>VDFB02373365.1:135155337-135233830 GCA_007258455.2 Sequoia sempervirens | reverse complement strand
CTTGATGATCTTGATTGGTCTAAAGCATAAGTCATGGAATTAAGAGAAAATCTTGTGGATGTTGAGAAATTATTTCAATCATTGAAGGATAAAATCAATGAGTCAAGAGAAAAGAGGAAGGAACTTTGTGATCAGCTAAAGCAGAAAGAAAATAAAAACTTGGAAGATGTTCACCTGAATCAGACCCTAAAAGAGATAACTAAAGAATGCGAAAAACTTGATAGAAATAATGCTACTCTGAAGCTTGAGATGGAATCTGTGGCAATAAAGCTAACTAAGGAGATTGAAGAAAGGAAGAAAATGAGGAGAATCTGGCTCAATCCTTAAAATAAAAATCTGAAGAATGCAACAGAGTAAATAATGGATTCATTCAGTTGGAGATTGAATTGTAACAATCCAAAAACAATGAACAAGAACTTGAAAGACAGATAGTTATTCTTAGTAATGAACTCACTACAGCAAATGGGTACAAGGAGAAATTTAGGATCATTTCTGCTAAGCTTGATGAGTTGACTAAAGGGGAGAAGGATGCAAATGATAAGTGAGGTCTTGGATATGAGAAGGAAGAAAGCTCTGGATCTAAACATAAGGATTCTAGACAAAGAAATCAGATGAACAAAGGTAGAAGGTATCCGGTAAGACAACCCAATGCTCATAATTTTAATGCTTACTAATTTGCTTGTAATAAATCTAGTCATATGGCTTCTCAGTGTAGAAGTAAAATAAATTCAAGTAGTCCATCATTTCTCGGTCAGTGTTTTAATTACAAAAATCTAGGTCACAAGTCTATTGAATGCAGAAGTATGTCTGTCATTTTAAGAAATGTTAAATGTTCTAATTGTGGAAGATTTGGGCATATTGCTAATCAATGCAGATCAGGAGGAAATCAGTGGAATGAGTTGTCTAGACAGATAAATCTAGTGTGTTATAGTTGCAACAGATTTGGTCACATTGCAATATTCTACAGGAACAAAAATATGGACAGAAGAGGTTTGATATACAGAGGAATAATTTCACAAAAAGATGACAAAGGAAAAGGAAAAGTGACTATGGAATAAATAAGAGATCAGATGAAGAAAACATGGGTAAAGAAGAGTGGATAGGATGAAGGAGAAAAGCCCGTACCAAAAGCTGCCTCCAGTAATCCCTCTAGTAATTCCTCCGGAAATAGATCTCAGGCCATTGGCCTAGGGGGAGTTTTTCAAGGAAGATCCTTTGGCCCTCTATCGATAGCTGGCACTAAAATGCAAAAAATTGTCAGTAGCTGTGATAAAAGTTTGACAATGTATCAGTGATCACTTATGCAGGAACATGTGAAGCAGAAGGTCTGTAGACAAATTTTTCTTTTGTTGTCTGAGAAAATAGAGTTACCAGAACTCCTAGGGAAAAGTATTTAATGCAGATAAAAAGGTTAGGTGTGTGAAGTCATAAAAGGGTATTTGGAACCCCCATTTGTCACCTTGCATTGTAGGAGAATAGAAGGAGAGCTTTTGTAGAAAAATCTCAAAGGTGTACAACAAATTCGACGGTGAATTCTTCAAGTACTTCAGTTGCTTGTAGAATTTTGAAATTTTGTGCTTGGTAGAAAACCTTGTTCGATACATGAAGTAAAATGAAGAAAATCAAAGGAACAATGACTTTGGATGAATATAGCAGTAGGAAGATCAAGGATGTAATAAATTTGTTGCCAGCCAATGAATTGAAGTGACTTGAAGGTATGAAACATAAGAATTTGGACATCTGGAATGAGTTTCCCTATTTTGTCAATGTGGAAGTGGTCAAGTTTATCTTGAACAGATTGGATGATGACATCCTTACTATGGACAAACCCTATCAAATTTCAAAAGAGGTGATCAGAAATATAACAGGATTATGCAATATTGGAGATGTTCTGAAAAAGAAGTCAATTTGGAATAAGGAAGTTGAAACCCTAACCAGAGTGATAGGAGATCAAAGAGCTCTGTTAATTTCAACAATCAACGATCCAATAACGAAGTGCATTACACATGGAATTTCATATAAAATCTTCTTTATAAATAGGGAAGGATCAACCTCGGCAGACATAGTTTACATTTCGCACAAAATGATAATAGAAGATGAAGACTTTGATCTATGTGGATTGATGAAGGATCAATTGATGGAAAATGTGCAATTGACGAAGGATGCATATTACACCTTCAGGTTTGGTACCCTAGTTATATGCATTATGATGTATTTTTTGAATTTCTTGCCTCAAAATGACAATGTAGTATCGAGGGAAAATGAACCTATTTGTAAGCAAATTTTTAAGCATTTCAATACTCTAGAAAATTGTGAGCAAGTTTATGAAGATTTCTTTAGAGTTGTTGGGAAAATTTGGAATAGTTGGCATCTCTCTTCTGGTAAGAGGAGTTGAAGTTGGGTCCTCTTCTGGTAAGATGGAGAAGAAGCAGAAAAGGGCTCTAGATTTTGCAGATGACATTCCTCCAACACACAAATCTCCAAGAACTGAAGGAAAAGGAAAAGAGAAAGTAATTGTGGATATACCAGATGAAGATTCTAATGATTACACTCCAAGAGATGAACCGAATGTGGTGATAGCAAAAGAAAGAGATGAATAAGTTGCTTTATTCAAAACAAAGATATTGCAGATTGTTCAGGAGGAGGATGGAATGCAAAAGATTACTAACATATGGTTAAATGGACCATCATATGAACAAGACTTCATTGAGGACACTCTAGGCAGATACTTTGTGCTCAACAACATTGAATTGGAAAGTTTGTAGAATATACTTCCAAAAAAAATGATTGGATGTATCAGGGAGGCTATGGACTTTGTGCCTCAGGACAGGAAAGAGGAAGAAGTAATTCTACATCTAAAGGAGCAGTTTAGGCTGTCTCTCACCAAATTGAAAAAGAAAATGAATGTGTTAATGCAATGCATTGACTCAAAAAATAAGGTCTACAACTATTGTCTTTGGTGGCCACATGTGGTTGGTAAATACAAGGACAAGCTGGAGAAAATTGAGAGTGAGTTGATCAGAATTGGTCAGGATTACAATATGTTTCAAGACCTAGATGGAGCAGTCAAGAAAAAGATTCATGAGTTGCAGACTGAGCATGCAAAGGTTCACTTTGTCAAAAACACTCTCATGGACACTTTCTAGAAAGTGAAGGATCTAACTGAATGCATAATGGAGCAGCAAATTGAGATTCTGAAGAAAGGTGAGAAGTTGGAAGAAGCGATTACAATTCCAGAATCCCTCATTCAGATCATCAACCGGACATTAGAAAACAATAGTTTGATCATAATTATTGTGATTGCAGTAGATGCTTGGAAGAAATTTCTTCCAGAGATAAAGGATAAGTATAAAATAATTTTTTGATTTGTGCAGTAGTTGTAATTTCTCAAATTTTGATCAATTTTTGCATCAATAAAGGGTGAGAGAATGTTGTGTAAATTTTAGCAAAAGGAGAGTAAGCAGTAAATTTTTGTCATTGATGTCAAAGGGGGAGGAGAGCAGTGAAAAATGTCTTAACATTCCAAGGGGGAGCAGTGTTTTGTTGTGTTTTGGAATTTTGAGTGTTGGTTCTGACACTTAGTCATTTTTCACTGTGTTTCCATCAATGCCAAAGGAGGAGATTGTTGACATATGGCTTGGGGAGATTTTTATAGCTTCTATTATTGTCATTGATGGAAACTAAATTCATTATCTCAGTCCCTAGATCAAGATCTACTTATACCGGCAGAAAATGTAGAAGACAGTGTGTTACCGGCAGAAAGCATGAAGAACAAGGTATCTAGTCAGTTAGTCAATCTGTATGTTTCACCAGATCATCATTTTGTGTTGTGGATCTCCAAGAATTTTTTTTAAGCATGTATGTTACCTTATTGGTAATTTTTGTGGTGTTGCAACAATTGGTGTATGAGTTAGGAGATTCGGTAAAATGATTTTTTGTTTATTTTCTCATTATGGCCAACTCAATGAATGTAGCATGTCGCAGATGTATAAGGAGTAGTTGTTTAATTATTTTTAAGGTTGAGAATATTGTTTTGGGTAGCTATGTCTTAGCCGACCTTTGTGGGTTTGCATTAAATATAACTTATGATTTGAGCCGACTGTTGGAGAATATTTCATGTTTTGTTGAAGCCGATTTAAGTGATTAAAATCTTTGCTAGCGGATATATATATGAGATCGGTAATTCATTTTTGGTGTGAGGATGAAGTGGTGAGAAGGTGTGAATGTGCGAAAAAAGTAGAACAAATGTATGATAAAATATCATAAGATCAGTTGTAGTGCCCCTCCAGTCGTTGCTACTATGTGTTTAGATTTGTTTATGCTATTAGACAGTATCTTTATTGTGATAGATCTTGATACCTTGTTATTATTTTATGATCATTGACATTAGAGCAATGTTGATGTTATACTTTGATGTGATGATACTTTATGTGGTTTCTTATGAATTATGTTATGCTTATGGATTAGTGTAGTTGTTTTTTGGGTAATATTGATGTACAATCATATGATTATTTATTGGTGCTTTATTCTTGTTAATATTGTGTGACTATATTGGTGAAGGGGATGGGATTACATCAATCGCATGTGAGCACCCTGTGATTCCATGATTTCTCTTCACGGTGTCACTGTTATGTTTATATGCATGTTCGACATTCGTTTTGATTGTGGGATTGCAGGTACAAGACATCATGTCCACCTAGCTTCACAGGTCTAAGTGTGTCCATTTTCTCATTGATTATGTTGATAGGGAGATAGTAACGAAGTGGCCTTGTCAAACTACAAACCCAGTCACAGTGTGTCGTCAGTTCATGTTGGTTTGTCGTGGTGTCATGTCATCTTTGTTTATTTGATAATATGTTATTTTGTGAAATTATTTGTGAAAATTAATGTTTAAATGTTTTAAATGTTAATTTATGTATTTTAGATTAAAGTTGTTATTTAATTTAATTAATTTAATTTAATTTGTCTAGTAAGGTAATTTAATCTTTTGATTAAATTTATCTTATTAAGTGGATAAATTAATTAATTAAATTAAGCTTGTTGATTAAATTAATTAATCAATTAAAGTTGTTTTGATAAAGTGCATAGTTTAATTATTTAAATTTATTTTGAAATTAAATTGTGATTTAAATACTAAAAAGGGATATTTAATTAAATGCATTTGTTAATTTTAATTGCGCAAAGTTAAATTAAGGAAAATAAGATATTTTAAAAGAATTGTTTTCTTCATGTTATGAATTTTGACTTGGAGTTTAAAAAAAAGTGATCTTGAGTAGAATGTTGAAGTTAGAACTAATGGTTCAATTTTGATTACATGCAAGATAAGTTGTAAATGCATAATGAAAATATCTTTAATTGAGAAGATATCTTACGTGACAAGTGTTAGTTAATTTATTAAGGGATTTGATTTGGGAATATTTCACGGAAAGAATATTGGGATTAATGGGAAGAGGAAAGTTTTGGTTTTTCACGGGAATGGATACAAGAATTTGTGTGAAGTTTTTTGGTAAAAAATTGAAAAGGCTCTTAGGGAAGTTCTTGGTTGGAATTGTTTTGCACATCTTCTGGAAGAGGAAAACTTTGGGAAAAGCTTGGAAATTGAAATTTGAAGGCTCAGCTTCATTCTTCATCAATTCAAGCTTGAGGATTTAGGTTCCTTATTCAATTTGTTTATTTAAATAGTGTTTTAAAAAATTGCATGTACAATTCTGTAGAAGTTGTTTTAGTTCTATGAAATTGAAAGATTGAAGGATCTGTTTTATTTTTAGAGGTTTTGTTTATAGTTTTTTAAAACCTCTGTAGAAGGATTGTTAAAATCTTAGATCCTCTGTAGGGAAATAAATTTAAAACGATAGGAAATTTTAAAAAAGAAAACAATAGATAATTTAGAAACCTCTGTAGGATTGAAAATGAAATCCTCTGATAAAATAGTAGATCTTTACCTGTAGAAAAATTATATTAAAAAAAAAGTAGAGATAGAGGGTCACTAAATTAATCATAACTCAAAATGTATGAATTGGGTATGGCTGATTTTTTTATATGTTTTAAAAGACTTGGTGGCGCACCTTCACTAATTTTTTTAGAAAAATCCAGATCCGAAAAAAAAAGTTAAAGTCGCAACATACTAGTTTTATGATTAGTATTGTTTGAATATGGTAAATTATTTTTAATTAATTAAATAATATATATTTACATATATGTATAATTATATGTATTATACATATTTAAATATATTTATTTAATTGGCTATTTTGATATAATGGATGTTTTAAATATATTTTGATAATAGATGCATGCAAATGCATGAAATAGACTATTTTTAGAATGTTATAATTTAAAAGAGAAAATTAAATTTAAAGTAGATGTTTGATAATAAAATAATTTTATTCGAAAAATTGATTTTAATTAGGTGCATGAAAATACACAAGTAGTTATTTTAAGATGAAATGATTTTAAAAGAGAAATGAATATTATGTATTATTTGGTGCATGCAAAAGACGAATAGTTAAAATGAAATGAATTTTATAAAGAAATTGATTTTTATTGTTATGTGTGTTATTGTGAAATTGGAGTTAAACTATTAGTGTTAATTTTTTTATTGCTTGTAAATGAAATTAAATTAAGTTGATTAACTTCAAGTAATGCATTGATGATTTGATTGGATTTAGGGAATCCAAATGTTAGATTAATTATATATCTGAATTGCTTATTGGTTGAGTTTTATTTGTTTGTGTTGTTGAGCAATTGGGATGTTTGGTTTTGTAAGTCTTCCAGAGGAGTTTAGTCTATGTGGGGTTGTTATATGTGTTGGTTCATCTTTTGATTTGCCTTGGGTAGTGCACGTGGATGTTTGCAGTTTGAACACCCAGTTACCACGAACGGGATATGTGATATAGTATGGATACCCGGTTACTACAAACGGGTTGTGAGACCTTATGTTTTAAGGTTGAGATGTGTTATCAGTTTTGTGCACCTTGTATACCCATAGTATTGTGGATTTGAACCTAGTGTTGTCAGTAAGAGAGTGGCTCTTTGTGGGGGTTCGACGCACAAAGGGGCGTCAGGTTAACTCACCTAGGGTTTAATCAAGTAATAATTTAAAAGAATTAATGGGAAACTTTCACACTAATAAAGATAATGAATGCCTCTCTCATGGTTCATGTGCTTGTTAAGGCTTGAGATGAGATGCATAGTTTGTATGAGGGTCTGACGACTGGTAGAGGCAAGTCAGGGTAACCCAGGATGGGGGTCCGGTAGCCTAGGAAGGTTGAGCTAGGGTAACTCATAGAAAATTATGTGTAACACTCTTCCTACAACAACAATTAGTCAATTTGCAGTGTACAGATGATGTACTTGATCCTTCTTATCTTGAAGCAATGTAACCAGTATGTTAATTTTTGCACTTGTGTTGTTTAGAAATGTATTTGTCTGTGTCTAGGGGTTGTAGGTTTTTCCTTGGAAACTCTTTTACTATCTCCTAGCATGGAGGGAGTGGACCTTCGGGTACCACGCGGTTGGGAGGAAACCATGCTATTTCTTCTATTGGGTTCTCTCATCGGTGTTGCTATTCTTGTATAACTTTGTTCGTGGGACATGTTCCTATTTCTCTCGTTCATGTTGGCGAGTACTTCTTGATGGAGAGCTCGTTTGTACCAATGGACTTGTTTATTCTTTCATGTATTTTTTTGTAACAGTTGTAACCTTGTAATTGTATCACTCCTCAAGTGTAATCGAGGAGCGCCTTTGTTATTTATAATTGTAAATCTTATATATAAACTATCTCATTTGTGAATTAGCATTGTGTTGTAATATGAAATGAATGTAAGATGTATGAAACAATATCACATCTTTTGTATCTTATGTGTTGTAATTTAATGATAATTGATGTATGTATTTTATTTATGAGCATTAAATGCATGTGATGTTTAATTGTATTAGTTAGACTTGTACTTTGTTTAAGCATTGCCATGATCCTTAGAGAATGTAGGTGTTAGTGTAGCATCACTCATATGTTTAATATCACTTTAAAAAAATATTTGTTCGCTTTCGTTTAAATGTGTTACATTCTCTAGGGTTTCAGGGCGGGTGTTACATCAGCTGAGTAAATTTTGCTTGAGCAGAAGAAAATTATTGTGAATTAGGGTAGAGTAGAGCAGAGCGAGTTGTAGGATCAGACAAAAGGTTCATAATCTATTTTATGTGTTTCACGGAAACTGAATCTAGGTATTTGTAGATGTTATCTTCTCAATTCAATTTTTGTTGTAATCACAAATTTTTTGTAAGGAACTGATCCTTCCTTATTTTGAGCAGTGAGCTCTAGGCAGTGTGCCTGAATGCAAGTGCATTCCCTTTTTTCATACTTTTAACAGAGTATAAATTGTGGATTAATCTCCATCGTGGTTTTTTCCCTAACAGGGTTTCCACGTAAAAATATTGGTGTTATGGTGTTTTGATCATCTTGTTCATGTTCTTGCATCTTTATTTTTGTTTATGTGTTGTTAATTGTTTAATATTTGAATTGAAAGTCTAAATTGTTGAACATTGATTCACCCCCCCTCTCAGTGTTCCTTGAGTCCAACACACATAAGACCTAAAAACCAAAATCCTTCAACTATACATCCACATCTTGGCAAGTGGACCTCAAAATTTGATGCCAACCGGAATCCATTCTCTACTTCCATCTAGAAACTTATCCTCAAAAGCACAAAAGCAAAAACTCATCTGTGGAGAAGTGCAAAATCTCCCACACAACTGTATTGTACAAAAAGTAATTGTTAATTTCCAAGCCAAACTCTATTACTCATATCTCTCAATCCAATTGTCCAAACATGATAAAATCTTGTAATTATGTACATATAACATCCAAAAAAAAAAATTAGAACCGTGGAGTGATATCTTTATTTGTGGAGTGGTGTGGACCCAAAAATAGATGCATTATTACACTGAACTAGCAGATTTGACACTTAGTCAAATTTCCACACAACTGATCTTTCCGGATCAAATCATCTTCCACAAATGTCTTCCTTAATACTCCAAAAATCTATTAGAACTGATCAAAATGATCCACAACAATGTTGACATCAATGAAAACACTACAACACATCGGTATGTACCTTCCATGCTCATGTTGCGAAACAACATCATCAATGACAAACTTCCAACAAATCAATATAGGGGATAAAAGTGCATGCCCTTCCCTTTTAATCCTTTATTTTGCACCTACTTTAAAAACCATTATAAATGTATTGGTGAGGTAATCAATTTATTTTATTTGGTGCACAAAATCACCTTAATTTTGAACATGTCACTAAAAATAGCTTTATCCATTGCCCTATTTAGGTTGTTCCAATAACATAGGTCTTCACCCTTTCTAGAATATGTAAAATGTGTGGTATTCTCTCCTAGATTATATCATTTTGTTGCTTCATCTAACCTAGTATCAAATTTTGAATATTTCACATTGGACTACATGATAAAATACCTCAATTTCAACATCTAGGATTTTGTATTTATAGATAATCATAGGTGATGAGTACTAATGATGGGATATAAGCATAACACATCATCATAAATCTCTATATCAACACTAAAAATACATTAATATCTATGATAACATTGACATCATAGGAATTCCATTGATTTTAATGTAGAGAGGGATTCAAACACTCTAAACCCCCTCTAAAATCCTTACAATCATTGCTAAAATAAAATTTTAAAAAATGCAAATTAACACCACAAATTGTTTGCAAATGGAACCATTAAATTGCACAGTTCAAGAAAGTTGATTACAAAAAAAAATTCAATCATTTATGGACTATTATACAGAAAATAAACTCAATATAATTAACTGATATGCAAGTGAATAGAAATCTGACACATTTATGCTCAACTATGTGAGCTCCTACAACCAAATTCATCTTCCATCTCTTCAACACCCCTTTCAACTTTTGTGGCTTCAATATTATTGTGTTGAAACCTTCATGGACTATTGTAAATCAATCCAAACCTGCAACAAAACTTCCAAGAAACTCTTCCTGAGAATACAACGCCTTCCTCCTTTCTCTCTTCTTTTCTCTTCAAACTTTCATTGTTGAAGTATGGGCTTTTCCCTGTTTTACTCCTCCTATCATAAAATTATTTTCATATGCTTTATTTGAGCCTCTCCAATATGGCATAACCCCTATTGTTGCTTCACATTCAGACCTTCAAAAATTAATTAAAAATCATTTAAAACGATTTTTTTTTCATATGCTTTATTTGGACCTCTCCAATATGGCATAACCCTTACTATTGTTTCACATTCAGAACTTCAAAAATTAATTAAAAATCATTTAAAACCCATTTCCAGCAACCCCACAAAATATTTTTAGTTTTAATTCCCTCATTTTTTACTCCCAAAAAAGTAGAGAATCAAATAAAGTCTTGGGCGCCCACTTCCCCAGTCCCTACTTTTAAGGGATCATGATTGAGTGTTTTAAAAATCCGGATTCAAATCCCAACACCTCATATTTCTCTTCAAATATTTTGCAATTAAAGATTTAAACCGCTTTTCCTTGCTTTTTAACCCACGAGTGAACTTGTCAATTTGCAAAGGGAATTTATTTGACAAATTTAATTATTCAAAGACAAATTATTTTCCACCCTTCAACTTGAAATTCAAACCAAAATTAATTCACTCCAAAATCCAAAAATACTCAACAAAATTAACCTTTTTTTGTTTGACACAAGATTGTCAATTGTCATGGATGCTCCTACATCAGAAACCCATGGTAGAAAGAAAGTGATCTTATCACTTTTCAAGAGCATATCCAAGATGAATAACCTCAACTTCAAACAACCAAGATGCATCTTCAACAAGCCTTCCAATCCATTTTACTAAGTACTCCATGTATTTCTTTCTTCTACTCCCTATCATGTATTTCAAAGCATCAAATTTGTTTTCTAACCAATATACTTCTTCAAAATCAAAACTAAAAAATAAACTTATACCTCCTCCTTCATCAAACCAAATGTATTTAATTGTCTCATTTTCTGTTCTACCTTTTCCATCTCTTTCCACTATGTCCCTTGCATGAAATTCCACTGTTTTAATGCCTTCTAAAAGACATGACACTGCTGTAACTTGGTTTCCTTCACTCAAAATAACATTAGTACTACCATCAAAAAAATCAATTTCTACATCACTTGACAAAGAATCATGATCACTAATCAAAGAATTTTTACCTCCACTATTCTCAAGCAAGGATTCTTCAGAAAAATCTTCATTAACCTTCACACTCCACTTTTCTAATTCAACTTTATCATAACTAAATTCTGCTACAATAAACTTATCTATTCCTTCACTCTCTTTCTCATCAAAAGAAATAATAAATCAGATTTTACCTCACCCTCTATTGCTACCTTCATTCTACTTGATATTTCTACTTCAATCTGAGTCAACATATCACCTTTTCCATCTTCATCATGGTTAGTGTTAACAAAGCCTACATATTCATGCTTCATAATGTCTAAAGGTCTAATTTCATCAACCAAACAAAACCTTGCATTGCTGAAAACATTTCCCATTTCTTCTTTCAATGGCTTCAATTTGTCTTTCACTCCATCCTTCATCAATTTGTAAGTGTTGGCATAACCACCATGCATTGCCTTCCTGTCAAATTGCCAAGGCCTTCCTAAAAAAATATGACACACATTCATAAGAATAATATCACATAAAATTTCATCTCTATAACCTCTTATATTAATATTTACCAAAATTTCTTTGATGATCAAAGATTTCCTATCATCTTGTAGCCATGCTATCCTATACAGATGCAGATGCCTTCTTCTCTCTAGCTACAACTTTGTCACCATCTCTTCATAAACAAGATTGTTTGTGCTATCTCCATTTATGATGACATTACATACCTTATTCTAGCACTTGTGTCTTGTTCTAAACAAAAAATTTATTTGTATTGATTTATCATCTTCATTCAAGAGGGTTCTCCTTGCCATTAAAGCTTCACCATCTTTCACTTCTTCAAAATGTGATGATCCTACATCTTCCTTATTCACATTTTCTGCTCTATTTTTATTTTTTGATCTTATTCTCAGTCTTTCCTCTTCATGAGGACATTCATATGCTTTGTGACCCTCTTTTTCACACTTAAAATAGGTTCCTCTAAATTTTTCTCTACCAAAACCTCTAACGGATCTTCCTCTACATCTTGGATTTTGATCTCTAGGACCATATGAGTCATCATATCTCTGATTTTTGTTGCTGCCTTGGTCTTCATTTTTTTTATTTTTTTTATTATTATCTTCTCCATATGTTCTTCCTTCAACCTCCTCATCACGACCTCTTCCTCTTTGCTTAATTTCATACATTTTGTTCATTCTATCCTCATTTTTTAAGGAAATTTGATATGCATCTTCCATTGTGTAAACTCTCACCAAAGTCATCTCCTCTTGTATGCTTGGCCGCAAACCATTAACGTATCTTGCAACCTTCTCCTTAGCTGCTTTTGCATGTCCTATTCTAATCAAAATCCTATGAAACTCCTTTGTGGGTGATCCCACAATACTGGTTTACAATTTTTGGCCAAACTCAACACTGAAATATTTTTTTCTAACTAAATATTCACTTTCGGACACCTATAGCAACTAAACCGTGAGGAATTTGACAATGATGCAAACTAGTGATTTTTTAAATTTTGTCTATAGATTCTAAATATATTTTTTTCATTTTTTTTGGAATCAGATTGCACTTTCTTTTTCCATCTCTTTCAAAAACTAGTTTTTTTAGTAAACAACATTTTTAAGGAGTGACACTCACCATATAACGCATAAATTTTTTTCCATGAAGGATAAAATTCTATTTTTTTGAATTTAGATTTTTAACTACAATATCTAGTGCTTTCAATTGGTTAGATATTATTTTATTGAATATTTTTTCCTTAATCAAGTTTTGAAGTCAAACCAATTACAATTCAGACATAGGCAGACCTTATAATGCATAAATTTTTTTCTATGTATCAAAATTCAATTTTTCTTTTTTTGTTGGATCAAGGACTTCAATATCTAGTGCACTCATATTTTTAAATTTGTTTTTTTGATAATCTTTTATTTTTCCACATGTGTAGAACAAAGAGCTTGATTTTCGGTGAAAACCCCATGTTTAATAAAACTCAAAAAACAAATACATAATAAAACCAAAACATATTAAAATTATATTCATTAGATAGCTTGTTCTGAGGACTAACATCATCCAATTGGGTCTATGAAGTCTCCATTTTCATCATCAACCTAAGCTTTGAAGTGCAAAATTATGGACTTTTTTGGTGCCTAAGGGTGAGAAGGTGGGAAAAGGGGGGTTCGGGCGAACCCCCTTTCAAAAAATGTTTTATTTGTGTTTTTTTTGAGAGAATGGTGGGACCTCACATTTAATTGGTTTGCTCAAACCAAAGGGTTCATTCAAACCCCAAAAACCAATTTTTTTTGCATGGGGTCATTTTTTGCAACTTTTCCTTCCTCACTCAAATTGTAAACCACTTTTGTGGATTTACCCTTGTATACTCTTTCACTGTCTTTGTTCCTTACTTCAATCCTTACATTTTCTTAAGAAAATCCAACTCATAATCCATCAGAGTGAATTGTCTTTTCATTTTCTCCACTATTTTGTCCCACCTTGTGATTTTCTCCTTCCCTTTTCTTCCTCTTTCCAACTCAATTTATCCCCACTAGATTGAAGCATGTCCCATCAATATTGTCTTGGAAAATCTTACTTTGTCTAAGTCTCCAACTTCTTCAAACTCAAAGTACTCATCCATATCATTTATCCAATCTACAAATTCTTCTGGATTTAAATTTCCATTAAAGGTAGGAACATCAATCTTTGGTCTTTTCCCCATTTTTGATAGGACTCTCAACAATGGATCCCTAGAAACTGTTGCATATTCCTCTCTCTGTTTAGTTGTTTGGCTAGCATTCTTTGGACTTCTTCTTCTTCCTCATCACTCTCTAGTTCCCTTCTTTGTGGAAACCCTCTTCTTATTTCTTCTTGAATTGTTTCCACTTGTCTTCTCAAAGCTCTAAAATCATCATCATGGACAAATCTTTCCATTCTTCCTCTTCCTCTACCTCTACCATGATGGGATCCTCTTGCATAATTTTTTCTATACACCCACAAGCTCAATCCTAGTGCAAACTACCTCTCTTTGGTGGTCTATTCAGAAACTCAAGATATTCTTGCTCTTCACTACCACTAACATAGAGAGGGATTCAAACATTATAAACCCCCTCTAAAATCATCACAACCATTGCTAAAACATAATAAAAATTGCAAATTAACACCACAAATTGTTTGAAAATGGAACCATTAAATTGCACAATTCAAGAAAGTTGATTACAAAAAGGTTTTCAATCATGTATGTACTGTTATACAGCAAATAAACTCAATACAATTAATTGGTATGCAAGTGAATAGAAATCTGACACATTTTATGCTCAACTATGTGAACTCCTACAACCAAATTCATCTTCCAACACTTCAACACCCCTTTCAACTTCTATGGATTCAATCTTATTGTTCTGGAACCTTCATGGACTATTATAAATTAGTCCAAAATTGAAAAAAAAATTCCAAGAAGCTCTTTCTGATAATACAATGCCTTCCTCCTTTCTCTCTTCTTCTTTTCCCTTCAAACTTTCATTGTTGAAGAATGGGTTTTTCCATGTTTTACTCATGTCATGAATTTATTTTCATATGCTTTATTTGGGCCTCTAAAATATGGAATGACCCATGTTGTTTCTGCACATTCATACCTTCAAAAATTACTTAAAAATCATTTAAAATCCATTTCCAGCAACCCCACAAAAGATAGGATTTTTTCAGTTTTAATTCCCTCCTTTTTTACTCCCAAAAAGCAGCAAATCAAAGCAAGTCCTGGGCACCCACTTCCCCAGTCCCTAATTTTTAGGGATCGTAATTGAGTGTTTTAAAGCTCCATATTTCAAATCCCAACACCTCATATTTCTCTTCAAATATTTTGCAATTAAAGATTTAAACTGATTTTTCTTGCTTTTTCACCCACTAGTCAACTTGTCAATTTGCAAAGGGAATTTATTTGAAAATTTTAATTATTCAAAGATAAATTATTTTCCACCCTTGAACTTGAAATTCAAACCAAAATTAATTCACTCCAAAATTCAAAAATACTAAAGAAAATTAACCTCTTTTTGTTTGGCATGGGATTGCCAATTGTGATGGATGCTCCTGCATCAAATTTCTTAGCATGGTTTTAATATTTAATCATTAGAAAAGTGATTTGAGTCATTATTAAGGATGCCATAAAATTTACCTCTAGACACAACAAACCTCATTGTACTTTTACCACAACCTTTATTTCGCATAGGCACCAATAACAAAACAACATAAGTTGAATTGAGAGCAAGATGATTAGATCGTATGGAGGAAAAGTATCTTTGGAATAGTGTTGTTGCTTCACAACATGTCTTAGTTCTTTTTTGAACTAGGAATCCTCTTTACATAAAAACCTAATTATTCCTTTGGTGATGTTTTTGTTATTCCTTGATACTTCTTCTATGTGTGTTCTCTTTTTTTTCTTTATTTACATTCATCCTAGAGGCATTCACCTACTATATACTTGCTCTAATTTTTCCCTATTTAGTTTTCTTTAATTTTTATTACAAACCTCTTTGTTTTCTAGGTTTTTCTTTCCTATTGAAACTCTCAACCTCTTTAAACCATTTTTAATTATTTCATGTGGTCATCTTTGGATTTTCATCTCATGTTTACAATTCTTTCAACTCTAAAATTCCTAGTCCAAAATACTCTTATATCTTACCTTTATTTTAGGTTGCATCCACCTTTGACTTATTTTTTTTATTTCTTTCTTTCCTAGACCAAAGAGGCCAAATTATGCTTTGGTTGTAAGTCCCTTACCTTTATTTCTTTATAATATGTAAATTTTTTTGATGTCTGGTAAACTCAAAATCATGTTTTGAGTCTCTAAAATTAAATCCAATCTTTACACACTAAAATGAAATAATTATAGTGTATTTAAGTTTTTCAATGGACCCAAAATTAAATTAAGCTCTAAGTATTCTCTTTCAAATCCATATTCCTTTAAAATTTCTCTTGTTGGATAAAGTAAAAAGCATATAATGAGGGGAGATTTGAAGGGAGGAGGGCTTTGTCGAGGGTGAACAAAAATACAAATTAGAGTTTGAATGGTAAAAGTTTTTGTAAGTATTTCTTATTAACATTGTAGAGATAATTTATTTTATGGAGGGTGGAGGTGTGATTTCCTCTTCAGCTCTAGGCTCTCATTTCCCTTGTATTACTATTTTCCCTTTCTTTGATAAGGGAAAAATTAAATAAGGGCATTCAAGATAGCGGCACATAGGGAGGACGTTATAATATTTTTCAATATTTTCTTCATTTTAATATATATCTACATAGACTCAGTGTCATATCTAACCATGAAATAATACCAAAGAGTGGGTGAAATAAACATTTTAGTTACAAATATGGTTGAAATTTGAAGCTAGACAAGCAAGGAAGATCAAGCATTGTTACTCGGCAAGGAAATGATAACCATAGATGTATCTGACTTGAAAGAAGAAATGAATGGAAAAATGATTGTAGAAGAGGAAAATCTTTCTAAAAAAATAAAAAATATGAAAACAATCAAGATTTTGCAACTAAGGAATAAGGTGAATCCTTAGAATTTTGGCTTCTTGATGATGTGGGTTCTATTGCAGAAAATCAAAACAAAAATATTAGTTTATTTTTTAAGAGGAAATCCTATTTAACTAGAGTTTTACAAATGAACAAAACTAAACTAGTAAAATATGGCTTGGGAAATTGAAAGAATAAGGGGTTTGGGCAAGGGTTATGTCTCTTGCATCTTTAAATATGCAAAGTATGCTTAATCAATTTTACAATGTGGCACATGGGTTATATGTGACCAAGTTTGTTATCTTCAAGAATGGACCTTTAGTTTTCACCCACAAGGGCCTTCTCACTCACATTATCCCATGTGGCTGAAAATATCATATTTAAACATGGAATTTAGACCATAGATTAAGGATAATTTGGCCCAACTTGGTAAAGTTTAATCTATTGAAAATAATGTTCAATTTTTTTTCTAGTTTAAGATTTCACCTAAGAGTGTTTGTGGAAGTGAACTTGAATAAACCCTTGCTTGAGAATATCAAATTGTTTGGTCATGGTTTTGAACTGAAACATCCAATAATATATTTGAACAAGTCAAATTCATGTTTCTACTACTAACAAGAAGGGCGTTTATTTTTCATTTTTCCAATTAGGAAAAATAAATCCCTACTTTCCCAATCTACTTCTGCAACCACTAAATCTTACATGAAGTCAAAATATCCTACTTCATCAAATCCTGAAGTTACTTCATCATTTTACCTTCAATTTAATACTATCCACACTTTGTTTTATCATTATTCACCTTCTATATTGATTTCATTGGGAAAATATTCTTATAAAGATGTTATTTTGACTTATAAGTGGAGGACTATTAGGAAGAGGAATAAACTCTCTCTCTTCTTCCAATCCTAACTAGTTAACTCATGATCCTTCTCTCTCTCATTCTCAAGGTTTGATAAAATCCCCAAATAAGTCTTTTTGTCCTCCACCTAATTCTAGGAAAATTTCAATATCTTCATCAACTGTTTCAAATGATCACTTGAGCAATGAATAATTTGTTTCCATCTCTAATTGTTTTAGTTTTTCCAAAAGAGGATGATAATAAACTATTTGGTTCATCATGAATTGCAAGATATTTTTTTGGAATATGAGAGGTATCTCCCACCCTCAACATAAGTTTAAATTAAAAAAATAATGTTGAAATGGAAACCATATGTGTTATTCCTACAAGAAGTTAAATTAAGTAATGATCACCTAGATGCTTCTCTTTTCAATATTTGGAAAGAAGTTGTTTTCTTTCATACATATCATAGATATGGGAGTGTTGGAGCTATAATTGGAATGTCTCCTTGGATTTAAAAATATTTCA
Source organism: Sequoia sempervirens (assembly GCA_007258455.2). Taxonomy (NCBI): domain Eukaryota; kingdom Viridiplantae; phylum Streptophyta; class Pinopsida; order Cupressales; family Cupressaceae; genus Sequoia; species Sequoia sempervirens. The sequence continues at coordinate 135,215,783 of VDFB02373365.1, read as the reverse complement.
TTAAGAATGAAGAGGAACCATCACATAGTTGTGTGTGGGTCCTTAATTTTATCAATGAACAACCTATAGGTTTTTGTTCTATATATACTCCTAATAGTTCAAAAGAAAGATCTCCTCTTTGGGACTAAATGCCTAAATTTCCTCCTGAAATAAAGAAAAATGGGGTTATATAAAAGGGGGTTTACCAAAATAAATAACCCTATTCTCCACTATTTCATTCAAGAAATGAGATCCAAACCATGAAGTGACTATCAACAAAAAGGTGAGTCAAATCAAGGTATGAATCAACAATTTCTCCTTTATGCAAGGATGAGGGTGTGAACAAAACAACACTTTGGGGAGAAACATTTTAAATAGAAAAACAACTCCAAACCTAGATCTACAAAGTGCATTAAAGAGATTTAACATAAGACAAAAGGAAACAATAAACTTTCTAAAGAAATTGAAGGTAATAAATGTTGTGCACCTGTCAGAATTTATCGTTTCTACAACCTTAGCAAGGGCTCATTCACCCTATGGAAAATGGGTCATGGTAGACTTTCTCGGGAGGCTCTAAATCAGAAACTGTAGATTATGAACTGTGAAAACTTGTTGCCTTTGTATCCCTAACAGGGACTCATTCACCCTATGGTGAATGGGTCCTGGTAGGCTCTTCCAAAAAACTTTGAATCTAAATTTGAAATTCCATACTTGCAATTCCTTCTTGTAACTTGAGATTCCCGCTTTTGGATCTGGATTTGTTAATAATCTTCAAAATAAATTTGATGTTTTTTGGTGAATAGGGGTTTTCCCTAGTCAAAACCCAAGTCTGGTAATTAAACCTTGATAACAAATAGAAATCTGAAACATGGAATGTGTGTGCAATCCTAACCTTAAGTGTGTCTAAAATTAAGATCTCTAATAATGTAGAGAAACCCTACTCAAGTGTGTTAGAATAGGATCCTAAAATAAAACATGAACAATGCAAAAGACCTACTTGAGGAGACATCCAATCCCCTTAATAAGTCACAAATCTGAATATACCTCACTTTAGGCTAAAAATAGAATGATCATAGAAGATGTAATCACTTAGGAAACAAGTCATTAGGCTTGGTTGAATCTCATGGTGCTTCTCCCAAAACCTAGAACCCATCATGATTCTCCATAGGCATCTATCATCAATCCTTCAATAATGCTTGATCTTTGACAATAAAATAAGCTTGAAGACCTGCAAAAACACTATAATGTTGCTCCAAGACTTCTCTCTTGCTTGCTCGTTAAATATGAATGCTTGATCTCATGAAAATTTCTTATATTCTTCTAGTGTTCTAGTGTGAAACATAGTGAAATAACCTTGTATTTATACATAACTTAAGATTAATTACCAAAATTCAAATATCACAAGTCGACATTGAATTATGGATTTTAAATCATTAAAATACCATGAAAAACTTATTTCAAAGAGGGGTCCTAGGTCTAAGTGAGGACCCATTGGCCATAGGGCGAATGGGTCCTATGCCACTCACCTAGGACACACACCGGACAATGTGAAATGTTATGTAAAATCAAGGTCCTAGGACTAAGTGAGGACCCATTCACTATGTGGAAAATGGGTCCTAGGTCACCTACCTAGGAAACGCATCTTCCAAAGTTAAATGTTGTGTAATGGAATTTATGAATTTTGGGTTTGATCTCTCAGAATTTACATTTAATTAGGCTTAGATTTGAATCGAAAGGGCCAATTAAGGAAATTCACCTCAATCAATTAATAAAGCCCTAGATTAGTGTGAAAGTGTAAAGATACACCTTACAACACCCTAAATAAGGCATAATTAAGTCCATTTAATCTAAAAGTGCCCAAAACTAATGTGAATATGAAAAACATATTACAACACTAAATCAAGGCATAATTAAGCTCATTTTATTATTAATTATTCCCAAAATAAGTGTGTAAAAGGGATATTTTTTTCTACACTACACTTCCTAATGTTGATTGGGTGTTAGGAGGGGACTTCAATATGGTTTAACATCATGAATACCATAGCTAGTTCAATTAATTAAAACTCAACCATGTTGAAGTTGAGAAATGGATTTATTGTTGAAACTTAATCAAAGTGGTTGATCCTATTCAAAATACATTTGATAGTCATGTTGATAATCGGTTTACATGGTCCAATTGTAGACCTGGAATTGATAGGAAGCTTTGAAGATTGGATGATTTTATCTATCATAATATCCAATGGAAATTCCTCCTTTTGGTAATTATGTTCAAGTTGAATTCAACTACCTTATCTAATCATTTTCTCTCTTTTTCTCAAAAGTTAGCCCCTCCTTACCAACCCCCCTTTAAAGTTAACACTTCACATCTCAAGAATTTTGAGTGTGTTTCTACTTTGGTTGGAATCTACAATTCTATTCCTAAACCTCAAAAGGGTGATTCATGGGTGGTGTGGTGGTGTAAATCTTTGACATAGTGTGTTGAGATCCTTTGATCCTTTTGTAGGAGAATAGTTTGGAAATGTAAACATGAAATAGATAAATGTTAATCCTACTAATGAAAATATCCAAGCATCTATTGTTACTAAAACTTGACTAAGAAGAATGAATCATTGCAGAGGGCAAGGTGCCAAAATTAGAGCTAGACTACATTGGATCAAGAAATGGAATAAAAGATCCAAATTTTCCTTTAATTATCTCAATTATAAACATAAAAGTGAGAAAAAATCTCCTATATTGGATGAAAATGGATTACACAACTTGTACTAAAATTATTATTTTCTAGAATTTTTATGAAAAATATTTAAAGAGAACAATTGGATGGATGTTCAACAAAATTCTGAAGAAAGTGTAAAATATCTTATCCCCGATAGGATTGATCGATTTTAAAGCCAATTTTTGGATCATGTTCTCTCTTTGGAAGAATTGGAATGTGTCCTTTTCTCCACGAGATCTAATAAAAGCCTAGGATTTGATAGTCTTCTTGTTGAATTTTATCAATCCATATGTAATCATACTAAAGATTATTTTTATATGTTATACTTAGAAGCTCTTCAAAATGGATCCCTCAGACCAATCATCAAAAAAAGCCTAATTAAACTTATTCCTTTGGCTATTAGAATTAAACTTGTTTTGTAGGGCATTGTGAGAGTTGAGAAAATTGGTTTCATAAGAGGAAAATATATTCTTAACAATCTAATTCTAGCTTGGAAAAATATTGAATGGGCTCAAGGATTTGGTCGAAATATATTGTTGGTAAAATTAGACTTTGATAAAACCTACAATAGAATTTGTTGGAGGTTCATTCTTAAAATGTTACCATGGTTGGGTTTTGGGCCTAAAATTAAAAATTATGTTCAAATGTTGTTCAAACATATTCATTTGAGTTACAAGACTCCATAAGGCAAGGATTTCCTTTATCTCCCTTTCTATATGTACTTAACATTGATGCCTTGGGATGTCTTTTTCAAAAAGCTAACCAATTGAATCTTATTAAAGGAATTTCTATCCCTCAAAATGAGGTTGTTATCCTCTCACTTTGCTAATGATAGTATGTTGTTTCTAAAAATTTCTAAAGAGGAGCTAAGCAATACCTTGGATATCCTTAATTTGTGTTGTTCTATCTTTGGTTCTAAACTTGCTCATTAAAAGACTGAATTTTTCTATCTCAAGATGGCCCTTTTCCTCAGTGGATCCCTAAAAAGTGGAGGAAAATTAAACACAATGAGATAATTAGATATCTCATCATTCCCTTTGGTCAAGGGGTCTCTCTTGATAAAATATGAGAATGGTTCTTAAACAAACTTAAAAATAAGTTGTTCACCTCGAGTAACAAATATTTATCTCTAGTAGGTAAAATTCAAGTTGCTAACATAAATTTTATTTCCACCAATGTGTATTTCTCATATTTTTCGATGTCACCCAAGAAAGGCTATGAAGAATTGAACAAAGAATTAGAAAATTTATTTGATTTAAGTGGGATGGTCATGTTTGATTTATTGCCTCCTCTTGGTCTCATTGCATTCAACTAGGATGTAAACTTGGTTTAGGGCTCATAGACCCCAAAGCTCATGGGGTTAGACTTGTTGGCAATTGGATTGTACGAGTTGTTAGTGGAAATGAACCATGCAAAATTCTTGTTCATCATCAAATCATGAGAGCTTCTCTCAAGGAGTGACAAGTAGTAAATTGTTTAGATAAAATCCTCATGTCCCCCTTTTTTAAAACTAAACCTTCTTTTCCTTTACAATCCATTTGGAAAGCTTGGAAAAAAGTATCTCACTTTCTAAAGTGGAGTGATTTTTCCCTTCAACATGGTTTCAGTTTTTCCTCAACATCAATTTGGTGGAATAAACTTATTGACTATCATAATCAACCACTATCCATTAACTTTCCCAAACATGCTTAATATTTGTTCAAGAAATGGATTTGACAATTTAAGAACATCTGAAATTTTAACACTTTTGATTGGGCTTCATGGCAAACTATCAAAGAGAATTATGGGATGAACAATAAATATAAATAATTTATAATACTTTTGCAGCCTTTATTGTCAATAGAGCTTTCTACGAAGTTGTGTACTCCCAAGGAATGCAACTTTTTTAAGGATTGGATATGACTATCTTTTAGTCATTTTAATTATCTTCCTTTAAAGAAATTGTATATTCAGATCCTTCCTCATTGGACTCTTATTCCCTGTCTCAATCATAAGTGGAAGTGTAGATTTAGGTCCAAATTTTGGATCAAAATGAATGCTCAAATTTGGAAATCAAAAGTTGATTTTTAAACACAAGTATTAGCTTGGAAAATTTTGCATTGCAAGCTTTCTATTGGGGATGGATTGAAATATATTACGTTTTAGCGAGTAAGATTCCCTTTTTGTCCATGTGTTGCAAACATAAAACATATATTTTTGGATTTGCTCACTTGTCAAGAAATAATGGACTGCTATTTTTAGAAACTTCCTTATTGTCTTTTGTCATGAGTTGAATTGGAAACAAGCTATTTTTGGTTTTGGTTTGCATAATAATGTTATTGTTGATTCTATTAGACAAATAATTTTAAAGTATACTTGGAAAATTATATGTATTGTTGTTTTCTCTAACAATTGTTATTAGACAACTATACTTTTGAGGCTTTGCTCTGACATCTTTCTTTACGTGGCTTTTATTTTTCACAACTTCAAGTATTATCAAAGAAGAATGTTAAAGCCAAATATCCACTCCAACAAATCAAAAAATAAGTGATGCAATTTCAAAGTTATAATAAATTTGGCCAAAGTCAAAGAATGTTACAATTGATGAAATTACTGTTTTGTTTCTTTCAACCTTTTAAAAGTTTATTTATATTTATGAATAGACTGATTTATCTTTCAACTACCTGTTGATAGCTCTTATTCTTTGTAAATTTATTTGTTAAATATTAAAAAAACTTACTTTTGTTCTACCATGTGTAGACACTAAAATACATGGCTTTACTTTTATAAAATTTGAGATGTTTAGGATCTCTATGTTGGAATTGTGTGCCTCAATCCCACAGGCTGAAATATCTTGTGAGCAATTTCGGTGAGACTGTTGAGATGTCTGGCCGATCTACTAGTTGATCCTGATTTGTCCCTGTGACCTCCTAATTGTCTTGGTGATCGGCATAACCTGAGCCTTCAGCATAACTTGGATAGTCGGAATGATGTTTCGGCGACGGTAGAAAGTTTGGCCGATATCGGCATGACCTTTCGTTTGTCTGGCCGATGCAGTAATTGGTATGACTTGCTCCTATCAGAATGTGTCCTAGTGATGGGAGTTGTCTTGTCGATGGCGTGGTGACTAATGTTTGTCGAGGAGACTCATGGCGACTGGAGTTATCAGGGAGAGACTTGAACATTCAGTATAACTCATCCCGACAAGAGATGTCTCACCGACGGTTATTCACTTGATGTCATCGAGGTGAAATGGAGGCTCAATAAGAACTCTTGGCGATGGATGATTGTCTCGCCGATGGTATGGTTTGTTGTCGGTATGACTCCTGGCGAAGGATGGACTCAGGGTGAATTGGAACCTGCAAGGTGACTCTTAGCGACAGCCTAAGTCTTGCCGACAGATGTTCATATCAGTATGACTTGAGGGCTCATTATGACTCATAGCGACTATCGATTGTCTGGGTGATGGGTTTGCTGAGGATATCGGTGAAAGGTCTTTCCGATCTTGCTGATAGAGTAAGTCTCGCTAATGGGATTGTTGACATCGATATGACCTGTGAACTCATTATGATCTCTTGCCGATAGCAGTGACTCTTGCCGATAGCGATGGATGTGTAATCGGTCATGTGGCATCGGGGAGACACGGTTATTGTCTCACCAACATGCAAATACTGTTTGAATGCTTTTGACTGATTGGAAGACTATCCTACATGGTGTGTCTTGGACAAATCAAAGAAGGCGGAATGCGAACCATTTTGTAGTTGGACGGTTGTGATCGTTCCTGTGGAGACTTCTATGTTGGAAATAGAAACATCTAAGTTTGGAATGGTTGGTATTGATATATGTTCGGGTGAGAAACCGTATTGTTAGAGAGCGATAGAGAGAGGGCCGAGAAGCTGGCTGAAAGGCCGAGGCCATGAGACTGAAACAGAGAAAATGAGAGGCAGGGTTATGCTGCTAAAACCTCTCCTAATCATGGATCATAGTTGATCTCTCTCATGTTGATCTGCACTGTATATTGTGTGAGGATATTGCAACAATGCGAAGATTGTATGGTCTGATGGATTGATCAGGAAATGTAAAGGGGAGAGTTTGCTACCAAGTTGTATCCAGAATGAACAAGATGTAATCTCTGAAAAGGCTATGAGCCTGAAATTGTATTGTAACCTTTTGTTGTTGAATAATACAATGGCTCAAACTTTGGAGGGTGGGGTTTTTTACCCAAAAAGGTTTTCCCTACGTAAATCTATGTGTTCTATTTTTTTGTCTTATCTTTCATCTGTGTTGGTTCTGTTTCTAGAATCTGTTATTGCTTGTTGTTGAATTTACATGTGCTTCTATTAGAAGGATTAATGTGGGAAATGAACTATGTCTGTTTCCGCTTTAGGACATAGTTGTATGTGTCTTTGAGGCAATCTAATCAGAATTAAAGTTACTGAAGGCACTACTGTTCTTGGAGGTTTCTCTCAGATGCCATAAATTTCCCTTACAAGTGGTATCAAAGCCTTCTTTTGGTTGTTGGTTCTGGGTATTTCTCCTGTGAAGATTTCTCAGTTTGTTAGGTTGGAGGAAATCTAGAGGAATTGTCTGATTTATTGATCCTTTGGTTAGTGGAAGTCTTGTGATATTCAGAGACAACACGCAACTTGAAGGATGGTGAAGATGGAGAAAAGGGAGTTGATTATGTTGTTTTGTTGTGATTTGTGTCTCCTGGTTGGTAGTGGTATAACCTTGGTGTATGAGGTGGATTTTCTTGCTCTGTGGCTGTGTAGCAAGAAAGCTTTCATATTGGGTGTCTGTGTGAGAGGCTCCTTGATGATATGGAGAAGCCTCGGTTGTTTCTCAGCCATGGAAGGGAGTGCTTATGCTAGGTGGTGTTGTTGGAAGGCACAATTTCCTATTAACCTCGAATACATAAAGGCTATAGAGTTAATCATTAGTTGATTTGCAAGCTTCTGAAATAGCCTATCTCTTTCTCGGATGCATGTACATGTTTTACATGGTTAAGCAAAACTTGTGGTTATGTGGAGTTGTTGTTAAGCTATTTTCTAGACCCTGGCTTTTGGGGTGTTGTTGGATGAGATAGTTGCAATTCTACATGCATGCTTTGTGCATGGTTTGAGGAGGTGTTATTTCTTCTCTGCATGGGAGTGTTGGTACGTGATTTTTCACTCAGCATTCTTGTGGTGGTGCTTGTGGTTCCTTGATTATGGTGCTCATTGTGGACGTGTTTGGAAAATCAGGTTTGGCGTGATCTGGTGTTTGAGTCATGTTGTCTACATGGTTATTCTCTTTGAAATCTCAGTGTTGTAGTTTCCAATGCGATGATGGGTTTGCATGTTTGATGTTTGTGATCTACGAGTTATGCGGTTGGTGGATTAGCTACCCATTGGCTATAGTGAGATAACTTGGATGTGGACTGTCTTTATCCACGAGGTTGATTCATTGTTGGTGCAGACTTGTTAGCTAGCCTTGTCAATGGTCACTTGTGCATTGGTGTGATTGCTTTGAGATGAGAGGATGGATATTGTTGAGTACCTGAATAGTCAGTTATGGGAACCTGAAGCAGGTGGTCATGATGCTTGGAGAGCTTGGATGTCACGTTTCAGTGGGAGCTTTAGTAGTAACTGTGGATTCATCACATGGTGGTGAATGGTCTTCTTTAGTGTTGCAGATGTTTCAAGGGGGAGCTTTTAGATCCTTTTGTTGTAGAAGGGTTCTTTCACATTTGCATGGACATTATTTGAAGATGTGCAACATCTTGGATCCATGGAGGATGCTTGGAGTCTTTGGCTGAGGTGTTGGTGGTGCTTGACAGGTGATGTTGGTTTTGAGTGTGTTTTCTTTATGTCATGGTATACTCTTGTTTGTGCACTGGTGTTTTGGCATTGTGCATTTTACTTGAGACCATGGTGAAGTCACTTGAAGCATGGTATCTCCTAAGGGGATATGTAGATCATGGTGTCATGATAAGTTCCTGATTCAGATGATTGGAGCTTTGACAGTGGTCTGGTAATTCTTTGTGTATTGGGTGCTTTGATTATTTGCTTGATACTTCGTGATAGTGTAGTAATGCAGTTGAAATTTAGCATGAGCTGATCAGTTGCTAGTACTCATGGATACATGAAGAATAAGGTGAGGTTGTTTTTCTCTTATGAGAGAAGTGTTGTTGATTATTACTCTTGATGAAGTTTTTAGCAGAAAGTCCGAGAAGCCTACACCTTGGTTGAACGTGAGTTCAATAAGAGACCTATGAGGAGATTGCTCTTGGATTAGTCATGATGGCTTGCATATATTGAAGGAGTATTCTTGTTCCCACTCTTGGTTTGCTTGGTACTTTATCTGAGAGGTATTTGGCCCATTATATCTTTCAGATGTGTTTTATGTTCACTTTCATGATATGGATCTTGAATTACTGTTTAATGGTTCTGGAGGATTCATAGTGGAAGATGTACAGCTTGTTATCTCCTTGAGCTTTTTTGTTATGTTATTTACTAATGAGAATTGGTAGGAGATGATGTATGGGCTGATTTCCTGAAATGGGGAATGAAGTAGCTTGATCTTCTTTGAGAGGCTTACTTCCATGTTGATTACATGTTTTTAAAGTTGGTTTGATCTTGGTGATTGAACGGTTGGATGTGGTTAAGGATTTTCTTTTGGGATGAGAAGGAGATCATTCTTGACACAACTAGCAGTTAGAAGTGTCTGTAGGAGGATGTTCTACAGGAATATGATGTGCAGAGTTTCTCTCTTTGGTCTTGGTTTACTTCTTGGATGTTTGGTTTCACATTACATTGGTTTGAGGTTTGGTCGGATCTATAGTGATCACTTGCTTGTGGTCATGTGTTTTCACTCATGTTCATGGGTGATGACATGGAGGTTCTTAACACTTTTTCCTTTGATTGGGTGTGGAGAACTTGGGAGAACTATGAAGACTAGTGGTGAGAGAAATGTTTCTTGTAACAGTTTGTTGCAAGTTGTGCATATCATTGTGGATATTTCCTTGGTACTACATGGTTATGCTTTCTATGTGTAGTCATTGGTAGACTTGCGATGCCTTTGATTTTTTAGATTTGGAATTACTCGGGCAGTGGGAGTTCCTGTATGTGTTTTGTCTTCTTTGACTAATTGGCACTTGGAGTTTGCATTTGTTGTTAATAGGTTGGTTCTGGAGCAGCATGAGTTTACTAATGTTGATACCTTTAAGGTATGTAAGATTGGATGGAATAGCACAAGCTATGGGTGCTATTTTCATTCGTGTGGATTTATCAGTTGGATGGAAGCAGTCAGTCTGATTGTTGTTCTAGCTGGTGTTTTTGTCTTGTTTCTAGAGAATGACTTCACGGTTGTGTTCTGTTTGAGGCTGTGAAGTTGATATTGCTTTTGTATAGCGTCTGAGCATAGTGAAGTGGTAGCAGTATCTCATTGACGGTATCACTGGGATCTTTTGCTTGTGCCTATTAGACCGGTGCTTACTCACCTTGGCTTGTATCTTTCTTCCACAAGTGGCATGTTGGAGGATGACAAGGATTGTTGCCTGAATGGTGGACATCTTGGATGTTGGTGCAGAATTATTGATGGAGCATGAGAGCATGTTTGAGGTCTATGTGGTTTCCTAGAAGGCTGTGATCGGTTGCATTTCGGTTACTTTGTTGGATAGTGAGTTGCAATTGGATGCCTGGTCTTTGCTGTAGATTGTCTGGTGGACTGTTATCTGTGGAAACTTGTTGGTCGGGTGTCTTGAGTGTTGTGGGGTCTAAACTAGTGGAGCTAGTGTGATCTTAGTTTCTGAGTGCTTTGGAGGTTCCTGTGTGATCTTCGTCAAGTGGGAGATTATTGGAATTGTGTGCCTCAATCCCACAGGTTGAAATCTCTTGTGAGCAATTTCGGTGAGACTGTTGAGATGTCTGGTCGATCTGCTAGTTGATCCTGATTTGTCGCTGTGACCTCCTAATTGTCTTGGCGATCGGCATAACCTAAACCTTCGGCGTAACTTGCATAGTCGGAATGATGTTTCAGTGACGGTAGAAAGTTTGGCCGATATCGGCGTGACCTTTGGTCTATCTGGCCAATGCAATAATCAGTATGACTTGCTCCTATCGGAATGTGTCCTGGCGATGGGAGTTGTCTTGCCGACGGGTTGTTGTCTAATGGTTGTCGGGGAGACTCATGGCGACTGGAGTTATCAGGGAGAGACTTGAACATTCGGTATAACTCATCCTGACAAGAGATGTCTCACCGACGGTTATTCACTTGATGTCATCAGCGTGACATGGAGGCTCGGTAAGAACTCTTGGCAACAAATGATTGTCTCGCCGATGGTATGGTCTGTTGTCGGTATGACTCCTGGCGAAGGATGGACTCGGGGTGACTTGGAACCTGCAGGGTGACTCTTAGCGACAACCTAAGTCTTGCCAACGGATGTTCATATCGGTATCACTTGAGGGCTTGTTATGACTCATAGCGACTAGCGATTGTCTGGGCAATGGGTCTGCTAAGGATATCGGTGAAAGGTCTTGCCGATAGAGTAAGTCTCGCCGATGGGAGTGTTGACATCGATATGACTTGTGAACTTGTTATGATCTCTTTTCGATAGCAATGACTCTTGCCGATAGCGATGGATGTGTAATCGGTCGTGTGGCATCGGGGATACACGGTTAGTGTCTCACCGACAAGTGAATACTGTTTGAACGCTTTTGACCGATTGGAAGACTATCCTACATGGTGTGTCTTGGACAAATCAGAGAAGGCAGAATGCGAACCATTTTGCAGTTGGACGTTTGTGATCATTCCTGTGGAGACTTCTATGTTGGAAATAGAAACATCTAAGTTGGGAATAGTTGGTATTGATATATGTTCGGGTGAGAAACTGTATTGTTATAAAGAGATAGAGAGAGGGCCAAGAGGTTGGCTAAAAGGCCAAGGCCATGAGGTCGAAATAGAGAAAATGAGAGGCAAGGTTATGCTGCTGAAATCTCTCCTGATCATGGATCATAGTTGATCTCTCTCATGTTGATCTGCATTGTATATTGTGTGAGGATATTGCAATAGTGCGAAGATTGTATGGTATGATGGATTGATCAGGAAATGTAAAGGGGAGAGTTTGCTACCAGGTTGTATCCAGAATGAACAAGATGTAATCTCTGAAAAGGATATGAGCCTGAAATTGTATTGTAACCTTTTGTTGCTAAATAATACAATGGCTCGAACTTTGGAGGGTGGGGTTTTTTACCCGAAAGGATTTTCCCCACGTAAATCTGTGTGTTCTGGTTTTCTGTCTTATCTTTCATCTGTGTTGGTTCTGTTTCTAGAATCTGTTATTACTTGCTGTTGAATTTACATCTACTTCTCTCAAAAGGATTAATGTGGGAAATGAACTGTGTCTGTTTTCGCTTTAGGACATAGTTGTATGTGTCTTTGAGGGAATCTAATCGGAATTAAAGTTACCGAAGGCACTACTGTTCTTGGAGGTTTCTCTGAGATGCCCTAAATTTCCCTTACAAGTGGTATTAGAGCCTTCGTTTGGTTGTTGGTTCTAGGTATTTCTCCTATGATCTCCCATGAGACAAATAGGTCGGTCCAAGGGGTGGGTGGGAGGCCCCCTCTGATCTCCCCCCACCCATCCCTTCATACCATTCATCTTAGGGCAGGTTAGCCTAATCGAGAAAGCCGACGTGTTAGAGGGGGTGTAGGAAAACCGAGGGTCCTTGTTGAGAAACAAATCATATCCATGTTACGTATGTAGGCTAATTGAACCTTCATTTCCTCTTTCTCAATTATTTACATGATAGCCATTATAATTATCCCCTACCTGGGTTCACCAGCATTACTTTCCCTCCAGCCTAAACAGGATGCTATAGTTGGCCAGCATTACTTTCCGCTCGTCCAACCAAAGGGAAGGAAGGTAGCTTGAGCTATCTGGTTCATCGGGGCAAGAAATCGAGCTCTCGATCAACTGGTGGGAAGAAAGAAAGAAAGGGAAAACCCCACCACCCCATAGGCCTTAGGGTGGGGGGGAATTATAATGGCTCCCAACTAGACTATAATACCCATCTCCGAGATTGGTTGGTTAAGGTAGTATAGTGAAACTAGAAGGAAGGTGCCTAGAACGAGTTAATGAGAAGGAATTCAACTAGTTGGGACTCGGTCGAGCCTTACACCCAGGCAGGGAATGATAGATACATCTAGATGAGTTGACAACCCAACCAAACAAAGAAGTTCTCCTTCCCTCACCCCTACTATGATTCTCTCCCACCCACCATCGTTCAGATCAGTGGATTGACACTATAGTTCTTCAAGAGTTAGATCATTTAGTTGGTCTATGCTAGAAAGTTAGGATGGGAATGGCCCTACTATTCTAAGGGGCAGTCGAGCCCTAGTCGAGAGTAAGAGAAAGAAGGAAGGTTCTGACTATTCACCTGGTTGGAAGGAAGGTCCAGAAGGAAGGTTGGGTTGAAGCTGTAAGGGAGTTGGTTGGGCTCCTACTTTCGGAAGGAAGGGAGTTCAAGAAAGTAAGGTTACTCCATCCGGGTGTGTAGTAGGATGGGTAGGGAGGGATGGAGCTTGTTCATTTCTAGTTGGAGCCCTAGCCTAACAAAGATAGTGCACCCTTGCATGCACGATTATTAATTTGAAGTTGGTTGTAGAAAGAAGGTTATTCATTTGAAGCAAAGTTGATTGCCAATCTCCTTCTGAACTCAGAAAGTCACTTTCTCGCAAGCATGACCCTACTATTCTAAGGGGCAGTCAAGCCCTAGTTTGAAATCAACTAGATAGGACAGGTGGAGAAAGTTGTCCCAGGGTATCATGAGGGAGGAAGAAGTGAACAAATTGATGGAAGGAAGGTTTCGGCAAGCTATATCCTCCCACCCACCCCTAAGCAAGCCAGACCATCCAAAGTTTTCTACTCTTCAAATTCGAGCATAACGAGTTCCCCTCTATAGTATTTGTTCAGAAGGAATTAATTGATTGTTTCCTGAGAAAAGGCAAGATCGATTCTCAAACAAGGAACCCTACCCAAGGGGTGGGTGGGGGGAGATAAAGGGGGGTTCCCACCCAACCTTTCTCACTAGATCCGGGAGTAATATTGGTATAAAATTAGGAAGGCGACTGTTACCAAGGGGGTTCAGTGAAGGCTTCATTTCCTTCATTCACCCTCAGTGTATTAGCTCATCCATCCATCGAGAAGTAGAGTTTGATCTCCCCACTGTTTCTCGATCTCTAGATAGGAAGTTAGGGCACCACCCCAACAGAGGGAACCAAAGCCGAGGGACACTCAACCCAACTCCAACCTAGCCAACCACCTGGTTGGAGGGCCACAGACCACACACCCATCCTGACCACCAACCCAACCTACCGAGGAGCTAGGGGCAGAGGGATCCTCACCCAACACCCACCCCAACCACTAACCTTACAACACTTACTTCACAGCCTAACACACCCTTGGCCAACCTATCGATCGAGATTATACCACCCTACCCCCAGGGATGGAAACCCCACTCCCACCTGGGCCAGGGGAGGGACACCACACCACACCCAACCCTCAATCAGTCAGCCACAACACCCCACCTAGGCCTATGTCGACCAAACACTTTCACCTCCCCACCCAAATTCCCACCAACCCCCTATTCTACCCATTCTGGCCACCCACGGATCGCTTGTATGGCCACTTTCATAGGAAAAATCCAAAGTTTGACCCCACTCAAATCATATACGAAGGGGGGGGTCAACTCTGGATTCTTATTCCTGAACCTTACTTCAACCAAATAGCCTCTCCACCGACCCTTCCCTTGCCCCTATCCACACTTTCAACCCCCCCAATAGGTGAAGAAAGAGCAGTATTTGGAATAAACCATCCACTGCCATATCTGCTAGTTTCCTAAGAGTGTCTTTCATCTCCTCTTGTGGAGCCTCCCCACTCATTCTTGAATTCCAAAACCAACCGACTAGCCCTCCCCACTGAACTTCCCTCCCCAATGTTAGATGTAGCAGATCCACCAGCCGCTAGTCATCCCTCTCGATCCAATGAATGAAGAAATGGTTGGACAAGCCTTCCTCTCTCTCTCACCCATACCGGTTGGTACTCGATTTTGTACTACTCCTACAACAAGCAGCGGATAGAACAACCAGCACGAAGCTCGAGCAAACCAAACACAGATAGATCTAGTGAGGGAACGATCCTTCACACATCAAGAAACAACAGCACTAGGGGAACACGAACCACCTCCCACCCAATGAACACACACTACAACGCTTCTCACAAATAATCCTTGTTAGTCTTCCTAGTTGGACTAATGGGCCAAAGCCCCGCTAGGGGCGTAGGTGTCCCTTACCTAGCATCCAACTAGTGGTCCTAACCTTCTGACCTTCCATCCTTCCTCCGTCAAGCCCTATCTTTAGGCCCAACCTTCCTCTGTTTCCCTTTGTTCTTTACTATATGGAAGGGCAAGGCGATGGAGGGACCGCCTCTTGTTCTGTCGATCAGTTGGGCGGTGGGGTTCAAACAAGGGAAAGAGAATTAACCCCACTAACCTGCCCGAAGGGATAGACCATATATTCTATGTAACATTCCCACTGACCTGCCTGAAGGGACGGACCATATATTCTATGTAACATTCCCACTAACCGTGCGCTTTGCCATTCCCGACCTGTGCTTTGCCATTCCTGACCTGCGCTTCGCTAAATTCCGACCTGAGGCATATCATCTATCCTCCCACAAATATAATCTTCGAACTACTAGCCATTTAAAAAGGTCTCCATAATGATGACCCATGGACACTGAATAGGGTTCTCAACACCCATGCTCATGAGCTCGGTCCTCAGATGGTGGATAAGTGTAAGGAAAAATACTTTGTAGTTTCATTTCTTCTTTCTCACCATATTCGTCATGGCCCTAGAGCAATGGCATTAGCTAGAGATGTTCAGGATTCTCCAATTACTGATGAATTGGGTGAAGGACAAGGACACAATGATTTTGATCATATCACCTGCAGGGTTGATGCTTATGTGAATACTGGTGCTATGGCGGTTGGCAAAGGACAGTGGGACGGTGCTCTCAATAGTAACACTAGTAGGATGGATACCTCTGCTAATACAGGTTCAATGGAGGATTGATGTTCAAACTTTAATCCCATCTTATATATAATGTGATGTATAATCTAGTTTTTTGGTTTTACATTATTCTGGGGACTATAAAGAATATCAAGTAATAGGGATTTTTTTATACAAACATGCCAATATTACAAATGGTGGTTTTTTGGTTTATATGAATCAGAAAAATGAATACCAATACTATAATTTTGGCTAATGTAATCCTTTAATTTCAACTATATAATATACTATAGGTACTATAGGTAATAGCCTTTTATATATATATATATATGGTTGGCAACCTTTTCTGGCTCAAGCATAAAACCTTTTGAGACTTATAGTGGAACCATAATGTTTACGAAGTGATGTTTAATTCAAATCTGGATGTCCGTAGGCCTTTGTAGTTTGAAGTTAGGTGTCTCGAAATGGCTAATAGATCTGAGATTAAATTTAAGTATAACTTGTTTCTTCCTAGATTCTCATGAAAGTTCTGAAATCTAGATTCCTCGAGACTTGCAAATAGGTTGCCATGTTTCACCTTTGTTTATTGATCTATCGTTAAAAAATGCACGAGCCATTGGATCTTGTCACTTTTAAAAGGGTAAAGAAAATAAATACGTAGACCTACTCATGTGGGCACATACCATAAAATAGTAAGTGAAATACGACCCACATGCAGTGAAAATGACTTTTGTGGGTCCATTTTATGTATTCAATGCATGAATAATTACAAGTATCATGGAGCCACTAATTGGGCTAAAATGCTTAAAATAAGCCATACACATCTTTGTGTCTCTTCATTTGAGAAAATTTAATAGTTAAAAAGGGCCTCATAGAAAATTAATATGAAAATACCCAAATGCAATCTAGACCATAGGTTAATAATGCCATGTTGTAATCTAATTTTGGGAAATTTTGATAGGAAATGACATGTAACTTTGGGTTTAGTTGTTTTATCTCACACCATTGATCTCGTAGCAATTGGCCTAACTCATTGGATGTGGTTGACATTTACTGAATGATATAGTTGTACTTAAGGAGAGGATTAAGTGAACATGTGGATATATTTTAATCATGGATCAAAATTCATCGATGGTTCTTAGTATTTTAAAATTGTTTAAATATTGTTAGAATAGAAATAAAAATGTGACTCTTTAGATTGATTTTGATCAACAATCATTGATGTGTGAAGATTACCATCTAATCTATTTCTTACAAGTATATAACCTATGTTAAAAAATGAAATTAGGTTTGGATGTGAATAAATTTGATGACGAATCTTTAAGTAAAGCAATTTGTGAAACTAAACCTAAGAGATGAATCTAATTTCTAAAGTAGTATAATCACTAATCTTTTGGATCAAATCTTGTAGCATGAAATCATGGTGAAATAAGAAGTAGAGGAAAAGTCTTTAGTGGGATTTGATCTCTAATTAATAAAATTTAATATTTAAATCAAATAAAAAAGAAGTAACTAATATCGCATATTTTAAAATGTTTCATTATTTTAATTAGATTGATAATTCACGAGGAGTTTGTTTAACATTTTTTAAGGAGAGCTTTAAGGGGCAACATTTGGTATAATTTTAATCTCTTGGGCATTTAATGCTTTTTGTTAATTATAGGATTTTGAAGACCCCTTGTGTGGATAGAGAAATATGATTTGATCAAATTGATCCCCTAATTGGTGAATAACTTAGACATATTTTGAAGAGTGTTATGGTAAACGATGTATACTTATAGTAGTAGATGAAACTTACTAATCTAATTGTACTATTAAATTAAGATAGTTGAAAAGTTAATGAAAATTATACCCTGACCATACCATCCACAAAATATTAGGAAAGAAACTAACTCTTTAAGAGGTTTGGAGGCATGCTAGCCATTATTTAATATCATAAATCAAGGAAGTTAAGTGTTTGTAGATGTTGTACATGCATACTTGATGAATATTTTTTATCCTATTGGCACAAAATATAATTTGACTAATGTCATATAGTGACACAAAAAATTAGTGTCACCTACCTCATTAAGAGACTTTTGGATGAAATTTTGTATATAAAGTATGTGTCAAACAAGATTTGTTTACATATTATCAATTTGAAGAATTTATGTCTATGGCCAACCCAAAAAGATGAAGACTTATAGGATTCTAAGAGTAGAAATATATATACTCAATTGTTTCTCATTGTAAGGGTTTGGTTGGATGATTGGCAGGTAGATTCTCTTGATTCAATTTTTTTAAGAGGGATTGGTGCACACATTCAAGGCCCATTCTTAGCAGTCTAACTTCAATGTATCTTGGTATTTTTTATTGATTCATTTTTAATATATTAATTAACAAGATTCCAAACTATAAGCTTTTCAAATGCAATGCAAGCAATTTTAATTCATATAACTTTGGAATTATAGTCTTCATGGCATCCCAATGTTTTTTATTAGATAAAAGGGGAAAACAAGGGCCCCTACCCTTACAAATCCCAAAGGTAGATTAGTTCAAATTAAGAGAAATAGAAAAACAATAAAGAATAACAAAAAGAACAAAATAGAAAACAATTGTACATAGGAACAACAAGCATAGCACTTAATGAGTAGGGGACCCAACCAAATCCTATAAACTAGAAGTTTCTCCCTTTCTTTAGATAACCTATGAAGTTCAACACACAGAGTATAAATCAATGGTAGGGTCCTCTTTAAAATCATTTCCTTTTTTATTTAGTCTCATTCTCCTCAAGCAAGATCTTAAAGTTGCTAGTAATGAAGTTCAAGATATATTTGCTTAAATTGAGTCTCTTGGTCAAGAAAAACTTTATCGAGCATTGAATTTTATTTTCATACCCAACATTCTCTATTAGAGGAGGTCCATCCTCATCATGTTAATGTGGCAACTAGTGTAGGGATCCCATAATTTTTATTAACTTGGAATCGTTTCCTTTGACTATTTGATCCTTATCATTAGCTTTACAATTTCTTTCGTGTTATACCTCAATATTATTCTCCTAGGTTCCATTCCCATTTTTCATGTTTATGGTTGCATTCATAGTTTGTTTTCCCCCTCTAAGAAAGGTGTCTAGATTAACTTTTCATGTACTAGGAGAAGTCTTTCTATGTTTTTAGTGTTGATGATTTTAACAAAAGAATCTATTTTTTTAGTATTCACAATGTTTATAATAGAGTTTGAGCTAAAGTATAGGCTATGGCTATCCTAAGATTAGTTTTCTTGGAATTAGCTATCTTCAAAATTAGTGAAACTCAACATCTCTTCAATGTTATCTTTATCAGATTCCCTAGACTCATGCAAACTATCCTCCCCCACTAAAATAACCACATTCACGTCTTCCTATATGGGCTTCTCCTTCAACTTGTTCTTGAGGGTATACAATTTGGAAAATCGTCTATTCCTTATAGGGATTTGTTGAACAATACCCTTCCCTCTATCATTGGTCCCAATAATTTTTATTTTATTTTAGTAGTAAATGGTTTCTTCCCAAGATTAACAACATGTGGGACTTTGGTAGCATCCACAAGTTATTTGGATTTCTCCACATCCAAAGGTTGACTAGGTGAAGTTTGGTGGGTTTAATTGGGTTGGTGTGGGACTTTTGAATCATAGGAAATTTTTAACAAGAGAGGTATTAAGATAATAGTGATAAATAAAATATTAACCCTTGATGTAAAGGGATAGATTTTTTGTTGGACAAGACTTCCTTCATGAAATTCTCTAGCGAAAAAATAGGTATTATAGAAAGCTTATGAATTAGTTGTGATAAATATGGTTTAGGAGGAAGTGATCATAGGTGTAAATACATTATAATCTACCCTCTAAAGTAAAATATATTATGAGATGGAACTAAACCTCATCCCATTGGATGGGAAGTTTTTCCCACTTCTAGTTGTTTTGGAACTTCACCAACTACTCTTCAACCTGTAGGAACTCCTATATATAGTCTTTTTATCTAGTGCTTCATAGGAATTTGCAATTGTTTCCTTTGATTGATAGGTCAATAGTAGCATCAATTAGTTCCTCAATCAATTCCAACGAATACCACCAATATCAAATTTTCTAAATCATTTTAGGATTATACAAACTTATCAAAGAGTTCATAGCTTCATAGTAAACCTTCACATTGCCTTTTTTAAGGATTTCCCACATAATGTGGTTATTTTTTACCTCCTAGAAATACATATTTAATTATCACCCTATCACCTCTTATTGTCCCACAAGTTACCAAAGAAATAGAGAGCAGTGGGAGAATAGGCAATGATAGGTGACTAGAAATAAGTAGGTAATCTAATAACAATAAAGGGAGACTAAAATCAATAATAATTAAGTTTTTCTAGTAATTACCATTAAGAATCCACCTCATCCATATGAACTATATGTCACCTCTCTAACTAAGCATACACTTCGCATAATGGTATCTCTATGTTTGAGCCATCCTTAATTAGATGTTCCTTCATGGGCCTAAGGAAATATAATTACTCTAATAATAGGAAAGGATCCACACACCCTTCAAATAAAACACACATAAGCTCCTTAAGTTAGTCATCAAAAAAAGGCCATCAGTGGCCTTAAGCATAAAATTTCCCATCCCATCATGATGACAATTATAATTATATAAAGGTATATTAACTTGTGTCCTCATTATTAACTTATTTATGGTAGAAATCCATGTTTTTTATGAAAGATCAACAACGTGCTTCTAACATCATCATACTTCAACAAGAAGCCCAATATTGGATAAACCGTAAGCCACAACATTACCTTCCTTAAAAATTTGGGTAGCATAGAGGTAGTAAAATTTGGATCATAAGAGTTTAAGGTCTATGGTGTAACTTTCCAACTTACAACATGGTTCAATTCTCCTAGTTAAGAGAAATTATAATTTTTGAATCTCCCTCCATATTATTTTTACCCATTTCAAGGGTAAGGGCAAGGTGGGGACCCCAACAAGCTATAGAAACCTCAATTTTTTGTTATTTTTAAACTTGATGCTTTGGCATAATTATCAACAAGCCCACCTTTATCATTTCTTAAGATACCCCCTCCACTGGATATTCTTGGATTACCTTTTGAGGCACCATAAAATTTGAATTTAACCCATCCTTCTTGTGAGGGCTTCCAATTGATCACATTTATTAGCCTTTATTTATTGAAGTCAACATTATTAATATCTCTATTTATCCTCCAATCACAAACAATTTCACATTATTTGGAACTAGGAAAAGAAATAGGATTTTTTAAAACTTTTACTTCCACATTCCCATAATGGATTTGCATATGTTATTTAAGGTTACATTAAAGTTTTGAGGTTTATCCATAAATATTTTATTTTCCCTCTCTTTTGAGATCCCCTGTCATAGATGCGGGGGGTCAAGTATCACAATTATATAATTAGTAAATGATAAAAAATGGGGGACCAACTATCAACAAAGGAGCTCATGGAGCTAGGTAAAATCCAATCAACTCCTATTTATTTAAATATTATTTCCCATAACTATGAGACATAGTCACAATGGAAGAATAAGTGGTCTGCAATTTCTTCATTTGAGGAGAAAATAATGCATCTATTTGGGAGGGAGGACCCCCTTCTTTGTAAATTACTTTGGGAAAGAATTTTATCATGAGTTGCACAACACCAAAATTGGTTAATTTTTGAAGCGCAATTTGTATTCTAGATTATTTCCCACTTCTTTTCCTCAATTTGGTTTTCTAGTTGAATAGAGTATCCAAACACTACCAAATACCAACCCTTAGGGACTTTACTCCAATAGGTTGAATCTTCCTATTAAAAAAATAGAAGTCTCACAACTTTTAACCTAGCAAGAGGTGGGGCCATGGATCAATTATCTAAAGCATCCTATTGTAGGAAAGAGGTCACGAGGTTCAGTATCCCCACCATCCCTGTGGTACTAGAGGGTGTGTCATGCCAACATCACTGATCACATGATTTCTTTAACTAGGTGCACTGCAGTTTATAGGGGGCTACCTGATTCCTACAATCTAAAAAAAACAACCTAGCAAGGATTTGAGAAATAACAACAAAAAAGACTAAAAAAAACCTCATGTATGTTAACCTATCTTGTTATTTTTTCTTCCTTGACAATTATCCCTCCACAAGATAGCCATTTATTTTGGTAAGGGCTAGTTGAATTTGTTGAGAAAGAGGAAATGAGGAGATGCCCCAAATTGGACTATTTTTCCTCCCAAAGACTAATTGTATTTTCCCTCCCAACCGTCCATTACATACATTTAGATAGAAGCATTATAGATTTACTTATATTGTTCCAAATTAAAGAGCCTTTGGGGATGAAGTAACAAGAGAAAAAAAGAGTAAAATCATTATGTTGGAAGAATTTATCTTTCATAATGTCAACCTAGTCCTTTTTGTCCTTCATGAAGTCCCATCCCATTTTAGCTATGAGAGATCTATTAAGCTTTTAGATTTTCTTCAAATTAAGACCATCACTAAAAAATTTAGTTTGTTGACAATGTCCCAATGAATTGAGGCCAATCTTTTCTTCTCCTTAGTTTGGGTCTATAATAATTTATTTTAAATTTACTTAATATTATTGTCCATAAATTTAGGAATATTAAATAAGGAAAGGAAGTACACATGATTTCTTTGAAGAGAATTCATTTCATAAGGAGTTGAAAATTCCTAGCCTGACTTAGAATTTTCTTTCCATCTAGCCAATTTTCTCTATATTATTTCTATGATCACAGTCCAATAATGGGGGTGAATTTTCATAGTCATCAAGGGGAGGCCCAAGTAGGTAGAAGGAATAAGAGTAATGTTGTAGTTCAAGGAACTAAAAATTTGGGTTTGTAGGTACTTAGGAGTGTTACAAAAATATAGAGAACTCTTTTGATAGTTTATCTATTGGCCTTAAGTAACAAAATTTTTAGTTAGAGTGTTCCTCCATCCATAGGCTTCTTTTAAAGAGGACTTCCCAAGGAGAAGAGTTTCATAAATAAAAAATGGTGATGAAGGGAGGATAGGATGAAGTAGGTTTTATGCCAACTAGAGCCTAAGAGTCAACCATTTTAAAGATGTTTCTCCCAAGAATCTATACCATGATTATTAATATAAGGATAAATAGGATCTCTTTGTCTAAGACTAGTGATATTGTTGAAGAAACATTAACAATTGTCATTGCTAAGGATAGAGAACTTAGGGTTGGTAAAATAGGAATGAATCATTTTCAATATTTTTCCTTTAAATCCAATTATTTTCAAGACCCCGAATATGAAAATCCAAGAAACTCTACCATAGGATTTTGAGATGGTAAGCTTGAAAATCATACCTTCTTCTTTTCTCTTTTCTAGGGAATGTATAAATTTTTGGTTGGATATAGTAGCGTCAAGAATATGTCACCTAGGAACATAACCCTTTTTGTGGGGCAATATTAAGCTAGGGAGGAAAGGTTTTATTCTATTGAATAGAAGCTTGAAGAAGAATTCAAACATTGTTTTACATACACTAATAGGCCTATAATCAACTATGGAATTACCTTCTCTATTTTTTTGGATAAGGAAAAGAAAATTAATTATTTGGTTGTTTGAGAATTCTACTAGAGATAAGAACTCATGAGCAAGAGATAACACACCGTTTACTATAGTATACCAATAATTCTAGAAGAAGGATGAAGGGAATCCATGTTGGGGTTGAATCCTCAACCATGAAGCTCCAAAAAGTCACTTACAGTCAAATAACTATAACATAAAGAGAGAAAATACAAATATTTAATGTAATAGCCTAAGCTCTAATGATGAAAAAATGAAACATTATACAATTATTTACTCTTGATAAATGATAAATAAACCCTAAGTGGGGATTCAATTAGATCACGATATGTGTCATCCTATGAATTGAGACAAAAAATAGTACATGACCTAAGTAAGTTTATGTATGCTAGTGTGAAAATGGGTTTAATTAATTAAATAATTAATTAGGAATTTACCTTTTACTCTAACACCCCACTTAAGTGAAACTTAGGAAAAAGAAAACTAATGCATAAAAATTTAAAAAAATGGGTTTCAACAACCAGTTGATGAGGTACCTATGTACAAATGAAAAAATATCTCTCATAATCATAAAAAAGGAGAAACATATCATGGGAAAACATACTCTCCAAAAAAGAGATGTAAAATCTAAAGCTAGAAGTACTCAAGTACACCCCCCCAAGGACAAATTACTTCACCCTAAGTATTGATCACAATTGAATATAATGATGTTGAGTAGGAAAAGTGATCCTAGATCCAATTAAGATAACTAAGATTATCTCCTTTTCACTTGACTCAACATTAAACATAAAATGACTAGGGTTTTGATGATTATCTTGATGCCACAATAGAAAGCCAATCTTCTAGTGTTTATGTTTTTTTTTATTTGCAAGGATCATAAATTTGATGTGTGTTTTAGTAAGCCAAAATGACATTTAACCCTAGATGTGAAAATGTAATTTATCGCACAGATGAAAACTGAAAGTAGCAAAACTGACCTGGATCTAAGAAATGATAATAGTGAGGAACCTATGACTGAAATTTGGTCTTGATTTGCAAGGAAAAGGGTGCAATGTACCCTAGATTGGATTCATTATTTTCTAGATCTACAACTTCTAGATTGTAGGTTGCAGTCTACACTATGTTGTCTGGAGTGTCACCTGTTGAAACCTTCAAATTTGACCCACACACATGAAAATAGGGGAAAAGGATGTGTTGTATAGGGGCTTACCTAAGTCAAACCCCATGTTGGTATTTTACCTGAGCCATGTACAGTGATTGATGATGATCAAGAGGGCATACCTTAGGTTGAGTAGAGGCCAAAACAACAATAATTGGCTTAAATTGATAAATGACAAATGATAATGTTAGCTTGATGTGAAAACCATTGAAGAATAGATGCCACAAACAAGTTGATTGATGAATACCTTGATTTCTTGATAGACCTGCAAAAGGTTATCTCATAACACATAATGGATTGTTGCAATTGTAAAACCCCATCTGACAACTTAGAGGATGATGCAACACTGCGGAAGCACAACTAATTTTTTTTATTAAGAGATAAAACAAGACGAGTAAAGTATCCTACTCTAGCCACATGCATCCTCTAGGCTACGCAACGCGCCTACGTGTGAACACCATTACTTATAAAATTTAAACCAACCATAGCATATGAATATTAAACTCAAGATACAACATACAACAAAACATTAAACCATTGCAAGATAAATATAACACATAGAAATGTATTGAACATATTCCACAGATACAACACCACATAACATCCAATACACCATTAAATCCAATAATGAATAGATCATAAATATTATTACAATTACATCACAAAGGTTCACCTTGATACAAATGAGGTACTATAATTATACATAATGATCTACAGTTACAATGAAGAAAGAGAAGAACAACTCCAGAGAACCACACAAGCTCCTTGAACAAGAAGATCCCGCCATCACGAACAGGAATAGAAACTCAATAGTGTAAGAAGCATGCCACCCAACCATATGGTACTCGTAGGCCCAGCCCCCGTGCTAGGAGATAGTAAAAGGTAACCAAGACAAACCTATTACCTCTAGACACAAGCAATATATAAGACCACACTGTACCAGTAAATACAAAACAACACTATACCAGTAAACACAAAACATAAGGTTACTTGCTTCTAGAACCACAAAATCAATACATCCACTGTACAATACAAACTGATTGTTGTCATAGGAGGAGTGTCATCACAAAGGTTGCATTGGTTATCCAAAGGAGATCTTCGTAGGTCCCGTCCCCCATCTTGGGTTATCCTAGTAACCTCTCACGAACCCGGCCCCACATGCACACCAGTGCGGAATCGATTATCTTTCAAAAAAACAAGATAACAATATTGCCATTCCAAGTCTTCCTGACTCATCTCAAGTCTCATACTATCCCTTGAGCCAATGAGCGAGGCTAAATTATCTGATTAAATGTATTAAGCTACTCTATCCCTAATAAAGGTTATTTAATTTCCACTAATTAAACTAACTTTCACACGAGTTGTCCTAGGACCCCTTTGTGTCACGGCCCCCGTTGAAAGCCACTCCCCTATCGACAACACAATAACATATTCCACAACCCAAAGGTAGACAGTGCACAAAATACAATAACAAATATCAATCATTCTGTAAAGAACAACACATCTCGTTCGTAGTAACCAGGTGCTCAAATTAAATCACACAACCCGTTCATAGTAATCGGGTGTTCAAACTAATTCACACATCCCTACGGATGTCAAATACTAAATCTCAAAAATGTGCACTACCCAAGGAAATCTCAAAAAGGGTGAACAAAAGATACAATAACCCTTTCACAATTTTACAATCTCTGGAAGACTTATATTTTCTCAACAACAAATATCCCCAATTCCCAATACACAATAACAAGAAGCCACTCAAGTAATTAAATAAACAACCATTAAGATTTTTTAAATCTAATAAATCAACAATGAACCAAACCAATTGTTTAACTTTTAGTTTGACAATTACTCATAATATTCAACTCAAATTGCCTGCAAATGTGAACAGAAAAGAACACAACTTAAAACAATTTAGGCACTTAAATAATCTAATATTCAGATTTCCTAAATCCAATTTGAATCAATATCTCATCACATGCAATTATTCAAAGTAAATATGATTTCATTTACAATAATAAGGAAATAAAATAAAACTATTTATTTAACTTCAATTCCACAGTTTCGTATAATAATAACAAACTCAATTTCTCTATTACAATCATTGCATTATAAATTCCTCTATTTGCAAATTAAACATTTTAATAATACAATATCTATTCAAATATAAATCAACTTTCTCTCCAAGTCATTTTATTTTAAGATTTACTAGCCCATGCATTTGCATGCTTATATTAAAAATATATATACTTCCGTTTACAAACCATAAAGAAATTAAAACTAATTGTTAACTCAAATTTCACAAATACATATAAATAAAAATCTCAATCTTTCTAATAAAATTACTTCATTATAAAATAACAATTGGTGCTTGCATGCACTTACCCATTTAACGTTTCATTAAAATAAATCATTTATTATCTTACAAAAAAACAATCTAAATAACTATATTTAAATATATATATATATAATTATATATATATATAAATATATAAATATATACAACTATACAACTATACATATAAATATAATAAACATATTATTTATAAGTAATATAAAATACATTTAACTTTAAATACATATATTATAAATAATAAATGTATATTATATATAACATATATATCATATATAATATATATGATAAATCGAAATCCCAACAGTAAAACAAAACACATCATAATAAACACGCACGCACAGGGCGTTGCCCTGGCCACGGCCTCCCCACGCAGGGGTTCGCTGCCTGTGGGCAGCGCTTCCCCCACATGGGTGTGGGGAGCGTTGCACACAGCAGCGCACCCCTGTATGGGTGCGGCTAGGGGTTTCAACCCCTGGCCCCCAATCACTAACATATTTTATTTTTTTTAAATCTACTATGACGAATTTCCACCGTACAGCGACTCTACGAATTCGCTCTCCAATAAATTCAAAGTGTTATTTAATTAATACAAAATATTTATATAAAATATGTATATATGTATGTATGCATATATATATTTTAATATATACGTACATATATATATATATTTATATTTATATTTATATGCAATTAATCCAATCACAGGTTCAAGTTGAGCAATTAACTCTCTTTTTTTCATAGAGGAAATTTTCTACAGAAAGCTTAGAAATTTCATTTTTCTCAGATAACCAAAAAGAATAGGGAGAACAAAATAGAATGAAGGTTTTCTACAGAGATCTAAATTCCTTTTGTATCAATTTATTTCGAATGAACAAACAACACAGAGGATTTTTAATTGTTTTCTACAGAGGCTCAACTTTCACATCAATCTTTTAAAAGAAAGAAAACAAGAGCTTCTACAGTATAGAAAATATTTTCCTAAACATTTCCAAATTGCATTACAGTAATAAAAACCACTTTTCAATTCAAAATTCACAAAAATAATAAAAGAACCTGTTCCAAAAGAACTGTTGCCTCAAGAAATGTTGTTGAGCTTCTCTGTAGCTTCAATTTTCCAAAGTAGCCAAAGTTTCCTCCAGTGCAATTGCCTCTTTCCAGAAAACACAACAGTACATAGCCAAGAATTCTACAGCCAAAATTCTAAAACAAATTCCTCAGAGAGATCCACAATTTCCTCTCCAATTTTCAACAACCCACCCAAAAACTCCTGTGAAACAACTTTCTTCCCTTTTTCCAATATTTTCCTCTGAGAATCAATTTTCAACAATAAGATAACAATTTTCTAACTCACAGTTATCCCAACAAAATATATTTTCCCTCAACAACCAAAGATATTTTCCAACCACATGCATTTAAATAAAATAAAACAATTTACTAATAGCAACCAATTTAAATACTCTTATTTATTTAATTACCATTTATTTTTAATAATAAAAATTACTCAACAACATTTAACTAAATTAAATTAATTTATTTATTTATTCTAAAACCTTCACAACAATAATTCAATTAATTAAATATATAAATCAATACACATTTAATCTACCAAATTAGGGGTTGGGGTTGGCTAAATCTTTCCTATTGCAGGAGGTTGGTCACAAGGTCTAGTCTCCCCCACCCCCGTGGTACCGGAGGGCATGTCACACTAGTGTCGCCGATCACGTTAAAAAGTTTACCAAGCGCACTGCAGTTTATAGGGGGTTGTGCTACCCAATTCCTGCAGTCTAATAAAAAAATAAAAAAATCTACCAAATTAAACTTGCACAATAATAAAATACCCAGAACAACAATGATAAGGCTAAGACCAAAACTCAAACTGACACACTGTACTAGGGTAAAGGTATGACTAGGTAACCCGTTACTATCTCCCAATATTATTGTTGAGTAGTGGACAGGCTCAGACCTATGAAACCAGGTGAAGTCGTTGTCCTATACCTGTAAACCTACAACAAAAGAAAAAGTTGTACATGTATACAGATAATAATTCATACACACCGTGAAGAGAGAATCACAGAAATCACAAGGCACTCGCAAGTGAGAGATGCAATACCGTTCTCTTCACCAATACAATGTCACATCAACTAACGAGATAAAATATCAATTAAACAATAAATGAGCATACATCAATATTAACTCAAATAACCACTATGCTAATATGAAAGCATGTTATAAACAAATAATCAGTCACAACATCAACTCATCAAAATATCACCATGTCCAAGTAACATCCAATAGTTTCATAAAGTTTATCAAACAGTAACATAAAGTCAAGATAAACAACCTCATAAAGTCTAGATGAAATTCAAGAAGTTGTCTAGACAAGGTAAACAGAGGGGTATTACAGCAATTAACATGTAGAGGATAACTCAATACATATCCATGATTTGGCATGATTGATCATAGTAGCTCCTTGAACATAATTACTTCATTCTTCTTGATGTCTTACAAACTTGAACTTGATTGATGGAAGTTTTGTAATAATGCTACTAATTATGCCTTTGACTACTCTTGACTGATTTTAGGATCTTCAATTTGCTCAATAATTTCTCTTAGGATTTAAATGGTAAAATGACTAGTATCTATATGCAATTCTTCTAATTTATCGAAAATAAAATATCGATGGTTGATAAATAAAATTGGAAATTCAAATGATAAATTATCGACATTGACAATACTCAAATTTGGGGCCAAAAGGGTTGGTCTAGGGCGCAGTGCACCCTAGACTAGATTCTAGATTTTCAGGATTAAAAGTGTTAGGGGAAAAATGTTAAATGTATAATTTGATTTTTCATGTTTTATTTTTGTAAGAGAAGGGTGACAATTTTCGATGCTACAGAGGTGACAACAATAGTTTAGTGAATATGTCTACAAACTACTCCTCACTAGAAAAATAATCTAATGAGAGATGACCATCATGGATGATATGTCAAATGAAATGCATGTCTATCTCAATGTGCTTCTCATTTTTTGCTCAACTAGGTTGCATGTAATATAAATGAAACTTTGGCTATCACACCAAAGAAGTGTAGAACTATCAAAGTGGTAGAACAAAATTTGTCATAATCTATTGAAGCTAAAAAACCTCTTGGATAGCAATAACTACACCTTGATACTTAGCCTTAGTGGATGATAATGTAATAGAAGTTTACTTATTTCAAGTCCAAGCAAATAGATTGGAACCAAGGAAAAAGACAAACCTAAAAGTGGACTTTTGTAATTCAACATCACCTACCCAATTTAAGTCAATGAATCCTATATCTTTGAAGCTCCTAATGTGTAGAAAATGCCAAAGTGTGCATGTTGTGTGAGTAAAAAATTGAGTATATATTTAGATTCACCTACATTTTAAATAGGGGTAAAATGTTATAAATTACAAGAACATGTATTGTATAAATGCATTACTTGAGCTCCTCAAAATAATATTTTTGTGTAGGTTTCCATGACAATGGAACCTTAGATGTCTAATCCAAGTAAGTTTTCACATGATGTAAGAGAATCCAAGTCCAAACATATGGTAAAAGTTTCCAAGTGCAAGGAAGCTATAAAAATCAATGAGACTTTATGATGTTTGTGAATCTTTAATTTCCTTGATTTTGTCATGAACCTTACTTAAAATATTCATATAAATACTCAAATATAAAATACCCACAAAAATATATTGGCAATAGATTGTAAAATAGTAAAAATGTTGAAAAATATATAATAGATTTAAACATGTAATAGTGGCTACAAATGAACATATTGTTTAAATACATTTATAATACAAATGATTAAAAACTTTTGCTTCTACTTAAAAAATAATAGACTATAGAAATCTTATGTAATGATACAATATGTGCTATATTTAGCCAATCTAATAAAAAAAAAAAAATCTTAAGTTTATCTTAACTAATTAAAGTAAAAGGGGACCTAGTTAATTAATGATGATTAATTAATTAATTAGGTAATTAACCTATTACTCTAATAGTAGTCTTGTCATGAACCCACCAAGAGCATCAAATACCTTGTGAGTGTTGGGACATCCTCTTGTCTTTGTTTCTTGAGATTCAGTCCATGCAATGGATACACCATCGCCTTGGTCTTATACCCTAGTGCATAACATCCATTGCTAAATTAAATAAATTTTGTTAAACCCAAATTCAACATAACACATCATTTTATCCATAATCACGTTTCTTCATTTTCCATCTGCCATTTAGCATTTTATTCATCTTCTCTTCTTTCGAGAGATTTCCCATTTAGTTTATGCATACATAACCTCTCAAGGGGGCATCAATCATCTCATTATTTTCTAATTTTTCATTTCTAATCCAACTAGGGCATGTTATCTTCATCTTTATCTTCTCTATTTTTTATTCTCAACTACTTTTATTTTTCTTTGAAACAATGTCACTTTGAACATTGCTTCAAATTTAGACACTAAAATTACTCCTCTTATGATCAACATTAATTCAAATTACCATTTACTAAATATTCATCACATTCATCATTAATCATTTATTTATCATCATTTATTATCAAATATCATTTATCTATTTATCACGCCATTATTAATACTCATTTAATAATTCCTAATATCCATTTAATTAAATAATATTTTATTATTTAATTAAATGAGTACTAATTTTCATTTTCATACTATTAGTCAACTCTTTCTTCCATAATTAGTTATCTCCATCTTATTTTGTCATCTCAATCTTTAGTCCTTAGTTAACTCTTCTTCATTTTGGAATATTCTTCTTCATCCATCAATCAATTCAGCCTTCAAATGGAAAATTGATGTGCACAGTTATCCATCAATTAAATTAAATAATTCAATATTATCTCTTCATGCTTCAAAAAGGCAATTTTCTAATTTTTATTTGAGTTGACTCCACAACTAGTTCAATTAACTAGCTTTCAATATTATCCTCATATTTGAATTGATTTTTCCTCAAAAAGTTTATAAATATACTCTTTCCTTCATCAATCAATCACACTCCAATCAAATAGTTATGTTGTTGAGTCGCATCCACACTACAATATGTGAATCAACATTTATCTTTTTTGAGGTTTGTTATGGGATCGATAAATGGGAATTAGATTTGATTTATTTTTATGTTTTTGATTCTTTTATATTTCTTATTTTTTAATTTCAATGCTTAAACAATCCTTCAATTAAAGAAGACTAAATGTTATAAACAAAGTCCCTTCCTTCTACCTGATTGGTGGAAAGAGTATAATTGAAAGTGTCTTGACAAATAAGAAATTTTTAAATTATTTCACAATCCATTTTCTTATGATAGTTTCTCCACTACTCTTTGATAGTGTTATTTAAAGATTCAAGCTAAATATAGTTTTCTATATTTTCCTACCTCTTTGGTAAGTAAATTTTAGATGTGTACCAAAGTGTTGGTATCTACCCATGTTTATACTCTTCTTGGCAAGCTCCTTCTAAGGCTGCCTATAACATGCTTGCCAATTTCCTAGATGTGATTTTATATTGTCCAATGCTAAGCAAACTATAGGTTCATACATAGTGTCATGAAACATTTGGTGTCTTCCCCAAGATAAAAAGGTATGGACATTATTAATGTTTACAAGAAAATAATTACAATTTGTGTTAAGTAGGTTACCCATTCCATTAAGGACTTGAAGGCCTAGAATTATTCTTCTCGAGTATTGAATTTCCTCTAGATCACCTTGTAATAATAAATGTTAACAAGGAATTTCCCTTCACACTCTTCTCATCACAAATGACTATGTCAAGATCAAAGGCATCTTTGTGACTTAGATTATCTTAAAGGATTTTGAATTTGTTAGTGTTTCCTCAAATGGGATGGCAATGGTTTCAAAATTGCTCTTTATTTTGATGGCCTTAACGTTTGATAGTTTTTATCATCAACAAGTTGAACTTGTCTCCAATAGAAACACCTAGAATTGAAGCTTATAGACTATTTCACATATACATTCATACTATCTTTAGTCTCTTCTCAAAACTAGTTGTTATAGCCTACCTTGCAACAACCTTTTTAGCTTGTTAACTTTGATTTTCCTTGCACCATTCAAATACAAGAGATAATTCCATATGTCATGCTTCGTAAGTTGATGCTTCAATGTCATCTCACTAAGTGGAAAGACTAGTAGTGAAAATTTGACACTAAATCTAGGAATTATGTTTTAGGAATTATCTTTAAAGTATTTTAGGCATTTCTCTTTGATACTTTGTAAGCTTAACAAGAGATGAAGTTTGAATTCATCCCCTTTAACTTGTTTTGTAGGCTTAAAATATTTTTTAGTCTAGACTTGAGCCTAAAATTGCTCACTTTCTTTAGTGTCTAGTCTACCAAGGGCTTCCACTTGGTGAAAGACTTATGCATATTGGCTTGGCTCATCCTAAATGTTTAACCTATCATAACTTTGAGTCTTTCAAACACATCTTTTGGACTTGCTCTCATGCCTAGGATCCATGGTGTGTTCTCTCATTTTCATCCAAGGTTTTTCATTAGAAATTTGTTATGTTTGGGGATACATCCTTGTGACCTAATTACATTGCTAGAAGTTTGTATTTCTTTCAATCCTCTATTTTGTTTCATCTCTTGAAAGCTAGAAATAGTGTTGTTTTTTGTGTTGAAGATATTACTTATTATTTCTATCTTAACATGAAAGTTGTGGGTTCACCTCTACTTATTTTTAAATCCAAGCATATGTGGAAGTGGCATTGAAACTCTAGCACCTACATCTTCTCCTCAATCACTAGGGGGAGTGCTCTTTATACCATGAGGATAGTTTCACTTGATGACATTACCTAGAGATTGCCACCATTGGCTCCTTATCAACAAATCCATTCACACGAGAAGAGTCATTTCTCATTGTCTCCTTCTCAATAGAGGGGTTGGAGTCCTTTCTTGAGAGAGAAAGTTTGGTGTTGTTGAGTATTCTATTGTGCCCCTACCACTAGACTAAGAATATTAATGTCACTTGATGTACAAGATCCTCAGGTTGATTGATAGATCATTGATTCTTTTGATGAGTTGTCCCCCTAGGTGTTTACTCAATAGGATGATCTACCTCCCCATTCTCCTAGTGTGTCTACATATGCTTAGTAGTAATCCATTTTTTATTTTTTATTTTTTATTTTTTAACTTGTAGCTTACTAGACGACCTTTCTTTTAAACCTTTTATTATATACTCCATTATTTTATGATTAATATAAGATTCACATAAATAATGATTGGGACAACTAGTCTACATCTAATGAGAAAGAGACTCATTTTTATATTTTTCATCTTTCTTTGAGATGCTTTGGAGGTTACGCGGAAATCTTTGCTTCTCATTATTCATTATTCTAACTTTCCACGTCAGAGCACTCCTTCCACTTGGTAGTGGTACAAGTAGAAAGAAAAAAGTATTTTAACAACGATGGGCCACGTGAGGATGACGTATGAAACATAACAAAGGGGCTTGTTTCTAGAAGCTGCTCTATGATTTTCCTTCACCATCATTACCCCACCATGAATAAGTGAAGGTTATGTGTGTTAGATTTAAGCAACCTTTTGATAAAGTAATTGTTTAAGGTGTATGTTTAGTTGTTAATTACAAAGACCTAACTTTGCAAACGAATTATGTGGAAGGAGAATTACATTATTATTAGACATGTCCAAAGGGGAGAAAGCACATGTAATTTTTTAAAGATTATTTTGGTATGATCACTAGTTCAATTATTGACATGTTATTTCTTTAGATTTAGTGAAGAGTTTTTATTAACTTGTTCATCTTAGATTAAATTATATTAGAGATTTTGTCTTTTATTTAGGATTGTGGATGCGATTGTATCTTTTAATCACATAATTCAAATTTTTACTTTTTAAGGTTGATAATCTTAGGATTTAACAATTATTTGTTAATATGGGTGTAAAAAGTTTTGAATTAAATATCTAGGATTATGTATTTAAAGGTATCAACTTAGGACACTTGAATATCATCAAAAGCATGTTTTTGATAAAGCATCAAAATAATTTCTTCTTTTGTGAGAATCAATAGTTATTAGTGTCAAACAATAATCATTCAACAATCATCTTGTGTTGTCATGGTACATTCCAAGTACATCATTATCATAATTAGTCATCAAGTTGCATTAGACTTCAACAAAGAAGAATCAATTATCACTTTAGTGGAATTCAAGTGCTACCACAACACATCAAAATCCATTACCACCCCTTATAACGTTCACTATTACTATTACCCCACTTTCATAGCTTGATTAAGATGCAAGGAAGTCTCGAACTTCAATCCTCGCATAGCAAGCCCCATGGTGCTTCTTCCACTATCATTATTTTCCTTACCTTAGATATCTTTAGGTGAATATTTTATAGAGGTGATGAATTTAACTTTGCTCGAAACATTATAATAAAAATGGATTGACAAAATCTCATCCCTAGGTAGGATTGCTAGCATAATCACATCCTAGGAATTTAGTTTTTTTTCATTTCAATCATCTCAACTCATTGATTGTTAATTCAATTCTAGATCTCAAGTATTACTCTTTAGTTGTAGTGTGACATTATTAGTCAAAGTCCACCTTTCATCAAATCCAAAGATACACAATGCTAATTCCATCTTTTTTCTATTTTAACATGTTCAAATACAATCTTAGCTAATTTATCATGTTAGTCAATCAACCAAACTTAGCTTATTAATATATTGATTGAGTCATGAATTATACTTAATTTATTATTCTTAGATATATTTGTAGGTTGTGTTTATATAACCCATCAATTTTGTGAACCTATAACTTAGATGGTTATACCTTACGGTTATATCTTAAAAAAAAAATTGAGATTCAAGTATATGTGCTGGAAATTTTACTATTATTCTTTATATTTTTTTTCTCATTTTTCTCTTAGTATTTTACTTAGGGTCTTACCCTTAATTGATTATCACCTTTTGGATTCCCCTATTATGTGTTCTTTAATGCTACATCTTAGTCATGGTTTTCCATCAACCCTTATCCTTGGCCTATTCCATTTGTATATCAAGTATCTTCCAGTGTTCTCATAGTTTGTTTCATTTATCCATTGATCCTTAAGGATATCATTCACTTTTACTACAAAGAGTGTGCTTCATGATTCATGGATGTGTTGGAACATAATGTATCAAATTAGTCATCATTGATAGATCTTGTTAATAGTTGTCCTTCTATACTAAGAACTTCAATTTATTTGTTTATGATCTTCATATTAATTACACTCCTCCTATGATCAATGACAATGATTTGCATGAGTTTGATGTTTAACATAGGCTTTATATGAATAGCGATGAGAATAAGAAGTAAGAGAGCATCATGTGTAGGAGAATTAGTAGTAGATGTAGGATAAGAGTTGGCACAATTTATAGATTCATCAAAATTAAGGTATTGTGACGAACCCCTAGAATGAAAGCATGTAGAATAGGAAAAGGAAGAAGCTAAAGTAGAAATATTATCATTATGCTTAATGGGGGTGGAATAGAACTAGAGGAGAGAGAGGGTGATGTAGTTACAAGAGTAGAAAAAGTATCATCAGCAAAAGGAATAGGTTATATAATAGGTGTAATAATTAGAGGATAAGGTGGAGAAATGATTGGGTTAGAGAAAGTGGAATGGAAGGACATAAGTGTGTCTAGGAAATAGGGATATGCACTAAGAAAGAAATTAAATTTAGGATAATGGGAGAGATGAGTCAATATTTGAGTGATAGAAAGAGAAGAAGAATTTAAGTTCAAGAAGTCTATAATACACTCTTAAGGGAAAGGGTTGTGTAAATAAAAATAACAAGAAAAAGTGAGATTAAGAAGAGAGGAATGAAGGGAAGCAATAAAAAGGGAGAATCCAAAGGTGAGAGGGAATTGAAAGTGAAGGTAAGCATAAGTTACAAGGCATTTGGAATGGGTGTTGGAAAAGCTTAATAAAGTGTTGGGAAAAGAAAAGGTAGGTTCATGAAATGATAAAGAGGTGTTGTAAATGTGGGAATGGATGGAAAGGCAGTGGAGAATATGGTTTGAGTGTTGGAAGAGAGAATATGTCTTTTTAAAGGGTAAATATAGAGTAAAAATAAAGAATGTTGAGAAATGTAGCTTTATGGTTTGAGAGAGCAAAAGAAATAAGTGAGAGTCAAAGAAGTGTGGAAATGTGGGAAAAAAAAGGTTGTAGAAACACTAAGGTTTCTAGTTTGATGAGGAAAATTCAAAAAAATGTCTTACAAGGAGTTAGAAAAAATAGGAAATAAGTGAAGAGGAGATAGCTAGGGAAGATAGGGGAAAGGAATAGAAGGAAGAAGAAATATGAAGAACGAAATTTAAGGTTGGAAATAATGTGAAAATTAAATATTTTTGGTATGGTTTATGTTGTTATTTTTAGATGTAACAAATCAAAAGATATGGTTAAGATTTTGGGCTCCCCAAATGAAAGACTTAAAAAGGAAACCTAATCCATAAAGTGTATGTTCTAAACTAGGATTTTGATTCCTCTCTATGTGTTAGCCTATTTTATACTAATCTAAAATAAATACTAATAAAGAAAATAATACAATATATATTTATAAATTATTAAGGAAAATAAAGTGATACATGCATAACATGAAGAAAATGCATCTTTGGTGTACTAGAGTGTAATGAACTATGAATGAAACTTGTAGAGACACCTAGCTGAGAAATACAAGAAAGTTAGAGATCCCTTTAAAATGTTTGGTACAAATTACATTGGGTTGAGCACCCTTGTAGACAACTTGGCTAGGTCTAAATGTTGATGTAATCACTAGTGTTTATTGGGGGTGTCAGGGACCTCTATAGCATGCTTTTAAGGGATGGAGCGGTGGAGGTGAATACTATTACATCCAATAGTATCAATGTTGAGAGATAAGGCACTTGAAATAAATTTTGTGGGTAGGGAGCACTAAGGATAGGCCCTATTGTAGATAATAACTTGCATGGGTGATTTTATAGACACTTTTTGTGATGGGGTACTAGGGGCCTTATTGTTCAATAGCCTTGGAAGCCTTTGAATATGATGATTTTTCTTTGTGTGTATTCAAAATACTCACAAAATCATCACAAATATGATTGATATTTTAGAAACTAAGAATATCAAAGGGGATAGGGAAATGGATATTATTTTTTGTGAAGATTGTTTGGTTAACCCTATAAAATTGCATATTTCAAACTCCTATAAGTCAAAAGATATAAAGATTTATGTGCACAGTAAATGCTAAATGTGAGATGTTTAGTGATGCATGTAAGATATTGATGAATAAAAGACCCTAGGGGGACTAAAAATGATTTGTGGTGTGTGAATTTTAATAGTGGAAATAAATGGGATAGTTGGACTAATTTTGTAAAGGATGAATGATAAATCTATAATTAGGGAATATGGGGAATATGGGGAATGTGTAGCTAAGAAATGGAGTTGGAGAAAAAAGTTGATTGAGATCTTGTTACTAGATTGTGAGAGATGTAATTTATTGTTCACAATCAAGAAGTAAGGTCTTTAATTTTAGGCTTGGTTCAATTCAACTATTTGAGGCAAGACGAGGGAAAAGAAAGATTAAGGCTTTTGGAAATTTTTTGGACCTTAGTTGCATCTATGTGACTTTGTCTTAGGGCCCTAACATCTTGATGCACTTATTTTCACTTTTGAATCTAGGTCCAAAATTTTTAAAATAAGAAATATGTTGGGAGAGGTGTCTCAAACTTGGTCATAATGTTAAGATTACAAAAGGTGTTATTTTTTTTATACAAAATTTAAAAACTCAAACAAAATAAATATTCTCAATTGTTTGGAACTACCTATGGGGTTCTTGTTGCATAGATCCCTTCAAGCTCTTTATTTTTTTTAAAATAGGCCCAATCAACCCACTAGATCATAATTTATGACCTTCAAAATTTTGTATAGGAAATATAAAAAGTTGTTGGACATGTAAAAGATTTTTAAAGGGGAGTTACATTTGTTGACCAAATTATGATGCATGTTATGTCATAATATAATGCATCTTTGATTGAGGATAATTTTGGGAACCACTTTTTGGGTGGATTCTTTGAGTGTAAATAGTGTCTTTACATATCTAGTAAGGATATCACCTTTCTAGGATTGACCTATTCACACTTAACTTAAGTTTACTTAGGTTTTTTAATGTTTTTTTCTCACTTCATGTGGTTGATACATATTTACTCACTTATTGAGACACCTATTCTATGCACACCTTATACATGCTCACATACTTGTCACTTGAGCTTAGATGGGTAGCACATTTGGAGTAGTCAGAGTTTCACTTGTACCTTCTCACCTCCTCTACCTTGCTTGTATATGCAAGGCCTCTATGTAAATTTTGCACACTCTTAATATATGATAGACATACTATTGAGCACAAATTTTTTCACTTGTGGAAGGTTGTTTTGTACTTTCAAATTACAAGCTAATCCCAACAGTTTTTACTCAATTTTCTAATTATCATTTGATGATTTTAAGTTTTGTATCTCCTATATATTAGATGCTTGAGATGGAGGTTGTGTGTACAATTTTTTATATGTTATTAAGCTATTATAATTCCTTTAGATCTCTATTTGGTGATACTCATGTGAATGCTCACTTTGCAAGTGTGTTGTAACTATGTTGTTTATTGAATAATGTATTGTGATACCATGGAGTGTGGGCTTTTTATCCCAAAAGGATTTTCCCCATGTACACATGTGTTATTGTAGATTGTTTATTTTATGTTTAAATATGTTTTTAATTTCTATAACTATTAAAATATTAAAATTTACACAACACTCTCCTCCAAATATTAGTGTAGGAACCATCTTTGTGTACCTTGCTTTCTTTCATTTGGTATCAGAGACTAATCACCTCACATTATAGGTATTTGGTAGAGGGTTTTTGTAATAATATTTGTTTGAGTAGGAGCTTGCATTTAAAGAGGATTTTTATCTTAAATGTAGGAATATATGAAAAACACAACAAGGATAGTGATGGAGAAGTTCTTAAGCGACTACTATAGCAAACCATTGGAAGAATCTTATGGAAATTTATCAGGCTAAATCCTAGAGTGAATAAGATTTTATTGAGAAAGAAATTGTATATCTTTAGTATGAAGGATGGTGGATCTATATCCAAACATCTAAATTCCTTTAATATGGTAGTTACCCAGTTGCACTCTATGGGAGTGAAAATGGAGGATGGTTGTATGACTTTATTGCATGTTCTTTTCCAAATTTATGGGACCCCCTTGTTATGGCTATTGGAAGCACTATGACAAAGTTCAAGATGGATGAAGTGGTTGTATATTTGGTTTTCGAATAAATGAGAAGAAAGAGTTCTAAGTTGACTAAGGAGGCCTTAGCAATTCATGGAAGATCCAAATGCAAGGAGAAGGACAAGAATCAAGATAAGTCTAGATCCAAATATCTTAGTAAGTTTAAAGAAAAAAGTTATAATTGTGACAAAGCTAGACATCTAAGAAGAGATTGTAAGGAGCAGTACAAGAAGAAAAATGTAAACTATGATGATGAGTCTAAGAGATTCTCCTAGGATGAAGGTGATGCTTTTTTCATTATCTTGGCTACTCATGGATCAAAAAATGGATGATTGATAGAATTGGGTGCCTCTTTCCACATGAACTCACATCAAAGTTGGTTTATAAAATATGAATAATATGATGGTGGTAAGGTATATCTTGGAGATGATTCTCATCTAAAGATTATTGTCCATGGTAGATTCCTAATTTGATTCCAAAAGAGATGAGTGAAGGGGATCAATAGTGTACATATCCTTGGTTTGTCATGTAACCTACTTTTTAAAAGTAAACTAAATGTTGCAATTGTTTATATTATTTTCTTAACTAGAGGTGAAAGATGGTTAGAGGAGCTATGGTTCTTGTGAAGGGTGTTCAAATTGGCACTTTATTTTAGATAGATGAATGCATGGTTCAATGTAGTAGTTCTTCAATTCTTACAATGAAGATATTTATAGAATAATTGTCTTCACTATTAGAACCTATTGATGTGCCAAATTGACCCACAACATGCAGGTAAGATAAAAAGTAAAAGTATCTCACCTCTCCCGAAAGAGACAATCAGTAACCAAACTAATCACCTCCCAAGGTATTTGATGTTGGTTCACAACGTTGTTGTTTCACAAAGTGGTCAATATGGCTGTAATATTCAAGGGGCCTGCTGGTTTTGAGCTTCTGGATTGTTGTAAGATCAAACATCTATCTAAACCTACTTTAACCAGGGGTTTTAAAGAAATAGAAAAAGATAGATCAAGGTTTTTAAACTGAAAAGAATGTTGATTCATTCAACTAATCAAACTTGTTACCTTCCAAGGAATTCCTAAACTAGAACTGCAAAATAAAATTAACTCGTAATTGATACAAAGTTTCATTCATTCTCAATGCAAACTTTAACAGTAGATTGCAAATCATCATTCAAACAAAACATAAGATAAAATTTCATTCCTTGAAAGCTTTTCAAATCAAATGATTAACCCAAAATGAATACCATTCTGGAGCATAATATAAAGTAGGTTTAAATCTGGCTACTCCTACTATGAATTAAACATATAAGCAACATTTACAAATCTGGCAAGATCACCAGTGTACATAAACCCATGTCTTCAAATTATCTCCATCTATGCTAAGAAAATTAGAAAGATACATAACCTCCTCTTCCTATTGAACTGCAAAAACATCTAACTTACTTCAAAACCCTAACTTTCTTTTTCTAACTCTTTTCTTCTACCTTCTGAATCTTCCAGCTTGCTAACTATTCCGCTAGCTTTCTTTCTAACCTTTCTACCTCTTCTAACCCTAAAGAGATAGCAACAAAATAGGCAAAACACCATATTTATAAAATGCGTCAAATGCGTCGGCCTAGTTTAGGGTTTACAATTAGTCAGTAATAGAAGAAGTCAGTCCTAGAGGAGTTCGAAACAAAGTCAAACATGCATTAAATGTGTGCACTCTGTCCATGTCGGCGAAGGATCTCCCATAGGTATGGTCCCCTGCAACACTACAAGATTGTTACAACCACCATCATTAACTCGCAGCCCTCGTCCTTGACCTCGAGACTCCCTTGCAAAGTTTCCTTGAATGTTCTGAAGCATTGTCATTAATGTCAATCTACTTTTGCCAATAGACGTCTCGTCTACCATCAAGACTCGCGGCTTCTTCCTCTTAGGTTTTCCTCTCTGCCTAGAACTTTTTGCAGGTTGACTCCCTTGAGAAGCACCATCCGACATTCCTGACATGTTTTAACCCTGCAAAACAATGCCCTCATCAGTCCTCTAAAAGCATAGAAAATATCATTCTTCGTCTTCCCTTTCATACCTTCCCCTTTCTCATACTTAGCAAAAACTCAACTCTAGCAGAGGCGAAACCGAATCAGGACTAGGAACAACACTTACCTTTAATACCGGCGGGATGGGAACCAAAATGAAATCGGAACTGGGACCAGAGTCAGAATGGGGACAAAACACAAGACTATTCATTAACTTTAAATTCTTCGCCCCGTTTCGGCTCCGACCCCGCAAGAAAGCAAGTATGCGAAAACCAAAACTCGACCAATCAACCAAACGATCGGAAGCAAAACCAGAGACGGAATGAAAACTAAACCTGGAAATGACCAACATCTCCAAGTTCAACCCACATTCCAGTTCCATGTCCGCAAAAAGCAAAGAAACCCCGAGACTCGCAACAGGGCAGGGGCGAAGTCAGAACTGAATGAGGAAACAGAACTTTGCAAAAACTCCATATCCTAAATCCTTTCTGAACCCGGCCCTGCAAAAGAGACCAAACACAAGCAACAAACAAAAACAAACGTAATGGGCGGAACCGGAACCGGAATCGGAACTGAACCCCAACGGGGGCGGAAGCGGAACAAAAACCCGACCCTGAAACTTTTCCAAGTTACAGGTTCAGTTTCCATCCTGACTCTGCCTCCGACAACACACAAAGAGACGACGAGGAAAGAGACAAGGGAAAGAAAAAG
Organism: Sequoia sempervirens; assembly: GCA_007258455.2. NCBI lineage: Eukaryota > Viridiplantae > Streptophyta > Pinopsida > Cupressales > Cupressaceae > Sequoia > Sequoia sempervirens. Next base: position 135,172,928 of record VDFB02373365.1, on the reverse strand, counting down.
AAGGGAAGAAAACACCCCATAGCCAAATGCAAGGATAAAAGGCAAAACAAACGCAACAAGCAGAACCAGAACCAAAACTGGAACTTGTAACAAATTCCAAACTTCAGTTTCGGTCCGCGTTCCACCCCGGTCTCTTGTTGGATTGATATTCATTGATGATTGCACTGCAGGTCGCTACATCATCCAACTAGTGCCCAGTTATTGTATCCCATGATAGCCTTAGTCCTTTGTAGCAGGGTGTTCATATTTGGATCTGAAACCTTGAACCAGACTGATGCCATCCTACCCTCAGGAATCCTACTTTTTACGTACAGCTTCATTCTTTTTTCCCTAGTGATGGAGGATCCCTTTGTGTCTCTCTTAGCCTTTCCAGCCGCTGCCTTGCTAGACTCAGCCTGCATTCATCAAACACCAATGTGAGAATCCAAAAGTTGACAACATTTCATCAAAGTGTTAGCTCAAAATCATGATAAGACTATTAAATCAACCCTTAAGCATCAAAACTAAGAAGTTCGGGATTTCGAGCTAACTGGGGAAAACTAGCCTGGGAGGAATTTCTGAAAGTTTTGAACCAGGCGGATTCTCCCGATTAGGCACCAATGTCAACAATGGATCATCAAAATGAACAAAAGAATGCATAAATCACTGTGCAATTTACCAAATTAAAGCATGGAAACATAAGAATTTATCATTAGAACCATCCATTTCACCAAATTTCCTCGTTCCACAGCACCTCCTAGAAAATCCAGAAAAATCCAGCTGGACTAGATTTCTGTGAAAAAGGTTAAATTTTTGAAGTTTCAGCACATTCCGAGAAAACGGAGGGAAGGAGGAAAGACCGGGAAAATCTGACTGGGTAGGAAAATCCCGAGGTCGACAGAAAACCCGAAAATCGACAATCCAACACGAATTCACTCAAATTGACCGAAGGTCACAACTTTGAGGACCCTGGGCATGAAAATCGTTTAACAAGAGCCTCCTATAGATCTTCTTCGAATCCTAGGCTCATTCAAAAACAAATCAAGACGAAATGGTGACGCCCTAGGCATGAAATCCTAGATTTAAACCATGAACGCACAGAGCAAGCCAATAACACCAAAGCACAACAAGACCAAATACCAAAACTCAACAGGATGTCAATGATAAAGCATAGAGGCGCAAAGCTCCAAAAAAAAATCAATCAAGTTTGGAAACCCAATGGCAAGGTGGAAATTCAAAAAAATACGGCCTAGGTAGAATTTCGCAAAGGACAGAAATCTCTAAACTATAGTGCAAAGCAAATAGAGCCGGACCTAGAGCGCAATCCGGGAAAATTCGGACGAGGTGGACAATCCTGAACAATAGCATTGAAACTGGAGTTTGAAAGAAACCTGGGAAAATCCGGACAGACCGGAAAATCCCGAACTAGGGTAAAAACCCGAACTTCGCCCAGAACATAAGATTTTCAATATGCAACTTGGGGAAAACACTTGGGCAAGCAAGATAAACATATTAAGCACATGCCAAGGCAAAGCAAAACCTCAAAATCGAAGGGGGAAAAACACAAAGAGCAAAAGAAAAAGAGGGTCCCATTTTAATCAAAAATTAAAATGGGGTGGTTATGCAAAGCATAATAGAACCAACAACAAAGAGTGTGTTGTGTCCACTTATAATAGTCATGCTTTCCAAGTACCTAAGGGTTCTCATGCTTTGGTGACCAAGCTACCATTAGAGAAAATAATATTATGGCACCAAAGGATGGGTCACATAGGTGAGAAGGATTTAATGAACTTGAAAAATAAAAAATATGTTGAGGAGCTAAATGATTGTAATCTTGAATTTGATTCCAGTGAATATTATGTATATGGTTCAAGTAAATTATAATCAGTTTTATACTAGTTCTCATAAATCTTCCAAGGTGTTGGATTTAATCCATTATGTTGTATTTGTTCCTATTAATTTTCCTTTAATTTCTAAATATATATATATTATGTTTCTTTCATTGAAGATTACAATAGGACATGGGTATATTTCCTTAGAAGTGAATATAAAATCTTTAATCTTTTTGAAGAGTTTAATGTCCTTAGAGAGAATTAAACCAGTAAGAAGATAAAGATTTTGAGGATTGATAATGGTAGCGAGTTTTTTCAATATATTTTGATATAATCTATAAGAACCATGGAATAAAAAGACATAAGACAACTTTGTACACCCCTCAATAGAATGGAGTTGAAAAAGGAATGAACATACATTGATGGAGAGGATTAGAAGTATGCTTAGTGGGTCCAACTTAGAAAAAAACTAGGCAAAAGTATTTTCCACAACTTGTAACTTGATTATTTAGGTATCCTACATCAACTCTTGTTGATTAGACACCTATGGAGATGTGGTTGGGGAAAAATCCCTCATTGATAAATCTTTGAGTTTATGGTTATGAGGCATATGCACATGTGCCTAAGGAGAAGTATTCAAAGTCAAAGAATAAGGTTGTAAAATATATTTTCATTAGTTGTGGTGATGATTTGAAAATATACTGTAAGCTTTGGGACCCTATATTTGAGAGGGTTTTGTATATCAAAAGTGTTATCTTTAGAGAAGTTGAGTATTCTTCCACAATTTTACAACCAAAGAAGGATGGAAAGAAAGGGGGTTCAACTAACCCCAAAGATCAGAAAAGTTGAAATAGAAACCCATGAAGGACCTAGAGAGGAAGAGAGCTTAGATAGTTCAAAGATTTTTAAAGAAGAGAAAAAACCTCCACCTTATTCATTGAGGAGATCCACTTGACAAAGACAACAATTAGAAAGGTATACTCCCTATGATTGGAGATGCATTTTCCCCTTGATTACCAACACTAATGAGCTTAGGACTATAAAGGAGGCTATGGGTATGAATGATATAGAGTCCTTGAAGGTGACCATGGAGGAGATGACTCCTTTTTAAAAAATACATGAGACCTAGTACCTTTACATTATGGATGAAAGCCTATCGGATGCAAATGTGTTCAAAATAAAATTAGGGTTTGATGGTAGTGTTGAGAAGTACAAGGTGATATTTGTTTTGAAAGGCTATTCCTAGGTTGGGGGAATAGATTATGTTGATATTTTATCCCAATTACCAAAACTAACATCTATTCATTTTTTATTTAAATTTCTTGTTGTAATGTATGACTTGAGATTAAGCAGATGGATGCAACTCATGATCTGATTTGGAGGAAGATATTTATATGAAATAACTAGAGCACTACATTGAGAAAGGTAAAGAACATTTGGTTTGTAAGTTGAAAAAATATTTGTATGGTCTTAAGAAATCTCCTAGAATGTGCTACCAAAAGTTTGATTCTTTTGTGTTAAGTTTGAGATTTTTGAGATCCAAATTGGATCATTACATTTAATATAAGATGGAAGGTGATCATAGGATCATTATTACATTATATGTTTATGATATATTGTTTTATAATAATGATAAAGGTTTGATTTGTGAATTAAATTATTAAATTTTAGCACACTTTGACATAAAGGACTTAGGGGCATCCAAGTACATCTTGAAGATGAAGATCAAAAGAGAGAGTGAACATAAAACTTTTGTTGGGCCATAGTGAGTATGTGAACTCAATGTTCAAGAGGTTCAACATGTTAGACTGCATGACATTGTGCATTCTTGTTACAATGGACATAAAGTTATATGTTGAGTAGTGTCCAATTTATCCTATTGAGATGGGGGATATGAGTAGATTAATTTATGATAGTGTAGTTAGGATTTTGATGTATACTATGCTCCACACAAGACTAGACATTTCCCAAGCAATGGGATTTCTTAGTCAATTTTTGGCTAATCCTAGATGAGTACATTGAGATGTCTGTGAAGAGGGTCTTCAAGTATTTGTGAGGTACATCTAAGAATTCATTATGCTATCATGGTTATCATATACCTGGTACATACATTTAATTTGTATTCATGGATTTGTGGATTCAGATTAGATGGGAAATATTGACAATAGAAGATCCAATAGTGGATACATTTTCACTATATTTGGTGGTGCAATCAGTTGGATGAATAGGAAAAAAAATATGGTCACTTTTTCCACTATAGAAGAAAATTACATGGCAGAAACTCATGCTTCGAAGGAAGCCATCTAGCTTAAGAGATTGTGCTCAAATGTTTTGTTGGCTGGGAAAGAGCCATTACGATTCATTGTGATAGTTATATTGTCATATGTTTGGAAAAGAAATCAAACTTTCATACAAGGATGAAGCATATTTATTTGTACATAACATTTTTTCAGGATATAATAGAGGATGGGAAGTTGATGTTGGGAAAAATTGATAGTTTGCAAAATGTTGTAGATGCACTACTAAAGCTACTGAACATATAAAAATTCAAGTGGTTCTATGAGTCTATGGGCCTCTTGGCCACTACCTTTTTTTATACTTCCTTTTCTCTTTCAATGTGTTTGAAAAGTGGGAGAATAATGGGAAATGTGTCTCAACCTTGATCCTAATGTTAAGATTAAAAAATGTTTGATTTTTGGATATAAAATAGAAAAACCTAATTTGTAGGCAATAGATTTGGCTTTTTTACCAAAATAAATATTTGTGATTGCTCGGAACCATCTACTAGGGTGCCTATTGCACATATCTCTTTGATCTATTCAATTTAAAAAACAATCCCAATTGGCTCACTAGATTGAAAGTTATGGCCTTTGAAAGTTTGCATCGGCAATGTAAAAAGTTGGTGGATGCACAAAGAAATTGTAAAGGAGAGTTGCCCTTGTTGAACAACTTATGATGCATGTTATAACACATCATAAGAAATATTTGATTGGGGATAATTTTAGACACCACTTTTTGAGTGGTTTTAGGTCATGATTTTCTAATTACCATTTGATGGTTTCATGTATTATATTTCCTACATATTAGGTGCTTGAGATGAATGTTGTGTGTAGAGTTTTGTAGATATTGTTAAGCTATCTTAAATGTCTAGCCCATCACATATTAGTCTTTGAAACATCTCTTTTAGACTTGCCCACATGTCTAAGATTCTTGGAAGCCAACCTATGGTCTCTTTTCTCCTTTTCATCCAAGATTCTCCATTGAATTTTTTTGTGTTTGAAGATACAACCTTGTGGCCTAGTTACATTGCTAGAATTTTGTATTTCTTTCAAGCCTCTATTTTGTTTTAACTCTTGAAAGCTAGAAATAGTGTTATTTTTCATGTTGAAGCTATTACCATTATTTATCTCCTAATAAGAAAAATTTTGTGTTTGAAGATATAACCTTGTGGCCTAGTTACATTGCTAGAATTTTGTATTTCTTTCAAGCCTCTATTTTGTTTTAACTCAAGCTAGAAATAGTGTTATTTTTCATGTTGAAGCTATTACCATTATTTATCTCCTAATAAGAAAGTTTGTGTACTTATCTCTATTTTTTAAATCCAAGCATAAGTTGAGGTGGCAAAATTTTAGCACTCGCAAGACCTCCTCAACCATTGAGGGAGTGCTTAAGGTTGTATGATGAAAAAAAATTCACATCAAGTCATTGCCCAAATATTGCCACTATCTATTCCTTGCCTATGGATCTAGTCAAACAAATGAAGTTTTTTCTCACTATCTCCTCAATGGAAGGCTTGGACTCCAACCTCAATGGAGGGGTGCTTATGGGCCAACATAGGGTGGTGTTTGTTTTGCAAGAACTTCAAGATGGCTAGGAGATCCATATTATTCTTTTTGAAAAATTGTTTCATTTGGGTGGCTACTCCATAGGACGATCCAACTCCCCCTCCTCCTAATGTTATACTTGTGCTTAGCAAGCGTATATATTTGATATTTAATATTTTATCTTGTAGGTTAGTAGACTAATTTTTATTGTAAACCTTCTACTACATATTCTTTTGTTTCATGATTAATATAAATTTCTTTCATAAATAACATATAAAAAGTTTATACCTAAGATCTAGGATCAATCGTTTTAACAATTAGACTACACACCCACATACGCATATATTTTATTTTTTTATTTCAACCAAAATAGAAACTACTGCATACTCACTAATTAAGTTTTAACTCATAAATGTATTGATTTTTATTTTTATTTTTGAAATACAGTTAAATAATTTTTAAACGAGTCTTCATTGACCCCTATTTCATCAATAATAACTCATAATTACCCTAACTCTTTTTTTTTTTTTAATTCAAAAGCCATTTCATTAATAAAAAATACAAGAACAGATTACAAAGAAACAGTCAGCTGAAGCTGAGCAGAACAGCAGAAAAGCAAGACACCAAACTCATAATTACCCAGCTCTTGATCAACCTTTTTATAATAAATAATATTTCCAACAAAAAATCTTTTAAAAATATCTTTGACTACGATACAGAGGAAAACTGAAAAATCTCAAACTTGCTAAGCGTAAATAGCTGGAGATTGAGTGCATAGAAGACTCCTCCATGTGAAATACAAATCTGATAAAGAAATATCATTGCCTTCTAAATTTCCTCCACAAGGAAGGAAACTGAACATCTATTCAAACTCCAAGTAGTCAAGCTCCTTCTCGTTGCACTTTTGAGATTGACATCGCTGTAAATGGCAGATTATGGCATCTGTTGCAGATGAGGAACAGGAGACATCTTTAATTTGAAAAATTATTTGTTTGGGAGAGAAGGGAGGGTTTTGGATTTGAATAATTTTTCCCTTAATTGGGGAATATTTTTATGCCCAAAATGGTCTTCTGGTAAATAGTACCCAGTAATGGGGTGAGGCATCCAACTTCTCTTTCTACTCTTCTCCTCCGCCTCTTTTGCCTCCACCTGCGCTCCGAGTAACTCCATTTTGCTTGCTATGGCGCCGTATTCTCTCCTGCAAATTACAAATAAACTAAACTAAATCAAGAACCATTCATTTTGCACCAGAAATTTAGAAGATGGGAGGAGATTAAGGAAATCGGAAGCTTACCTGGCTATATTTCCGAACCCACAATCACGACCGCAAAGTCGAGAGAAAGCCTTTAAATCGAGCATAGAGATATATCTGGCCATGAGAACTTCCTCTGTTTTCTTATTCCGCAAAGACACAGATAAATCTCAAAATAGCTTTCCCTAATCTGTCAATGGGGAAGACGGATGATTTAAAAAGAATGGGAGGATGGACGATTTAAATAGAATTTGTTGGCGTTAAGATGAAGTAATGAAATCCGTTCAAGGAAAGGAAGACTCGGGGCGTATGGACGGCGTCGAGGAAAGAGACTGAGTCTTTTTTTTCTTTGTCTCACGCGGGCGGCAAGGCCAAATAATGTAGAGTTGTACATTCTCTGGATTGCCACCTGGTTGTAGTTAAGACAATGACCGACTGGGTAAACGTTTTTCTCACACGCCTGCCTGCCAGATGCTTCCGACTAGGTTCATACCGAGTTTGCGCGTCAGTCTTCTGCTGCTCATTATTCATCATTCATTATTGTTAAGTTTGGAAGGTGGAGCATACGGTGCACTTGCGTTCCCAAGGTAAAGTAGCCATCGTGCGGTAAACATCAAAAGAATAATTGGTAGGAAAAGTAGTTTTATAATCATGTAAACAAAATGTATTGGAGCATATCAAGAGACGCAGGCGACCATCCGAAGGAGTTGCTCAATGATTTTGCCCCCACCATTATTGTTGTCAATAAGTGGCGAATGATATGATGACATATCTCTGTATGGTGAGCATAAAATAACTTGAAGAGAAATAGTATTTCACCTTTTTAAGAAAGAGGTATTATGAGCAATTTTATAAGTCTCCATCGTCTGGAATTATTAGTTAGCAAGAATTGAATTTTGCCAAATGAATCATGTGGAAGGAGAATTAAATTATTGCTCACTTATCAATATAATTGGAAACGAGAAAAGTGTAAATTCATATATTTTTATTTTATTTTATATTATTTTGGGTTGTTTTATTAATGTATAATTTTAGTGTATATTTTAATTATTTTGATATTATCACTAGATTATAATTTTAATTTTAATTTTGTCATGATACATCTTTCTATTAAGAATTTTCCCTGTGTAATTTTTATTAGCTTGTTCATTTTAGATTAGATCTTAGTTAGAAATTTCTCTATTGAACAAGATTATAGCTACAATCATATCCCCTTGTTTCAAAATTCAGATTCTCACATTCCAAGACTAACAATTCTAGGAAATGGTCATTATCCATTGACATAGGTGTTAATAGTTTTGAATTATGCATCTAAGATTGTGTATTTAAATGCATCATTCTCAGACACATGTATATCATCAAAAATATTTTTTGACAAAGCATCAAAAGCATTTCATCTTTTCTAAGAATCAATCATTATCAATATGTTGGTGCTCTAGAATTTATCTACAATTATAGAGGACATGCCCTGTGAACTAATAATGAGGATCAAAGTTGGGTTAGCTAATCAAACAAGACTCATAATCAAACTACATGTGTAATTTGGCCCAATTGATAATTAAAAGGTACAATTCTTCCACATTATAAGCTCCATCAAGCTTAAAAGATTGTTCCTTTAGTGTCTCATGGGATAACTACAGAAATAATGTAATTATGTTGCAAACAAAGACAACCATTTTGGCACAATCTTACTTTTATTTTTTAAGTCACTAGTTATTTTCTATGCTAGCTCTTGTAGATCTTTGAAGCAAATGATAACCTACAACCTATAGGTGTTCATTGTGTAAATGATTCCAAAAGATGACTATGAGCCTTACAATGATTCTTTACAAATTTAAGGATAGTTCAAAAAAGATAAATTATAATGGAAGAAAACATTCATCCAATCAATTACTTCTTAAGATTACTGTGTTCATCCATCGGTGACAAATTCTAGCCTTAAAATCTATAAACAATGAAAGTGTAAATCCTTTAACCTAGATAATAAAATATGAAAGAAGATTTCCAAAGAGTTTTATAATAACCTTAGTTAATGTATTACAAAAAATATTCTTAATAACCCACTAATGTTCTCATAGTATATAATATATTATTTAAAATATTTTTATATAATAGGGTAAGTGCACAAAGATGGGGATCAAAAAGTGGTCACATTTTTGGCCCCCTATAGACCTAAACATGAGTGTGTTAATAACACACTTACATTTAGGTTTGGATTGATCAAGCCTCAAGCTCAACCAATTTAGACCATAATGTGAGGGAACTACAATGCGCTCGCAAATTATGGTTTGTTGACCATAAAAATACCAATCCAAATTTTATTTTTTATTTTTGCCTTTGTTGCTGCAAACCCATGACCTACAAAGCACATTGAAGTGCACTTGAACATTCTTGGAGACCTTATTCTTCATCGTTCATTTATTAATTCATGGCCAAAATGTCACCACGACAATGTTGAGGTCAAAGAGGTAAGTATTTTTAGTTATTTTATGTAAAACTTGTATTGAATAGGTAGATTCAATTAGTTTTTTGAGTGGAATTTTTTTTTTTTTAGGAGTTGAGAATGCACCACCAAATGATCTATTAGGACTAAAAAATTCCACATGTTTCCATCTGTCTTTATCCATTTATCACTTAGCTCCTACAAAATTTAATCGAACTCAATTTCATGATCTAAATAATTTTTTGAGGTTTGTGTAAACAATCCATTTTGTAGCCAGCATACCCAAGCAATTGCACCCATAAAATCCATTGAAGTCCTTTTGATACTATCGGCCTAACTATAATCTATCGGTGGAACTCCTATCACTACCCCACCGATAGCCTGATACTGGCAGTCCATATCCTTACATCGGTGTAACATCTTTTCATCGGGATAAATTCCAAAGTAGTTCCCCTGATAGACCGATAGAAAACAACAGAGATTATCACATCGCCACAGCTTGGGTGCATCGGCGAAACGAATGATGAAGGTTCCCCGATAGCCCGATATAACCACAGAGTATCAAGATATAACACTTATCGGTGAAGTTGGGATGTATCGATGTAACATTGCCAGATGTCTTGTCGATAGACCGAAAGAAGAACTCTCATTGGTGGAGAAGGTGGCCATCGATGGAAGATGAATCAAAGTTCCAACAATATAGCGATGAATTATTTATATTTGTTGATGTGACGTCTAAAGAGCGTCGTCAGGATATCTAACATAAATGCTCTCCCTGATGACAAGACTAAAACAAGTGGTATGTTAATGAGCCAGAACTGAAGTGAATTGCACCATGAATTGATCATACGATTGCAAAAACCAGAAAGGCTACACTAAGGGCAAAAGTAGAAGGGACGAAGCTCAGAGCTTTTAAGCAGTAAAACCAGGGGAAGCCAAAATTCATGTAAGTACTCCACTCTCAACTAGAAAGTTGCATTTTTTAGAGTTAGCAATGGAAGAAAATGCAGAAAAACCTAAGGCGAAGAAACAGAAAACTAAAAAAAAATCTAAACCAAGACCTAATAGACCAGTGTCCGGGGTCAGGGCCACGACCCAGAAGAAGTGTTCAAACAAGTAAATTGTTAGACAAGCATAGGGGTCTGGGGGATGTCTGGATGCCACATTGGGGTTATGATATTTTTATGTATCATTACAAAAAGCAATTTAGGTTTCAACGAGTATTGAACCCATGGAGATTGAATTTAGGAAGGCTTGTGGTGCCAAACATGTTTTTCAACGTAGAATTAATGAAAGCCCTAGCCAATTGGTAAAATCCTAAGAAAAGAACTATCCAATCACCAAATGGGGCCGATATGCTTGTTATTTCCCACGACCTGATCTCTAATGTGTTTCAATTAGAAGGTTCCATGAACCTTCCATTCACCATTAGAGACTTTTTGACATAATACCGTTGCATGAATACTAGTTACAAGAGATGGAAGCTGCCTTTGCACAAACCTAAGAATGAGCAAGGTCAACTCAATAAATTTACGAGTAATGAAAACCATCCATTTCATATAGATTTGTTTGAAGAGTACTTCCAATATACCTACTACTCAGTTGGCCAAGTCTTGGGAATTGAGGTTCCACCACTTATGTCTATTGCACCGATGGTTGTAGCAATTGATATACAAAGCAAAGATGCTAGGTCATTTGATTATGCAAATTATTTAGCGAATTCCCTAAGTCAAGGGCTTGAAAGGATAAAAAAAAATAGTGATTGCATAGATTTCAAACATTATTCATTACTGATGCATTTACTTTTGTATGAAGGTCATGCTAGAAATGTGTGGGGTAAAGAATTAAGAATCAAAGATACAGATGAAGGTGGAAACTTTAAACTTGTGTAGATGTGGACTGCACTATGGGATAGTAATGTGATAGGTCACATTACATATATTTTGAAGAATATTTTGTCAAACCACTAATGAAGTTGTTAGGTTATTCATATGATCACAGTTTATCCCTTGAAGTGCAAAGATTTTTGAGACCAAAGGAGAATAACCCAAAAGGAAAAGTGAACCATAATTAGGGAGACTGGTATGCCTACTCCAATTGCACAGTAATAAGGGTTTATGGATTTGAAGGTGTTCCACTTTTGCTTCCTTGAGTGGTTCCTGACAGAGTTGCCTATTTGGAAATTGTACAACTAGCAAAGTCTAATACTAAACATCTCAAGAGTCATAATAAACAATCACTCAAGCCCAGTACTCTCTGTTTTGAAGATTTCACAATATGTGCCATTGAAGGATATGAAGATATTGATGCTAAATTAGCTCATTACAACCTTCCCCTTGGGTATGAAAGAGAGAAATTTAATACAGAGGGATTTATTCATCAAGCAAGATTAACTCAGAATTTGTCAGGATATGAGCATTGGTTTGCGCTAGATGATGTGATCAGGAACTGAGATGAAGCTTCCATTGGTGAGAGAATGGCTTCATATAATAAATTTGTGCTTACAGAGGAATGGAAGAGAAAGAATGTCCCATCATATAGAGAATCATTTGTTGATGTACAAGATCCCTTGGCTAGAATTGAGCAGCTTATTGCTCATATGAATGAAATAATAAAAGATGTGCCCTCATACGTTTTTGATACATCTCATACAAGTTACACAAGAATACAGGCCAAGGATGTGGAGCCTTTGGATCACATACCCTCATAACCCACCACTGATGTATGTTTCTCCAGTGACAACAATGAAGAAGAAGAAAGTGATGAAGAGAGTGATGAAGAGGAGCAAACAGTGGAACAGATAAAGGCCCTTGTGATTTCACAATACAAGCCCCCTTAGGAACTTGTAAAACTTGAAACATCAGATGAGTTACACAATAGAAGGGGAAGAAAATAAGACAAAAGGAACAAGACATTACTCTTGAGAAGGAAGTTGTTGCGTTAGAAGAATTGAAAAAAGAAGTTGACAGGGAGATGCAATCCATCACCCCTAAAAGAGGTAGAGAGTTACTCCAAGAGGCTAAGGTATTACTGCTGCCAAGATGGGATATGAGCTCTACAATTGTGTTTGATAGTTTTAGAAAAAGAGGGGATACAACAATGACCTTAACAGAGGAGGCTAGTGATAAGATATATTCAGGGTCTGGATATAATCCAGATGAGGATACATTGCTTATTTGGTCATTATACCCTCATGAGAAGAGGCCAACAATAATTGACAATCCAAATCAAGTATTTGGACACCTTTTGGTCAAAAGAGTTGAGGACACTAATCCCTTAGAAACTGTAGGACTGAATGTAAATGTAGCAAAATTCACAAGAGCAGAAATTGAAAAATTGTTCAAAGAGAATGACAAATTGAAAAAGCGGTTATCACATCAAATGGAGAAGTCATCTTCCTCTTCTACTCCATAATTGTACGCTCCATGGCTCGAGAAAGATAAGAAAGTGTTAGATGCATTAGTTAATGCAACTTATTGTAAAAATTCCCATTTGAAAGCCCAAGAAAAGTGTAGAACACTAGAAAAGGAAGTGAAAATCACCAAGTATAATACTGTGTCTGAAATAATTAAGGAGAGGTTCAACAAGCTAATGATTACTGGGGTATGTTTAAGCAAATACAATCAACACTGAAGGAAAATGTCTAATTACAAGGAAGAATGATTGATAAAAAGGAGATTTTGGATAAACAGGTTCTGAAGGACCAAATACTGCAACAATATAACAACTTGGTGAAATCCCATAACCAATATCAACATAGACTCGAGGAGGATCTTAGTTGTTTTAATTTGGTTCTTGCACTCCATGATGATACTGGGAATCTTCGAAAAGAGGATGATTGGAAAACAGAGTTTATAAAACTTCTAACTGCATTAGAGGAAATCAATGATGAAGATATGGTCTTGCAAAATACTCATAAACAGATTGAGAAATTCATGCATATAGAGTATGATATGAAAGAAGTCAAATCCAATGCAGACACCCATGCAGAAGAAGGATATATTGATCATCTGTCAGCTTTTAATCTGTTTATTAATCAGGTAGTGGACATTCCAGACACAACTGAATGACCATTAGAATCAGTCGGTGGTAATGATGTGGACCCTATCATATAGTAAAAGCTTTGAACATGTTGTATATGACCATGGGCTTTTACTCAAAGATTAATGGATTGATACATATGTTTGCGATTATGTTTGTTTCTTAAGTTATGTTTAGTTTCAAATCCTATTTTGTTATCAAAATTCATGTCTTTTGGTCTGAATCTTGTTGCATCTCATATATATAAGAGAGACCAGGACCAAAAGAAGGATACATGAGATAGAGTAATAGAATAGGGATAATTAATGGATAGCAGAAAAGTTCCATAATGTTTATATTTTGAAAGACTATGTTGCAAGCAATATTTTGAAGAAGTCAATGAAAGATCTTTGATTTTGTGGTGTTATCTTGGTATCAATTATTTGTTGAAGTTATTCAATTATCTAGTTGTCTCCATTTTAATGCTTCTTTATTATTTAAATTGGTATATCAAGTATATATTCAATTTATCAATGCACATTTGTTGTACTTGTGTGATATGATTAATTGGTTTCCCCAAAGGAATTAAAACCCTTCTAGTCAATCACAGTAATCTGGAAGTATTATTTGGATCAGTAAAAACCATATAATTAGGATTGTCAATCTGTCTCCAATTTGGTGTTATATGTGTTCTTGCATAATTTATTCAATTGGTTCTTTCAAGTAAAGATTAAAATCTTTTTGATAAATTATAAGTAACCTGGTTATGTCAGTTGGATAAGTAAGTAGAGTTGTTAATCACTTGCCTGCACATTTATACAAGTTATAAACCAATATTAGTGTGACAAACAGTTAGAGTTACTACCAAATACGAGTCACTTATCTTAGATTTTCATTTGACTCCATTTACCTAACAAGGCACTGGTCCTATCCATTTCATCATTTAGTTTTATCAAATTTGTTTTCAAAACCTCACATCTATTAACTGAAAATATTCATAAACTTTACCTTAATATTTCTTATACAATTTATACCAAATTATACTTGCATCTTTCCACTTCCAATTGCCATTGTGAATAGATTGCATAAATAGGAAATACATAGTTTAAGTCTGCTTTACTTGCATTAGGTATAACCACCTAGGTCTGGCAGAACCTAAAGAGAAGAAGGTTCAAATACATCAATTGGCCTTGTTCGTTAGCCTAAAATGTACCAAGAGCTTGGTAACCTCTTGTGGTTTTTGACCAGCGTTATTGAGAACCAACATGATCAAAAAATTGATTCACCTCCTCATCAAAATCCTTCTAAAGAACAACCACAACAAACCCCTCCTTTAATACCTCAACATACTTTAGGAACACAAGAAAACATGATGGAGAAAATACAAAATAATAGAAAACAACTTGAAGGAATAATTATAAGGTTGAAAGATCTAGTAGCAACAAACTCCCATAGGTCCACCCTCATTGAATCATTACAATCACTTGTGTCTCACATAGTATCAGTGAGTGGGAAAATAAACAATTGGTCCAACAAGAGGGAAGAATTAAAATAATTTTATGCCAACAAACTATCATATGAGAAATTAAAACAACAAAAATGGACTTGTGTGCCCTATTCACTGACCCACAAACCAATGCACCCTTACATGGCATTTGCAAGAGGTTCTCTATCCATTGGTGCCAAGTCACCAAGTGATAAGGAATAATTTTTGGGATAGGTGGTGAATGGATTTTTACCATCCTCCATACTATAATGAGGTACCACAATACTTTTTGGGGAAAATATATTGTGAATATGTCCTCAATCAACTCCCCAATTATTTTGGTATGTGAGAGTTCTGGGGTAGAGGTGGGGGATTTGCATAGGACAAAGTGGGGGCACATTGTGCCCAAAACCAGGCATTGAGACCCCTAGCTAGACCAAAGTTCAAGCATATCACTATCCCTTTTGTTGTGAAGGAGGTTTTTGAGGTGGAGACATTAGAGTCCATTAGATTGCTGACTTAGACCCTTATAGAGCATAGTAGGTCTCTAGCACAGGGTGAGGCAAACAAGTCTTCTAGGCCTTGATGTCCACCTCACTTATGTTAAAATTGCAGGTCTCCTTTTGTATATGGGTATGAGGATGATGAGGATGCACGTGACCAAAATTCATCTATAGTAGATTAGATGGTCATGACAGATGATCTATTCAATGAAACATATGGCATTATTAGTTAGGTAAATTTCAACAAATTCAAATTCAATTTATTAAATTTCAATAATAAAACAACAAATGAGAACTTAGTTATATACAAATATCTTGAAATGCTAGGCTATAAATAGGGAACTTGTTGTAAAAAAGTAACCACATATTAATTTCTTTGCAAGTAAGTACTTTTATAATATTTCATTAAAAAAAAATCAAGAACCAAACATACCAAGTTGACACCCTAGAACATGTCCTTGGACAATTGAAAATATCATCTCAACATGATGATTAATACTTTTCAATGTTGCATTACATGTCAAGTATGACAATTATTTTCTTGTTCACAAAGATTTTTAAAAATTATGTTCCAAGAATAGTTACTCTAACAATAAAGATACCAATGCCTCCTCAAATCCAAAACCTTTATTTAAAGAACCTACATACTTTCTAATCCCCTTGAGGGTGGACTCCAAATTATTAGAATAACTTGAGAATATAAAGGAATTTTTTCTTAAAAGACTTTGTAGGTGTGCCCAAGGAAATATATCTAGAAATTACATAAGATTCTTTTGTCGCAACTCTTGATTGCCTAGTGCTAGACGACTCATTCATGAAACCCCTTGTTGATTTATAACTTGAATACATGGTTCATTATCCTTGATCAAGTTCCGCCTATTCTAAACTAGCATCATTTTGGTAGCCCTACAACATACTAAAAATTCCTTTGCAACATTGCCACTAGGTAAGTGCACCAAGCTGTGACACAAAAATGGCTCTTAAGATGCCACTTTTTTTTCTGAAATAAGCAAAGTTTGATGTGCACGAGAAAATGAAGATAGTTACACTCAAAATTTGAAGAGGTAGCAAGAATAAGAGTTGAAGTGCTTTGAATCTAGTCTCTAAGCTACTATTTTTTTTTTTAAATAGTGAAGATTAAGGGTTTCAAAAAGAGGGGGGAATAGGTCTTGTTTTTATGAAAAAAATAGCATAGCATCTGAGGGCCCCCCCTTTTTCATTAACTATTTTTTAGAATTTCAAAAATCCAAACAGTGAGAATTTAACTAACACAATGTAGTTTATCCTAGTTCTTTTGGCTAATTTTTTAATGAATATATAATATTTTATGAATTTTCAAAGTGGACACATCTTGAAAAGCTAAAATTTGAGCGTGCTCCCCCCTAATTTTTTTGAAAACTAATAAAAAATTGATTTATTTTTCATCATGCGTAGAATGGAGTCTAGTTTTAAAAAATGTAATTTGTTTCAAGATTTGATGAACGAGTAAAAATCTATCCTAAAACTAGCACATGTTGGTTTTTGACAAAAAATGGAGGCAATAACAAGAGAAGTTATGGATGAAAACCTTAACATGATCAAAACATTAAAAAACATATATATTTAGATAGCTAAGATAGAGCCTAAGTCATCATGGTTTTTTATAAACTTGCATTGAAAGACGTGCAAACATGACGGTTAGCATAGCCAAAAATATGTGAAAATTTGGTACCCTCTTGAGAAAATCATGTCCATAAGTAGCTCAATTGGCAAGCCCCAAATTTGGTGCTCGCCAAATGAGCTACATTGACAAAAAACTAACTTTTCTTTCTCTTTTTGTCTCTCTCCACCACTTTGATAACACTTAGAGTTCGTGATTTATGATCGTTGATGGATAGTTGAGGTTTTACCCTACACTCCCTCTTTGCCTCCTTCCCTCTTAACCAATATGTACCCATTCTTTCTCAACCCTCTTTAGGTCTCTCCTACACTCTCTACCTTGTCTTCTGTCCTCAGGGTTCGAGGTATAGGTTTGAGCCCATTTAATGTATAGGATAACTCCTCCTCTCAGGTCTCTTCCTCCTTCTATCCCTCCCACCCCCTCTCTCTCAAGTCTCCCCCTCCCTCTATCCCTCCCACCCCCTCTCTCTCAAGTCTCTCCCTTTTTCTATCCCTTCCATCCTCTGTCTCTTGGATCTCTCGCACCCCCTCTCCCTCTCTCAAGTCTCTCCCTCCCACCCTAACTAGACAACTTTCTCTCCCTTTCTCTATCC
>VDFB02373365.1:135098524-135155237 GCA_007258455.2 Sequoia sempervirens | reverse complement strand
AGTTTGAAATTTTCTAAATTGAAGAGTGAGGTGTCAATATTCACATAGGCTATGGTTTCCTATAGTGCTTAAACTGCTTCTTCCATCAATTCACCACTCTTCTAACGTGTTTCAATGATTTCTTTCCTTGCAGATGTATGAAACGTGTCTCCTAGTTAAAGCTTGTGGATGGGAGTGATTTTTCCTAAATCAATATTACCTTGATGCATTGGAAATTGTAGAAGTTGTGAAGATACAATTGGTTGGAACTTTAGCTGTATACTCAATAATTTTTTTAGATAATCTCTGGAGGAGCTAGAATATTCACATGAAAATTTAGTTATTTTCATAGCTTTTCCATTTTCTTTTGCACTTCTAGAGTCAATTGGTTTATCTTTTTCTGTTTGTGCATCTCCAGATGCATCCTTAGACTTGTCTTCACTTTCCTTCTTCATGTTCTTCTTCCTTCTCCTCATCAACCTTATCATCCTTGTTTCCATCCTCTGCAGTGCTTTTTAGTGATAATTGAAGGAGTAACTTCTTCTTGTGTCAGAGGAGTGATGGCATTTTCCTTTGCAATGTCTTCTCCAATCATTGCATCCTCATCATTTCCTTTTGTCATGTCCTCCACTTTCAGAGGAGTGTTATCTTGTGCAACTTCCTAGTTTGTATCATGCTCATGTTGAGCATAATCTATCTACATTTCTTCTTCTGCATTAGGTTCTAGAGTAGGGTTTCCACACTCATTTCTTCTTCATTTGCTAGTATCATTCCCAAGTTTTGAGCTATCTCCTTAGCTTTCTCATTTCTTTCCTTTCTAATTCTTTCTAGATCATCTTGATCATTTCCCATAAGGGTAGTCACCCTTTGCTTTTTTCTTATCTCCTTGCTAAACATAATAGCCAATGTGGCTCTGTCATCCTCAAATAATGGAACATTCACTCTTTCTAGAGCTTCTTCTTTTAGCTTTTCATGTTCTTTTATAGCTTCTTCTCATCTCTTCAACAAAATATTCCAAAAGTCTTCAGGTACATAATTCTTGATGTTCTGCATGTCCACCTCAAGAATAACTATGTATTTGACTATAGCCTCACTTATGGTAGCCTTTTCTACCTCATTAGAATCCTTGTATAAGGTTGTGGTATCTCCTAACATATCATTTTGCATAATACTATTAAATAATGCCTCTAACTTCATGGGGGAATGAGCCCTTACCGGTTCAGTTTATTATTTCTTTTTACCTTTAATCGAAGTCTTCTTCTAACTTGTTTATTTTTCCTTCTTCTCCAATGAACCTTTCTTAGCAGCCTCTTTCCTCATATGTACAACAAACTTTTTCTTTTCTTCTTCAATCTCCTCTTCACTTTCAGTATCAACAACATCGTAACTTTTTCTTTTGGTGCTTGCTTCACCTTGTGATGCATCACTTCCTCTCTGGATCAACAAGGGTAAATCTTCTTCCAATTCTTCTTCTTCTTCAACAACATTAATACCTATGATTTTTTCTCTCATGGCTATTTATTTAACTCTTCTCTTAGTAGGGGTAGCAGTGGATGCAATAGTGGAATTTTTCTTCTTCTCTTCCCTTGTAGCTTGTGCAACTAGAGGGGATTTTTCCCTTACCAGAGGGTTGGCAGTTGTCTTTCCTTTCTCTCCACTAGAAGGAAAAGTCCCGAAGGACTTATGAACAAAAGGAGGAGTGGTAGCAATCCTACTAGATCTCCTTGAGCTCCCAGATGCTTTTGCATCACTTAGATCTTCCTTTTCTCTTTCTCTTGCCCACTAAACTCTTTCCTTTAAAAGGCCCATTTCTTTTGCATATACATCTATAGACATTCAAATTTGACCACTTCCACATAGTCAAAGTCGTCTTCTTAATCATCCCTTTGCTCCCTTAAATCGTCCTCTTTGCTGGTATTAATTAAATCATTCATTTAATTAATATTGTGTATCCTACATAAAGTTTCCCAAAGTATTTAATTTAATAAATGTTTTTCCCCTCTTTCCTCTCTAAATTAAATAAATGCATCACTTTATATAATTTGGTCATATTATCTTTTAGGAATTTTAAATTTATTTTTAAATTCCTTATTTTCTCTCTCATTGTCAAATCCTCCAACTTTTGCAAGTTGGTCTCTAATCCCTCTTGGCAATCTAACCCTCTTTCTTAGTCATAATTAATTTATGATTAAGATGTGCACACCCCTAATCATCATTAGGGTCCCATCCTCCATAATTTCTCACTTGCCTCTAATGAGTCCTTAATTAGTCTAATCAAATACTTGCACAACCTTAATCACATAATTAGGTCATCTCTAATCCTCATATCATTTATGGAATGTGTCCTTAGTCAACTTCATTTAAAGATTTCTCTTTTTGAATAAGGCATCTCCATTCCCCTTGTGAATTTTTAATTCACATTTAATCCCCCAATGCATTTAAAGGAATTTTAAATTCCTTCTTTCATCCCCATGAGAATATTTGAGGAATTTTTAATTCCCCATATGTCCTCTCACCCACATGGGGACAAGTACCTCCTTTATGAGGAGATCTTGTCCCAATCCCAAGGTACTATGTACCCCATTCATGCCATATACTACCACTCCACCTCATGTCCACTTCACCTTTTTGAGCCACTTCACATGCCACATGTCAAGATGTGAGGGCTTGTGAGTTCTCAACTCACCTTAGCCCTACATCTTGATCTTGGTGGCTCAATCTTGACCGTCCATTTCCCTAGAGAGTCCAAAAATATCTATAAATACCCCCTCTTTTCTCTCATTTTGGGGAGATCATGCATTGTAGCCAAACTCTTGCAAAAAATTTCTAGGAGCCATACTTAGCCATTTTTCACACTTGCATCCACTTTCATCCATTTTCAATCCATCTTATAACTTGCATCTCTTGCCATCTGAGGAGCATACAACACCGAGTATCGAAGGGCCAACCAAAGGATTGATTCGACACAAGGTAAAAAGTTCCATTTGTTTCCTTTATTTTGTGTTGAATCCAACTAGGCTAATCTTGAGGTGTAGGTTGTTTTTAGTGTTATTTTGCACTCTTTTGCTTGTTGTTCATTTTCTAGCACGTAAATTCACCCTATCACATTTCTGGCACATCTGATGGGACCCACAAACGGGTCTCTTGCTTTCACATTTTCTATTTTTTGACTTTTTGCAGGTAAAGGTTATAGAGGGGCGGACCCGACCTACACAGGGGCGGATTCGACCTTTCTGGGGAGGACCCGACCTACAGGGGTGGACTTGACCTGACAGACAGGCGGACCCGCCCTACACAGGCAGACCTGACCTTCCCCAAGGGTGGACCTGCCCTCCACAAACCTCAGAAGTTGTTTTTGGAAAAATTTTCACAAATAGGAAGATTTTCCCTCACAAACAGGAAGATTTTCCCTCACAGACAGGTGGATTTTCCCTAGACAGCTTTTTTCTAGAAGGTAAAATTTCAATTTTTAGCAATCTTTTGGCTATTTTAATAGTTTTTAACCCCTAATTTAGGTACATAGTGTAACTAGGAGGTGTCAATCAAATTTGTTTGTCATTTTTTTGGGTGAGCTATTTGATGTATCCAATCCCCTTGCGCTATTCGGTGATCCTGGGTGACGAGAAATCGTAGCTTACCACGTCTTTTGAGTCCACCCTTTTTACTTTTCTTAGCAGGACCTGCTTGGGGATTTCATCACCCCAAGGGACGATTCCAACCACGCGTACCGGTGGGGTATATAAATGGGGGGGGAGCAAAAGTTGTACCTCAATCCAACCACGTTGTAATTGGCGAAGCATTGGGATGATGTGAAGAGTTGGTCTGAGCCCTTTAGGTTCCTGACTCATGCTTGTAACGGGTTGGTGTTCACGGTTTGGGCCTCACGTACCGGGTGTATATCGAGGACTCCCTAGTAACCATGTTCATCTTAGATTAGAGGACTTTGTCGACCATACCCTCTCTAGTAGACTTAGGCTCATACTATTTGAATTGTCTTCTTTGTGCGAAACCAGTGATTATCTTATTTATTTCACTCAGCCATAGTCTTTTGATTGATGATTGTTGTGTTTTGAGTCCTTTGCCTTAGTCTTTTTTGTAAAAAATTAAGTCAAATCTCACAAACAACCGGATTTGCCCCACAAACAGCCAGATTTGACCCACAAACAGCCGGATTTGCCCCACAAACAACTGGATTTTCCCCATAAATAGCCGAATTTTCCCTCACAAATAGTCGGATTTGACCCAATAACAGCCGGATTTTCCCCACAAATAGCCAGATTTTCCCCCCTTGTGAAAAATTTGACCAACTTTTGCTCCTTGGGTGGACTTACCCTCATCCAGGGGCGGACTTGACCTATAAACCCTTTTGAAGCCTGTTTTGGCCATTTTTAACCAACTTTTGCTCCTTGGGCTGACCTGACCCACCTAGGGGTGGATTTGACCTATTGACCAACCTTCTTCAGTCTTATTTTGACCTAATTTGATCAATTTTTCTCCTTGGGCAGACCTGACCCATCTAGGGGTGGACTTGACATGTTGACCCACCTCTTTCAGGCCTGTTTTGACCTTGTTTGATCAATTTTTACTCCTTGGGAAGACCTGACCCACCTAGGGGCAGATTTGACCTGTTGACCAACCTCTTTCAGGCCTATTTTGACCAATTTTTGCTCCTTGGGTGGACCTGACCCTTGACCGATCAACTTTTTTATTTGCTTTGCCATTCGGGACCCTCATTCCACCATCTTGATCACTTGTATCCTCATTTCGGACATCCGTATACCCATTTCAAGAATCCATTCACCATCCTAAACATTCATCCCCTTAGCTCATGCGTCTGTTCGCCCATTCAGAACCCACGTTCTAATTATCGTTTCCATATTTCGGACCATCGGTATCCCATTGAAACCTCGTTAGAGCAGTTATCCAAATTAACCTAGGTGTTAATCTCTAATCGTCATCCATAAAAACCAACTTCGGATCGTCATCCATCCTAAGTCACTCATCCTTGTCAGCCCAATCAATCCACTTCTATCTCAAGTTGGATTCGGTGTTGTTATCGTGCATCGCCCCTTTGATCGATTAATCAACACCTAGTGTTACCAAGGATCACTCTTGAACTTGGTTTCAGATTTCAATCACTATCATTCATCCTAATCAATCATCAATCCAAATCGAATCATTATATCATCCAATCCAGATCAACTCATTATCTACTGATCAACCCAATCCACTTCGGTCAAATCGACTCAATCTCATCGAGCCCTAGCCTCGGAAGCTAATCAATCATCCAATCAAATCAATCCTGTCAAGCCACATCCTTTTCGGCTAACCAATCATCAAATCAAATCAATCATTTCGTCACCAAGGTCATCCTAATCTATCATATCATCTTGCATGCCTGTTTAGACCCAATCACAAACAAGGAAAATGGTCGAACAACAGTCCCAACCAAACATCCCACAAGATCCGAACAACGCAGTTAATGCCTCACAAGACCCCAATAACAGTGCGAACATCCCTCGGGATCCACACAATGGAATGTCATCACAATCCAATATCGATGGTCAAAACACATCACCCCCCGGGGATGAAAACATGGTCATTCAACCCAAAATTACGTTTGAGGAACACTTTAGTAACCTGGTCAATGTACAAATGGTAGATCACCTTCTTGAAAAACATGGCGAAGAAATCTTGGCTCACTTAATTGACAAGGGTTTCAAACTGCCGTTAGGTATCGACCTATCCAAGTATGGCGGTTCTGCACCTAATATACCCCAAGCTTCACACAACATACCAGGTGGTTCATACATCCCCAATGTTCCTTCCGTAGAAGGTTGGCATAACCTTGAATTTGGCAACGCCGTTCTATTTCTCGTTGGCAATCCCCCGCATCCCACAATCTCAGTCATAGGGGCACCCCAAACCACTGATCCCAATGATCCTTTTTCCTTTGGCATGCCACAAAATGTCCCGCAACCACAACCCCTAATGCTACCGGCACCACCCCCTTCAAATCCACTTCTTGTCAACACTGGGGGCGCCCCTTTCACTATGTTACCTCCACCTTCCGGGGCCATAAAATTACCATCACCTTCGTGTGCATCTCCATAGCCCCCCCAATCTAATTTACCACCTCTGAATGTCCCCTTCGGTGCCCAACAACCTCCCTTGCAAAATCCTCCTACGTTATCTTAGCCGCCCCAACAACAACCGCTATTTTCCTCACAACAACCATACTAGTCGCAAAGCAATCCGTCTCGACCTCCCACTCAGACCATATCCCCCTTCCTCGCATCCATCCTACGACCATGAGTTCAAACAAAATACAAGATCCCGACTCGGCCCACACAACATCTCGCATCACATCAGCAACCACCACAGCCTCATTATTACCAACAGCAATCCCAGCAACAACCACCTTATGCGGCCTCCCAGCAATCACAGCAATACCCCCAGTATCAACAAGTCAACTTGCAACATCACATCCAAGCTCCTCAACAGCCTACCTCACATTTTTATCAAACAAATCCATACTATACCTCCCAACAACAACCCATGTATCAATAAAATCCCCCGCCATACCAACAAGGGATGTCATCACTCCACCATCCAAACCCATACCTCAAAAATCGAATGCTCTCTCAGCAGGATCCTCTATCATCCTACCATCTATATCCGTCCAACCAACCACAGTCAACTCAGATTTCCTAGAAATTAAGGCCACTCTGAAAGATCTTCAGGCAAGGACTGGCAAACAATCATTCAAATTCGAGGACATATTCCCATATCCATTCGATCCTTCCATCTCATTGATCCCCTTCCCTAAACATTTTGAAATACCAAAATTTGACAGATACAGGGGGAACAAGGTTCCCAAGGCCCACTTATAGGAATTTTACTCCCAGTGTCAAGAAGTTATACATAACGACAATTATCTCTTGTGCCGGTTTTCGTGGAGCCTGACAGGCATTGCCCTAGAATGGTTCATGACACTCGAAAGAGGGTCCATAAAATATTTTGCAGACCTGTCAGAAAATTTTGTCTCCTACTTCTTCTTCAATTTGGAGGACACTGACACCTTAGATCTCCTCAAAGAGAAACAAAGGGAGGGTGAAACCTTTGCTAGCTACCTTCAAAGGTGGCATGCATTGGCAAGCCGGATGAAGACCCCTCTAAAAGAAAAGGACATGGTCACCCTCTTCGTGGAGAACTCTCATCCCGACATGGCTCATAACTTTAGGTTACATTGTGTCACCACTTTCGCGGAGCTAGTGGAAAAGGGACCTATCCTTGAACGTGCCCTTGTTGCCAAAGGGAACATCAAAATATATAACTAGGATAAAGAAAGGTCATTCAATGACAAGCTACATTTTTGGAACAAGAACAAGAACGCAATAAATGATAGCGTCACTGATGCTAAACATGTCCAAGTGGCTAATACATCCCAAAGAAAACAACCATCCATACCTAATGCCATATATGTACCATAGGGGGCACCTCATCCTCCTCAACAGTCAAATTAGAACAACCAGGGGAACACTAAACATCAGTATGCTCAATTAGGAGAACCCCTGAGTGTTGTCTTCAATAAATTGTTATAGATCAATTATCCAATCACATATCCTGTCACCAAACCACTTGACGAATCCAAACCCAAGCCTGCATGGTTTAGGGAAAATGAATATTGTGAGTTCCATAAAATCAAAGGACACTCTTTGAATAAGTGTCAGGGTCTAAAAAACTATGTCAAGATCTCATTGCTCGAGGAGATATCAAGGTTGACACCAGTCAAGCTTCGTCGTCCAATGCTCAATTACAGATATATCAAAATGCCTTTCCAAACCATAATCAAGGCCCGAGCACCTCCAGCAGTAATCCCCAAGATAACAACACAAATAACATGAGCTATAAGAATGTACCCCTCAATTACGAGGGTATTATTCATTACATTGAGTAGGTAGAACCCCGTGTATCCATGATACATGTCAAAGCCAAAGACCCTCAGTGTGTTGTTACTACACGATGAGCCCGCATCATTGTGCCTGCGACCTCCGCACCCACCCAATCAACTCCTGTAAGCTCTCAGTACAACATCCTTGATCACTTAAGAAAGACCCCTGCTCATATCTCCATTTTGGATTTGCTTAAGTCTTCTCCTGTACATCAAGAAATCCTCAACAGAGCCCTATAGGAAACCCATGTACCTAATGACATCGACCCCACACGATTCCAAGCTTTGGTAGGACACCTGGATTTATCTTATCAACTCCACTTCAACCAAAATGACATGCCAGATATCAATTTCAATCATAATCGCCCCTTGCATATCGAAGTCATGGTTGTCTGCCATAAAATAAAAAGGGTCTTGGTAGATAATGGCTCTGCCCTCAATCTGTGTACTCTAAAATTCATAAAACAGGTGGGGTATACTCAAGCGGATTTAAGCAATCAGATCATCACGATCAAGGCCTATGATAATGCAGAAAGGAATTCAGAGGGAATTATTAGTCTTCCTATCCAAGTGGGACCTGTGGTTCAGTACACTACCTATCATGTCCTTGATCTGGACTTGCCATATAATCTCCTCCTTGGTCGCCCATGGCTCCATGCTATGCAAGTCATCCCCTCCACATACCATCAATGCCTAAAATTCCCAGTCAACGGATAGGAAGTCACCATCTATGTTGACCCCCAACCATTTGAATATTGTTGTTCTTTAGAAGCATCATTTCCCCATTTACATTATTGTCCTGGGGTCAAAATGGGGGCATCTCAGTCATCATCTGCTAATCCACCCTCCACCACAACAACCACTCCATCTTCCACCACCGATCCTACAGTCACAAAAGTCAAGATCATTGACAAAGTTTGTGGTGAATACGAAATGGATACTACTCTCAATATAGCAACCATACCACCGTCACCACACGAGTATGGTCAACCTTCACACACTACTCCAAAGGAAGACAAGACTGTCACCTTCAGTGGTAAAAACATCCCTACCACCACTTTCAAGTCCCCTAGTATCAAGATAGATGCACCATAAGAGGATATAAGTCAATGGGTATATCGAGAAGAACCCCAACCAGATCCCCCTCTAAAGGAATATTTTCAAGAAGCATATCCTTGGTCAGCTAAGTTTGCAGAAAAGTATAACTACCAAGGTAGGGGCCTAGGTAAAGAAGAACAGGGGCGGTTGCAACCTATTGACACATCAAAGCTGCCAAAGAACATAGGCATCAAATACGATAAAAAGCAGAAAGGCCCTGCAATATCGTCTAATACCTCCAATAGTGTCACCATGAAAAATGACTCATTGGAAGACATACCAGAGGAGGAATCCATCATACGTGCATACGATGACGTCAACCACACTAACCTATCATCCATGTTTGAATGCCTATCCATTTGTACCATTAGACTATCCCTTTGTCACCCTGAGCTTATTGATTGGGACCTACGTAATAGCACACCTATCAATATGTCTACGGATACATACGTCAACCTCATGGGATTGGGGGAGGATGAACACTCTAGTCACAAAAATAAGAATAAGAAAAATAAAAATCGGTCATCTAGCGAAAACCTCCCTGAGGCACTTCCTGACATTGAAAAAGTAAAAATAAAGGATGCATCCGATGGCGAAAACCTCGAAGAGGCGCTGGAAGATGGAGATGTTTATTTTCCCCTTGTGGGAACTCAATTATCTTCCCGATCATCTATTCTAATCGAAGAGACTCAAAAAGTTAATTTGGGTACTACTGAAAATCCTAAGATCACCTATATGGCTAAGTCACTCTCAGAGCAAGAATACTCAGTCATCGTGCAGCTACTCCAAGAGGGAATCATTAACTTTGCTTGGTCATATTCAGACATGCTGGAAACTAGACCCGCTGTAGTGGTTCATCATCCTAGATGATCGCGGTCTGTGGAGAATTGTTGGGCTTCATAGTCTCTCAAAGGGGCATTGAGGTTGATCCCGCCAAGGTGAAGGCTATCCTGGACATGCCACCCCCGCGCAATCTAAAACAGTTAAGAAGCCTCCAAGTGAAGATGCAATCCATCCGTCGATTCATAGCCCAACTCACAGATAAGTGTCAGCCATTCACTCATCTCCTGAAGAAAGAATCCACCCTCTGATGGAACCAACAGTGCCAAATAGGTTTTGATAAGATCAAAGAATACTTAGCTCATCCTTTGATCTTGATGCCACCTATTCCAGGGAAACCCCTCTTGTTGTATATCTCTGCCACTTTAGTCGCGCTGGGGGCATTGTTGGCACAACATGATGAATCATTGAAAGAGAGGGTGATCTACTACATCAGTCAGACATTGGTCGGCTATGAATTAAACTACTCTCCCATGGAAAAGTCTTGCCTCGTACTAGTCTTCAGCACACAGAAACTCTAACACTACATGCTCAGCCATCCAGTCAGATTAATTGCTAAAATTGATCCACTTAAGTATTTGTTATCTAGAACTACTATGACTGGCCACATGGCCAAGTGGGTCATGCTTCTAAGCGAATTTGACATAGAGTGTGTGGAGTGGAAAGCCATAAAGGGACAAGTCATAGCTGATCAATTGGCCAAGGCACCATTAGTAGATGCTTACCCTCTAGACAATGAATTTCCAGACGAAGAAGTTTAC
This sequence comes from Sequoia sempervirens, assembly GCA_007258455.2. Taxonomy (NCBI): domain Eukaryota; kingdom Viridiplantae; phylum Streptophyta; class Pinopsida; order Cupressales; family Cupressaceae; genus Sequoia; species Sequoia sempervirens. Next base: position 135,144,605 of record VDFB02373365.1, on the reverse strand, counting down.
ACAGTTACAGAAGCACCAACTTGGACACTGTATTTTGATGGCTCATACACTCATAATGGATCAGGCACAAAGATTTTATTAGTTACCCCTCAAGGTGACTATATTCCAAAATCATTCAGGATAGCATTCCCATGTACCAACAACATCATAGAGTACGAAGCCCTCCTCACTGGCCTCTAAATTGCAAAACAGTGGCATATAACTCACTTGAAAGTCTTTGGTGATTCATTATTAGTCATCAAGCAAGTTAATGATGAATTCCTCACAAAGGATAATAAGTTGTTACCCTACAAGCGCATGGTGGATGATTTATGGAAATATTTCACCTTCATACAATTTGACCAAATTCCTTGAGTACAGAATAAAGCAGCAGATGCAATGGCCACTATCGGTTCCCTGATTGACATGCCTAAGGACCGGACAGAATGTGAGTTCCTTGTCGAACAACTTTTAATCCCTGCATATGATTTTCCTGAGACTGATATGGTGTGCGATATTGTAGGTCTCGCCTCCCCCTAGTATCAGGACATATCTACCTATCTCCATGATAATATCCTACCCCCAGACCTCACACAGAACCAACAAAAATCCTTTATTCAATGTTCGGCCTGTTACATTATCATCGGTGATACACTTTATCATCGCGGGTATGATGGGATCCTCCTTAGATGTCTGAATGAGACCGAGGCCCACATGACACTAACAGAAGTACATGGTGGTGTTTGTGGAGCTCACTCAAATGGTATGGCCCTGGCCAAAAGGATCCTACGAGCTGGATATTATTGGCCTACATTGGAGCATGATGCTTGTGAATTTGTGAAGAAGTGTCTTTCATGCCAACAACATGCAGATTTGATTCACGCTCCAGCACAAGATCTTCAGCCCCTCCTAGCACCGTGGCCCTTCTCTCAATGGGGTTTCGACTTGATTGGCAAGATTTACCCACCATCATCCGATGACAATACATTTTATAATCACTGCCACTGAATACTTCACTAAGTGGGTGGAAGCCATGCCGCTCCCACAGATCACCAGTATTCAGATCTCAAAGTATGCCAGAGAATGTGGTATCCCATCCACCATCCTTTCTGATAATGGAAAACCCTTCAAAAACCAATCCATGAAGCACATTTGTGACACCTTTCACATCCAACATCGGTGGTCAATGCCTTATTACCCCCAGGGTAATGGTCAGGAAAAAGCAACCAACAAGACCCTCATCTGCATCCTTAAAAAGGTTTTCAATAACACCGGTTGAGATTGGCACCTCCATATTCATCCCGCCCTCTAGGCATATCGCATCTCCATCCAAACCCCTACAGGGGCCACTCCTTATTCTTTAGTCTATGGCGCCAAAGCCATCTTGCCAATTGAAGTTGAGATCCCATCACTGAGAATTTCCCTAAAAAATCTTATCAGTGAGGAGGATGCTCGTGTTGCACAACTTGCACAACTGAAGTTACTTGATGAAAGAAGAATCAAAGTTTACGATCACTTGCAAGCATACCAGAACTGCCTTAAGCATCACTACAACAATAAGGTTCGGCCTCGACAATTTCAGGTGGGTGATCTTGTCCTCAAAAAGAATCAGCGTACTCAGCAAGACAAAGACAAGAAGGGAAAATTTGAGCCAAACTGGTTGGGGCCTTATATCATAGCTGCCAAATATGGATATGGGGCATACAGGTTGACTACTCTTGAAGGAGAGCCCCTTGACGAACCCATCAACATCATGCATCTAAAGAAGTTCTACACCTAAGTCTACTTGGTAACCCCACCTATCAAAATAAAAAACAAAAAAAATAAAAAAAATCCAAAAATCCAAAAAAAAAAAAAATAGTAAAGAGAAATAAGTTCGTCCTATGGTGAAAACCACTTTTTGGTGGTGCCTTGGATAAGTATGGATGGTGAAAACCTAGGTAACAGGCGTCATCCGTAGAGGGATTAATCATTATCTACCTGGCATCCTAGTTATTTTATGCTTTCATCTGCACTATCATCCTCACCCATCCCATCCTTGGCTGTTTGGTATATTTTGATTGAGCATTAGATGACCCGTCTAGCCTATCCCCCCATCCCGAGATTTTCAGTATCCCACTCTGAGCTTATTTCGTTCATCTCATCATCAGTCGGCCTATGTCATCACATAGGATCATTCGTTGTGTCGGTCTTCATCTAGATCTCATCTTGTCGCATCACTGGTCAAACTACGTTGCCCCTGTGTTGTCACATAGGCAAGGCTAGTATTCTGACCATCACATGTTGGTTGTCTATCACCTATCTTCACCATCATCTTTTCGCTTTGTCCATGGTTTTTTCATGAACTACGAGGGCTTTGCACTTTCACGTAGGCAAGGCTAATCTCTGATCGGCCCCTGAGCCCCTAGGTCTGTAGGATATGTCAGTCTGTGTCCTTGTCTGGCTCGTTATTCTCAATTAAACTCCCCTATTATCAAGAGATTTGGTTAAGGAAAACTATCTGGCATCAAACTGGGTCATTCTAGTTTAGTATCCATCATCGGTCTTAACAGGATGCATCCTTCCTAGCAGACCTCATCAATCTCATCCATCCCCTTGATCCTATGGCAAATGACGTTTTGAAATTAATTGTGATCTTTTGATTTTTTGGAATTTATTTATCGCTTGAGCTCACTATCAACACTTGTCATGGTCACCTTGATCCATCATATCATGGCGTGCTTTGAATCGTCTACATAGGGGCTTATCTTGGTCTTTTCTTTATTGTTGTCTTCTTGGTTATCCCACGTAGTACCCACCAAGATCCCTCAGGTTTTGTGTTACGTTGGGGCATCCTTGTGTGTTTGTGGTTATCCCAATACCTGGCCCAACCAAGGTCATCATGACCTTGGGGTGTTGGGGTAGCCTTTATGTTTACTGTGCGTGTTTCATGCATTGGATGCCAACTTGCCTTGGTCTTACATATCAGGGTATCTGAAATCTTATGCTATAGCAAAACTCAGTGCTCCAAAGATGGCAACTCATATTAGGATTGCATTTTATCATCTGTTGAATTGTATTCATCCTATGATTTTAGTTGTGCAAATACTTTATCCCGCTCTCCCCCATTCTTCTTAGGATACTAATAGTTTTTGATAGATGACAAATTACACCCATTTTTCACAATCACTACATACCCATCTTCCATTATCATGTCAGTTCTTATTGGCGCTTATGACCATGTGTTATTTCCTTTCATTATTAATTCACTATAAATTACAAATGCATTATCGAATATTAGGTTCATTCTATTAACCACACATACATCACCACCTACATCACAAAGTGTCAGACTCATAATACATCACATCTTGCATATATAAAATATTCATACATAATCCATCATACACATATACATACATGTCAATAGATCAGCTAGGCATCCATACACATAAGTCATCATAGATACAACATGTGCATACATCATATCACCATGTGAATATCTGCATTAATAAAATCATCCATATTCCACAAGTACATAAACCCAATCATCCACATAGGCATGAAGTATCATATACCCAATCATCCACATAAGCATGTAATATCATAAACATGTGCATAAATAAACCAAAGTATCCATTTACATAAGCAGGAAATATCATATACATGTGCGTACATAAACCAAATCACCCATCAAAAAAGGAAACATACTACATAGTGTCAATAAGGACTGTCTCATATCATAATCAAAATAATACAATGTACGTCATATGTCTATCATACATCAAAATCTATCATGTATCCATCACATAGCCCTCATACATCATCAAATAAGGTACAAAATCCAGAGATGTAGAGCATCTCTGATCTCTGTCGATAAGTACTGCACACTCCACCCTACATCTGTCAAAAACTGGTATCCTGTCATCTCCCGAATGAGCTACCCGCATCGAATCTTTGTGGTGAATCAGGTACTAGTCTCCTGCCTGGGGTGACACTTGGTGAATCACTGTAACCTCGGGTCCATATCCCCAACGACTGAGATGGCGCTGGCATCTGTGATGTCTTTCGAGTATACTGGAACAACCGCTGGGCCAGGTCTAGAACTGTATGGTAGTACGCGACCATCCAAAATCCTGCCTCCCTCGTATTCTCCTATAGCTCAGCAACCTAAACCCAAGCAGAATTCTGCTCCTACTGATATCTATCCTGATCTCTCGAGATCAATCTCCTCTCCTGCTCCCAGGCCTCCTAGGATAGTCGTAATTGTGCCATCTTTGCCTAAACCCGATCTCTCATCTCCTCGGTAGCCACTACCCTAACCACTGTAGCATCCCTCTCCCCTCGTAACTCCTATGTATCTATCCCTATCACATCACTAACCTGCACCACTACCCTAGCCACTCTTGCGTCCCGCTCTCCCTGCAGTGTCTGCATCCATACCTCTGCAACATCTCTCTCTCTCTGTGCGGCCTGTGCCCGAGCCTCTACTGCATACCTATCCCTCTGAAGTTCCTACAGTCTCAACTCAGCCAAATCTCGCTCCCGTTGCAGACCTGACACCTGTGACACCGTTGTCTCCCTCTCTCTCCGGAGAGACTGAACCTCTGCCTCTACCACGAACCTATCATTCTCTCCAACTAAGCACATGCCTGTGCCAAATCCTTGTCTCCCTCTAAGACCTGCACCTGTACCTGTGCCACATCTCTCTCTGACTATAGCATGTGCATCTCTCTCCTAGTCTCCTCCTCCCTTTGCTGCATCAACCCCATGTCCCCAGCTGTCTGCTCTAGACAGTCCACTTTGAACTCAGCCTACTCCCGGTGCTAGTCTACCCTCTCTCTCCATAACCGATGTAGCTATCTCTGCAGATCCTCTATATCTCTGGCAGTCCCTGTCCTAGTCTCTAATGGATCCTGCCCTATCACCCCTCGGACAATCTATTGTATCACCACCTCTGCCACCAAGCGGTCTCGCTCCCATCTCACGGCATCTCCCTCCTTGTGCTCCCTGGCCACCTCCACTCGCAACCCCTCTATCTCTGCTCACAGGTCAATTGCCTCATCCCGTGCCTCATCTCTCTCTCTCGTCAATCTCCACTCCACATCCGACACTAGTGTGGCCAGGGCTGAATAATCTCTCACCCTAAGAAAATCGTGCTTGTAGCTCGCTCAGTGCTGCCTCTAATCTAACCCACTATGCCTCTATCTGTCATAACTACTGCTCGTTGAGGCGCAATCTCTCTACAATCCCTCTCAGCACCACTGTAAGGTCCTCTCCTCTAGGTGGTACTGTCGATAGTGGTCAAAGGTCGTACACATCCATGTCAATATCCATCTCTCGTGGCTCATACCCCCCGCTCTCCGCTAATGCCTCCATCGCATCGACATCTATCACTGAAGGGGCTCTCTCCCTGTCATCCTCTCATGTGCTCTACTGGCCTCACCCTTCTCCTGTCTCTGTCGCTGATACCCTCCTGTGGCCATGTCTGCCTCTTGTCTCTCCCGTGCTCTACTGGTCTCAGCCTCCTCCCCTCTCTCCTATTGCTGACTTCCTGGGGATGCGCATGCCTCCTGGATCCTCTCTCCCTAGATCTCAGACCCCCTATCCTACTGTACTATAGCCCTAACTTCATCCTCTCCCTCCTCTGCTCCATCCCCTCTGGATCTGCATCATCGTCTCCTCCTCCTGGCTACCCTAGCTAGCTCCTCGGCTGCTCCAACAGCCTCCTCTCTCCCTCTCCTGGCTGCCCTCGCTGGCTCCTTGGCTGCTCCCACCGCCTATTGTCCTCCCCTCACCTGACCTCCTCTCTGTCGTCCTCAAGGTACTGGTCCCGTGGCCCTCAGTCGTCTCTCGTCCTCTGACCCGAACCCTAGTGCTCCCTCAATAGGCACTACTGGGGTAATCCGTAGTGGTGGATGTCGCCTGAACCACTATCGATACCGATCTGTCACCCCTGCATCCCTCTGCCCCTCCCGTTTGTCTGGGTATGGCATAAACTGTAGCATCTCCAGATCCTACCACATTGTATCCAGGCTCAGTCGATCCCCCCATGGCCACTCCCATGACAGTCGTCGGAATCTCACCCACCCTGCGGGAATATCCTGTCTCACTCCAAACTATTGTGTCACCCGATCGGGTCTATATAGCTCCACTATAAGCAGAATCTTCCCAACAATATAACAGCGAGTGAAGAAGTAACCATTGTATGCCTCCTCATCACCCCTTCAGCCCTTAAAGGACCGTAACATATAAGGCTGCCACACTATCATCTCTGCCTGCACATCATCTAACCATCTCCTCCATATGTCTACATCTCTCACATCCTGATGCTGCAGTATCGCCCCCACCTCTGCTCCCCAGCCCGAGGCCATGGCCTCTCTATCATCCTTCTCTCCTAATTTGTGCATAATCGGTATGGTCACTCTGATGTGCTCCCACGCCCAAACCTATAGTAGTGTGAAATGGGCCACACTCAATGCCCTCCGGTAGCATACCCGGTGCATGTCCCGATACAGCTGTGCTAGCATGCATGTCCCCCGCGCAAATTGTCGCTCTCATCCCTCGATGATATGCCGAATCACCTCCATGAATCTAAGATGTAGGAATCGACCACTCCGGTCTGGCACCAGGATCCCGCTAATCAGTCCAGCTAAGTACAAAGACAATGTCAGTACCTTGCACGACAGGCACCTATCCACATCCAGCTGCCCCCACTGAATCGGTAGATTGTCACTGCCAAAAACAATGCGCACGGACTCATCCAGCGCCTCATCCTTTGACCAGCACTCGCTAACCGCAAGCCCTGCTATAGGAAGCCTCAGAATCCACCAAACATCCTCCAAGGTCACTGTCATCTCCCCAGTCAGTAGATGGAATGTCGATGTCTCTGAGTCCCAACGCTCTATCAGGGTTGTCAGCATGGCCCTGTGGGCCTTAATCATCGAATATGTTAGCATATGAAGTAATCCCGCCTCTGACAGTCTTTGGTGCTCCGTGCCATGCATCTCGCCAAAACCTGGGACCGTCTCTCTCGTGTCCGCAAAGTCTCCACCTTCTGCATCCATCGCAATGGCACCTTGTCAATCTCTTCTGGAGTCGTCTTGCCCCTTTTCCCCACCCTTGGGCCCTTAACCATCCTTTACCCCTACCTATGGCTTCGGGCCCCTTCCTTGATAATCTGCTGCTGCCTAAAGCTAACTCGCTCTCAGACTCTTATAGATTCCGCCAAGCTCTCAGCCTGAGCTCCCCTGAGCTCCTCGGCCGACTCCGCTTCGAAGCTTGTTCTGAAAGCTCAGCGTGTCTCGCCTAAGTCAAGTCTGCCTGGCGTGGACTCACCGAGCTTGGGCGAAAGACGTCTGGGTCGGCAGCCCTCCTCACTGAAGCTCGGGCAATGAAGCTTCCACCCCAGACGAAAGGACTGCCTAAGTTAGCTAGGCAGACTCGTCCGAGCTTGGGCGACCCTGCCTGAGCCCTGTCGGACCCACCTGAGCTCGCCGGCGAGCCCGGGCAGACCCACCCAAGCCCAGGCGAACCCGCTCAAGCTCAAGCGGACCCGCCCGCGCTGGCTAGGCGGACCTGCCCAAGCTCAGGCAGACCTACCCACGCTGGTTGTGCGGACCCGCCCGAGCTCGAGCAGACCCACCCGGGCCTATCTATCCCCCCCCCCGAAACCGTCTAGCCCGCCCCCCTTCCCGCCCAAACTTTTTCTAAAACAAAAATTTCTCGCTAACCCATTTTTCCTCCCGACCCATCCCCCGAAACCCATATTTTTGTTTTTGCACAAAATTACACAAATTGACTAAAATCATAAGGTGGGGTTTCGAACTAACCTGATGTGGCATGACACACTCATCGAAGAACCACTGTCTCTCGTCCCCTCGATGAATGATGTCAAAATCATATTCCGTCATTGTGTCTTCCCCCTCTTGCCCTCTCCTCTTCTCCCTCTTCTCCTCACTTAACAGCTATCCAAATGAGGAGAAATAACCCCCTCCTCCCCTTTTATAGCTTTTTCCCCCCTTTTTCACTTTTTCAAATAAAAGGAATTTTTTCCTTTTATTTAACCTTTTTTTAGCCTCAACTAATTCCCTAACCCCCTTATCTTCCCTGGGCAGCCATTTCCACACCATAAGCTCGTTTTCCTCTGTTCAAGCACCAATCTTCTCGATTTTCTGTGCTTTTTCCATCGACATATACCACTTCATCTTTTCGAGAAGTTTCTTGGGGCCCCCCTTTTCCGTCCCTATCCCCTTCTCGAGGGGGCATACCCTACCATTCTCTCTCAATCTTCCGTCATAAGCCTTCCCTTGCGGGACCAGGGCATCCCCTTTAATTCTCCTCTATTTGGGTAGCTCGTAATCTCTCCCATGTTGGGCATCTCTTTTCTAGTTGCTTCTTCCATAGAGTCGTCTGTATTTTATTTTTCTTTGAAACCCTATTATCCTAATAGTGTTTCGAAGTGGGGAAAAATGTAGACATTCAAATTTGACCACTTCCATATGGTCAAAGTCGTCTTCTTAATCTTCCCTTTGCTCCCTTAAATCATCCTCTTTGCCGGTATTAATTAAATCATTCATTTAATTAATATTGTGTATCCTGCATAAAGTTTTCCAAAATATTTAATTTAATAAATATTTTCCCCCTCTTTCCTCTCTAAATTAAATAAATGCGTCACTTTATATAATTTGATCATATTATCTTTTGGGAATTTTAAATTTATTTTTAAATTCCTTATTTTCTCTCTCATTGTCAAATCCTCCAACTTTTGCAAGTTGGTCTCTAATCCCTCTTGACAATCTAACACTCTTTCTTAGTCATAATTAATTTATGATTAAGATGTGCACACCCCTAATCATTAATAGGGTCCCATCATCCATAATTTCCCACTTGCCTCTAATGAGTCCTTAATTAGTCTAATCAATTACTTTCACAACCTTAATCACATAATTAGGTCATCTCTAATCCCCATATCATTTATGGAATGTGTTCTTAGTCAACTTCATTAAAATATTTCTCTTTTTGAACAAGGCATCTTCATTCCCCATGTGAATTTTTAATTCACATTTAATCCCCCAATGCATTTAAAAGAATTTTAAATTCCTTCTCTCATCCCCATGAGAATATTTGAAGAATTTTTAATTTCCCATATGTCATCTCACCCACATGGGGACAAGTACCTCCTTTATGAGGAGATCTTGTCCCAATCCCAAGGTACTATGTACCCCATCCATGTCATGTACTACCACTCCACCTCATGTCCACTTCACCTTTTTGAGCCACTTCACATGCCACATGTCAAGATGTGAGGGCTTGTGAGTTCTCAACTCACCTTAGCCCTACATCTTGATCTTGGTGGCTCAATCTTGACTATCCATTTCCCTAGAGAGTCCAAAAATTAAATACCCCCTCTTTTCTCTCATTTTGGAGAGATCATGCATTGTAGCCAAACTCTTGCAAAAAATTTCTAGGAGCCATACTTAGCCATTTTTCACACTTGCATCCACTTTCATCTATTTTCAATCCATCTTATAACTTGCATCTCTTGCCATCCGAGGAGCATACAACACTGAAGATCGAAGGGCCAACCAAAGGATCGATTCGACACAAGGTAAAAAGTTTCATTTGTTGCCTTTATTTTGTGTTGAATCCAACTAGGCTAATCTTGAGGTGCAGGTTGTTTTTAGTGTTATTTTGCACTCTTTTGCTTGTTGTTCATTTTCTAGCACATAAATTTTCCCTATCACAACATCAACCATCTTATCCACATTCGTCTTGATCTAAGGTTTCCTTTGTCCCATGTGAACTTCCATAGATTTTTCTTCATATGTTCCATATCTTGGTTTTGTGGTGTCTTTGGGGATTTTCAACAAAATATCAATATAACTAATAAGATCTGATTTTGACACTTCATAACCCAGTTCAGGACCTCAAAAAATTCTTGGTTCCACTGCTTTCATAATGCATTGGTTTATAGATACAAGAAATGTGATATATTTTTTATATCTTTCAATAGTTGTCCTTGGAATTCTCTCTCGCTCATGCATTCTTTTTTGAAATACTGCAAAGAAGTAGTAAGGGAATCATCTTGTACTTTGAAATCTCCAAGATTGCTTATATGATCTAAATTTTGATGTGCAATAGGCCTTCCTCTTATCCAGGATATACTTCCAATTATGGGAAGCTCCTTCAAGAAATAAAAGAGTAAGCACATGATGAAAGTGCCATACTTAAATACATATTTATTTTCCTTAGTCTACTTCAAACTCTCCATCAATTGTTTCCTAAGAAACTCACATAGGTCATAATCTACACTATTTTCTACCATCTCATATGGCATATTGATTATGGTGGCAGATATAGAGTTTTCTCTATTTGTATAATAAATTTTGTAAGCAATCATTATAGTTGTGTATCTCACAACTGGATTTCTACTAGGATTTACTACAAGGGCTCCCTTGTCATATGTTGCACCTGTTCTCTCCATTACCACTTTATTTTTAATGAATTTCAAAATAGGGATGGGTCTAGTGGAGCATAGACCGGTGACTTCTCTTATTATTTCCTTAGTGGTCATATTAGGAATATCGGCTCAAAAAAATCGATCATGTACTTTTCTCAAATCCATTCTAATCGACTTGACATCATAATAGAAAATAGGGAACCATTTCCATACATCTAGTTTCTTCTCAAGTAGGTTTTTATATTCTAGCTTTAGGGTAAATTCGTCTCCCATCAACTCATTTTCCCATATATCTCCTTGTTGGAATATGTGCCTCAATTCTTACTGACATGTAACTCCTGCAGGGCAAAGTTGTTGTGACATTATTCATGTTTGGCCAACTAGTTGTTCTGAATCCCTTGAAATGTTCATGTTGCCAAGACAGAGTTGATGTCTTGCCGACAAGTCTATCGCTATGACCTTTTTGTGTTCGGAGTGACCTTTTGTCGAAGGAAACCTCTGGGCGATAGTATGTTCTTATCGGGCTAACACAAGGCCTTCGGTAATACATTGAAGGGACAATGGAAGATCACGCCGACGGGGATACAACTGAAGTCATCGGGTAAACACAAAGGGTCTCGGGGAGAAGTCCCAGCGACTAGTGGAAGTCTCACCGATAGCTTTTGGCTATCGGGGTAACACCAAGGGATTCAGTAAGAAGTCCCAGCATCTGGCCGATATGAAATGTCTCACCGATAGCTTTTGGCTATCGGGGTAACACCAAGGGTTTCGGAGAGAAGTCCCAGTGACTGGGGAATGTCTCACCGATAGCATTTGGCTATCGGGGTAACACAAGGATCATTGGGGAGAAGTCTCAACGATGAAGAAAGGTCTCGCCGACAGGAGTATTCACTTTTGGTCTTCGCGGTGACTCAAAGACTTCGGTATGAAGTCTTGGCAACCAATGGAGAGTCTCGCCGCTAGTAGTATGGCTTCGAAGTAACATAAGAGTGCTCAGTGAAAGGTCTCAGCAAAAGACATAAGTCTCACCGACTCGGTAAGACTTGATGGTGCTCGATGTGAGATCTCGGCGAAAGACATAAGTCTTGCCAACTCGATAAGACTTGGGTGTGCTCGAAGTGAAGTCTCGACGAAAGACGAATGTCTTACCGACTGTCAGGTGCTTCAGTGAAGCTTAAGGAGACTCAATGAGAACTCTTGGCGAATGATAAAGTCTTGCTGATTGCAAAAGGTGAAAGCGATATGACTTGTGAGCATCGGTAAAACGTCTTGCAAATGGAGGAATCTCTTGCCAATAGAAATGCATTGCATGTCGATGGTTTCAGTATGACTCATGGCGTTCATTGTAACATCTTGCCGACTGTTTGGACTTACGCCGATATCAATATGAAGACTTTGTGGCATTGGGGAGACACTGTTAGTGTCTCACCGATATGCCAACAAAGTTGAACACCCTTGACCAGTTTTACCATCCTATGTGGAGCTTCGTGGACCAATCAGAGGAAGCGATTTTCAAATGGATGGCAGTTAGATTTTTGCAACAGTTGCGACGCTAGAGCTGAACTGCATGCAGGGAAAAATCAATGCTCAAGTGGAAACTTTCTATGATGGGGCAATGGAAAATAAGGATGAACAGAAGGTAAAAATTAGAAGTGATAAGATTTAAAGGATTGATTCTGATTTGGAATAAACACAGAGAAATTGAGTCAGATTCTTGAGAGATTTTCTGTAACACGAAGAACAGTGAATGAAACTACTGTGAACTAATACCAGAGAGTTGTATCTTTGATTTGTATGTAATTTTTTTGTTACTGTAATACAAAGAGATTCAGCTTGGTGTGGTGGGTTTTTTCCTGAAAGGGTTTTCCCACATTAATCTGTTGTTCATTGCCTTTGTGTTTTTTCCTCTATTTCTAAAAATCATTCATGTGTGTCTTAATTGGATTGTAATTAGAAAATTAAAAGTACTGTCTGCATTCTTCCCTATGGTTTTGACGTTAGGAATGTGTTTCCGTACCTCTGCTTTCCTTACACTCCTAACTTAGTGTAAGGATTTTCTTCCATTTTTCCATAAATATAAGCCCTAATATCTTCAATCGGTAAAACCCCATATGGAATATGTGAGAATGCACCTAACGGGTCATCTTCTATGGCTTTCGTATGATATCTTTTGAATTTTGGTTGTGGTTTCTATGTAACCTCTATAACCTTTTGTGTAGCCATTGCAAAATAGATTCAAACTATTTTCAAGAAAAGTTCTTCAAAAACTAGGGTAAACAGATTCATAAATTCCTTTTTCTTTGCTTGTCGAACTAGGGTTTTAATGTAGTGAAACAAAAATTGCCTTAAACACTTTGAATTCCTTCTTCATTGCTCTTCTCCTTCTCCAATACCTTTGTGAAATGAATTTTCCTTAGTTAAATCACTTACAACCTTTTTATTTGACCTAATTATGTATTGAATGCTTCAACCCACAAAGCTAGCAACACTTTATCTATGTATATAGACAACTTCGGAAGCTCCACAAACTTTTGCATCATCACATTTTCTTCCGCAATCTTCACCAATAGATCAAGCATGTTGATCTACATCACATATCTTCATGTTGAGGCATCAACACCTCCTCTTTGGCAGGGGACAAAAATATTTCCATTAAAGCTCCCCCTAAGCCAAAGTTCTTAGCTTAGTTTTTGGAGGAAACATCTGCATCAAAGGATGGTATAGATTTTCCCTTGTCTTATGTCTCTTCCTTCTTTCTCCAAATATTTTCCACCTCCTTCTTTACTTCAACCGGATCAACTTTTTTAACTAGTCCATTTCCTTTTACCGGATTGTCCTTCCTTGTATTTTTGCTTCTGCAAAACTTGGAAATGTGTCGAGGTCTACTGTAATTATAGCATACAACATTATTTTGAGCAATATTCCTTCCATTCACTCTAGATCTACATTGATTAGCTTTGTGTCCAAATCCATTGTATGTATAATAGTAACCATTGAAAGATTGAATCATTCTACCATTGTTATAGACATTCATCTTTTGACTTCTGCCTTCACTTGCTCTATGACCAAATCTTTTGTATGTAAAAAATTCACCAATAAAGGATGGAGCATTCTGATTAATTGTGCTTCTACATTCCATTTCCTTGTGTCAAAATTTATTGCAAGAATAACAAAAACCATTGAAACATGGGTACCTTTATACATTTGGTTTTCTGACCGGTGGTCTTCTAGCTTCATTTCTTTGATTCCAGATCTTGCCATTGTTCTTCTTATCTTCAATCTTCTTTTCAGTATTCAATGTCTTATCTAAATTTGAACTTTCTCTAATCTCAAACCCTAATCCATCTTTTTTTAGAGACTTTCTATCCTGCAATCATCTCATCAAGATTTGTAGAACTCATCTTGAATTTGTCTTCATGACTCCTTGCTTTCTCTAGATTTGATCTTAGGTTTACCACTTCTTTTTCAAGCCTTATGCATTCATCATATTTTCTTTTCACCATTGCATTCATGAATTCTTCAATTATTTTATTTTCTTCAACTTGTACTTACAAACCAATGATGGATTCATTTACTTGTTTCAATAACTCACTGACTTCCTTATGTCATTCTTTGAACTTCTTGGTTTGATCTCTCAATTTTCTAATGCATTTATTTGCTTCTTTGATGTTTTCTATTAGATCTTCATTTTCATCTTTAGTCTTTTCAAGATCTTCAAGAGAAACTTTGAGTTCGCCATCTTTTTCAAGCATGCAATCTTCTTCTATAAATCCAACTATTAGAATCTCTTCTGTAGCAATAGAAAATTTCCTATCATCCATGTGTTCAGCCTCCAAGATCTTCACAAAGCAATTAAGCTCCTTCTAAGGAACCAAGCTTTGATACCAATCATTGAACACCAAGAATACTGAAAGGAGGGGTGAATCAATATTCTCTTAAACCATTCAAACATTAAACATCCAATTACCAAAGCATATCCAACTGTAATAAGGAAAGAAAGTATGAAACATTCACAACATCACATAACACATGAACATCAAGATTTTTAGTACGTGAAAAACCCAAAATGGAAAAAAAAAAGTGAGGGTTAGCTCACAATACATTATAACCAGTTATATAGTATATTTACAAAAGTTCTCATTGTAGGTGGACTCACTGTCCATGGAGAAAAAGATAGAAGAGAGATGATGGCTCACATCTTATTTTGAACTATTATAATTGCATCTAACATATGCATGAATATAGTCCCATTGAATCTCAATAACAATCTTTATCTAATTCTGATTCAACACTCTACCTCACTCTTAATTCGCAAAATTTTGATCTTCAAATTAACATTCACAACTTAACTTTGCAGTACTCTGATCAAATTCACATCATATCATGACATTTCCATTACATTTTTTTATCAAAACACTGAAAACAATCCAACTTATATATCCACATCAAACATGACATCAATTAGGTCATCCTAATTAGATGTAACAATCAAAATATACCTTGTCGGCTCTAAAAAATTTCATCCCCACAACACACCATAATTCAAAACTCAAGACATCTTAAAATAGGTCGGCATGGAGCTATAATAGATCTCACATAAGATAGCAAAACTTATTCAACCTTTGCACAACATCAAACATGTTAGGTTGGCACCACATTGTTGGCATATGGCTCAGGGATATTGTTTATAGCTTCTAGTGTTGTCATTGATGGCCATTGAAGTCATTATCTAGCGTCCGCAAATCGGGATCTACTTATACCTACAGAAAATGTAGAAGACAGTGTGTTACCGGCAGAAAGCATGAAGAATAGGGTATTCGGTCAGTTAGTCAATCTGTATGCTTCACTGGATCATCATTTTCTGTTGTGGATCTCTACGAAAGTTTGTTAAGCATGTATGTTACCTTATTGGTAAGTTTTGTGGTGTTGCAAGAATCGATGTACAAGTTAGGAGATTCAGTAAAATGATTTTCTGTTTATTTTCTCATTATGGCCGACTCAATGAATGTAGCGTGTCATGGATGTATAAGGAGTAGTTTTTTAATTGTTTCTAAGTTTGAGAATATTATTTTGGGTCCCAGCTATGTCTTAGCCGACCTTTGTGGGTGCAAATTAAATATAACTTATGATTTGAGCCGATTGTTGGAGAATATTTCATGTTTTGTTGAAGCCAACTTAAGTGATTAAAATCTTTGCTAGCAGATATATATGAGATCGGTAATTCATTTTTGGTGTGAGGATGAAATGGTGAGAAGGTGTGAATGTGTGAAAAAAGTAGAACAAATGTATGAGCGAACATCAAAAGATCAACTAAGTAAATTTCACTTCAGCAGAAGAAAATTATTGTGAATTAGGGCAGAGGAGAGCAAAGCGAGTTGTAGGATCAGACAAAAGGTTCAAAATTTGTTTTATGTGCTTCACCAGAACTAAATCCAAGAATTTGTAGATGCTATCTTCTCAGTTCAATTTTTGTTGTAATCAAAAACATTTTGTAAGGCAGTGAGCCTTCCTTATTTTGAGCAGTGAGCTCTAGGCAATGTGCCTAAATGCAAGTGCATTCCCTTTTGTTCATACTTTTAACAAAGTATAAATTGTGGATTAATCTCCACCATGGTTTTTCCCCTAACAAGTTTTCCACGTAAAAATATTGGTGTTATGGTGTTTTGATCATCTTGTTCATGTGCTTGCATCTTTATTTTTGTTTGTGTTGTTAACAGTTTAAGATCTGAATTGAAAGTCTAAATTGTTGAACACTAATTCACCCCCCTCTCTTAGTGTTCCTTGAGTCCAACAATTGGTAGCTGAGCGTAGTTCCTTTGTATAAGTTTAACAACTTAAGGTGGATCTTGGAATACAATGGACTCTAGTGGTCTTCAACAGCAACTTATGGTGGCACTTGATGATCTTGATCAGTCTAAAGCAGAAGTCATAGAATTAAGAGAAAATCTTGTGGATGCTGAGAAATTCATTCAATCATTGAAGGATAAAATCAATGAGTCAAGAGAAAAGAGGAAGGAACTTTGTGATCAGCTAAAGCAAAAATAAAATAAAAACTTGGAAGATGTTCACCTGAATCAAACCCTAAAAGAGATAACTGAAGAATGTGAAAAAATTGATAAAAATAATGCTACTCTGAAGCTTGAGATGGAATATGTGGCAATAAAGCTAACTAAGGAGATTGAAGAAAGGAAGAAAATGAATAGAATCTGGCTCAATCCTTAAAATAAAAATCTGAAGAATGCAACAAAGTAAATAATGGATTCATTCAGTTGGAGATTGAATTGCAACAATCCAGAAACAATGAACAAGAACTTGAAAGATAGATAGTTATTCTCGGTAATGAACTCACTACATAAAATGAGTACAAGGAGAAGTTTAGGATTAGTTCTTCTAAGCTTGATGAGCTAACTAAAGGATAGAAGGATGCAAATGATAAGTGAGGTCTTGGATATGAGAAGGAAGAAAGCTCTGGATCTGAACATAAGGATTCTAGACAAAGAAATCAGATGAACAAAGGCAGAAGGTATCCAGTAAGACAACCCAATGCTCAGAAGTTTAATGGTTACTTCATTTCTTGTAATAAATTTGGTCATATGGCTTCTCAATGTAGAAGTAAAATAAATTCAAGCAATCCATCATTTCTCGATCAGTGTTTTAATTGCAAAAAGCTAGGTCACAAGCCTATTGAATGCAGAAGTATGTCTGTCAGTTTAAGAAATGTTAAATGCTATACTTGTGGAATATTTGGGCATGTTGCTAATCAATGTGGATCGGGAGGAAATAAATTGAATGAGGTGTTTAGACAGAGAAATTTGGTGTGTTATAGTTGCAATAGATTTGGTCACATTGCAATATTCTGCAGGAACAAAAATATGGACAGAAGAGGTTCGATATACAGAGGAAGAATTTTGCAAAAAGATGACAAAGGAAAAAGAAAAGTGACTGTGGAATAAATATGAGATCAGATGAAGAAAACGTGGGTAAAGAAGAGTGGATATGATGAAGGAGAAAATCCCATACCAAAAGCTGCCTCCGGTAATCCCTCTGGTAATTCCTCCAGAAATTGATCTCAGGCCATTGGCCCCCTGTCGATAGCTAGCACCAAAATGCAAAAAATTGTCAGTAGTTGTGATAGAAGTTTGACAATGTATCAGTGATCACTTATGCAAGAACATGTGAAGCAGAAGGTCTGCAGACAAATTTTTCTTTTGTTGTATGAGAAAACAAAGTTCCCAGAACTTCTAGGGAAAAGTATTTAATGCAACTAAAAAGGTTAGGTTTGTGAAGTCATAAAAGGGTATTTGGAACCCTCATTTGTCACCTTGCATTGTAGGAGAATAGAAGGAGAGCCTCTATAGCGATATCTCAAAGGAGTAAAACAAATTTGAAGGTGAATTCTTCAAGTACTTCAGTTGCTTGTACAATTTTGAAATTTTGTGCTTGGTAGAAAACCTTGTTCGATACAGAAAGTAAAATAAAGAAAATCAAAGGAACAGTGACTTTGGATGAATATAGTAGTAGGAAGATCAAGGATGTAAGAAATTTATTGCCAGCCAATGAATTAAAGTGGCTTGAAGGTGTGAAACATAAGAATTTGGACATCTAGAATGAGTTTCCCTATTTCATCAACGCAAAATTGGTCAAGTTTATCTTGAACAAATTGGATGATGACATCCTTACTCTAGACAAACCCTATCAAATTTCAAAAGAGGTGATCAGAAATATAACAGGATTATGCAATATTGGAGATGTTATGAAAAAGAGGTTGATTCAAAATAAGGAAGTCGAAACCATAACCGGAGTGACAGGAGATCAAAGAGATCTGTTAATTTCAACAATCAAAGATCCAATAACGAGGTGCATTGCACATGGAATTTCATATAAAATCTTCTTTAGAAATAGGGAAGGATCAACCTCGGCAGGCATAGTTTACATTTCACACAAAATGATAATAGAAGATTAAGACTTTGATCTATGTGGATTGATGAAGGATTAATTGATGGAAAATGTGCAATTGATGAAGGATGCAGATTACGACTTCAGGTTTGGTACCCTAGTTATATGCATTATGATGTATTTTTTGAATTGCTTGCCTCAAAATGACAATGTGGTATCGAAGGAAAATGAACCTGTTTGTAAGAAAAATTTTAAGCATTTCAATACTCTAGAAAATTGTGAGCAAGTTTATGAAAATTTCTTTAGAGAGTTGTTGGGAAATTTTGGAATAGTTGGCATCTCTCTTCTGGTAAGAGCAGTTGAAGTTGGGTCCTCTTCCGGTAAGATGGAGAAGAAGCAGAAAAGGGCTCTAGAGTTTTTAGATGGCATTCCTCCAGCACACAAATCTCCAAGAATTGAAGGAAAAGGCAAAGAGCAAGTAATTGTGGATATACCAGATGAAGATTTTGATGATTACACTCCATGAGATGAACCAGATGTGGTGATAGCAGAAGAAAGAGATAAATAAGTTGCTTTATTCAAAACAAAGATATTGCAGATTTTTTAGGAGGAGGATGGAATGCAAAAGATTACTGAAATATGGTTAAACAGACCATCATATGAATAGGACTTCATTGAGGACACTCTAGGCAGATACTTTGTGCTCAACAACATTGAATTGGAAAGTTTGCAAAATGTACTTCTAGAAGAATTGATTGAATGTATCAAGGAGGCTATGGACTTTGTGCCTCAGCACAGGAAAGAGGAAGAAGTAATTCTACATCTGAAGGAGTGGTTTAGGCTATCTCTCACCAAACTGAAAAAGAAAATGAATGTGTTAAGGCAATGCATTGACTCAACAAATAAGGTCTACAATTATTGTCTTCGGTGGCCACATGTGGTTGGTAAATACAAGGACAAGCTGGAGCAAATTGAGAGTGAGTTGATCAGAATTGGTTAGGATTACAATATGTTTCAAGACCTGGATGGAACAGTCAAGAAAAAGATTCATGAGTTGTAGAATGAGCATGCAAAGGTTCACTTTTCCAGAAACACTCTCATGGACACTTTCTGGAAAGTGAAGGATCTAACTGAATGCATAATGGAGTAGCAAATTGAGATTCTGAAGAAAGGTGAGAAGTTGGAAGAAGTGATTACAATTCCAGAATCCCTCATTCAGATCATCAATCGGACATTAGAAAACAATAGTTTGATAATAATTATTGGGATTGCAGTAGATTCTTGGAAGAAATTTCTTCCAGAGATAAAGGATAAGTATAAAATAATTTTTTGATTTGTGCAGAAGTTGTAATTTCTCAAATTTTGATCAATTTTTGCATCAATAAAGGGTGAGAAAGTGTTGTGTAAATTTTAGCAAAAGGAGAGTAAGCAGTAAAGTTTTGTCATTGATTTCAAAGGGGGAGGATAACAGTGAAAAATGTCTTAACATTCCAAGGGGGAGCAGTGTTTTGTTGTGTTTTGGAATTTTGAGTGTTGGTTCCGACACTTAGTCATTTTTCAGTGTGTTGCCATCAATGCCAAAGGGGGAGATTGTTGACATATTGCTTGGGGAGATTTTTTATAGCTTCTAGTATTGTCATTGATGACAACTGAAGTCATTATCTCGGTCTCCAGATCAAGATCTACTTATACCAGCAGAAAATGTAGAAGGCAATGTGTTACCGACAGAAAGCATGAAGAACAAGGTATCTGGTTAGTTAGTCAATCTGTATGCTTCACTGGATCATCATTTTTTGTTGTGGATCTCCAGAAAATTTTGTTAAGCATGTATGTTACCTTAGTGGTAAGTTTTTTTGGTGTTGCAACAATCAGTGTATAAGTTAGGAGATTCGGTAAAATGATTTTTTGTTTATTTTCTCATTATGGCCAACTCAATGAATGTAGCGTGTCGCGGATGTATAAGGAGTAGTTGTTTAATTGTTTTTAAGTTTGAGAATATTTTTTTGGGTCCTAGCTATGTCTTAGCTGACCTTTGTGGGTTCGCATTAAATATAAGTTATGATTTGAGCCGACTGTTGGAGAATATTTCATGTTTTGTTGAAGCCAACTTAAGTGATTAAAATCTTTGCTAGTGGATATATATATGAGATCAGTAATTCATTTTTGGTGTGAGGATGAAGTGGTGAGAAGGTGTGAATGTGCGAAAAAAAAAGAACAAATGTATGAGAAAATATCAGAAGATCAGTTGTAGTGCCCCTCCAGTCATTGCTACTATGTGTTTAGATTTGTTTATGCTATTAGACAATATCTTTATTGTGATAGATCTTGATGTTATTATTTTATGATCGCTGACATTAGAGCGATGTTGATGCTATCATTTGATGTGATGGTACTTTATGTGGTTCCTTATGAATTATGTTATGCTTATGGATTAGCGTAGTTGATTTTTGGGTAATATTGATGTACAATCATATGATGATTTATTGTTGCTTTATTCTTGTCAGTATTGTGTGACTGTATTGGTGAAGGGGACGAGATTACATCACTCGCATGTGAGCGCCTTGTGATTCTGCGATTTCTCTTCATGGTGTGACTGCTATGTTTATATGCATGTTCGACATTCGTTTTGATCGCAAGATTGCAGGTACAAGACATCATCTCCACCTAACTTCACAGGTCTGAGCGTGTCCATTTTCTCAACAATTATGTTGATAGGGAATAGTAACAGAGTGTCCTTGTCAAACCACAAACCCAGTCACAATGTGTCGTCAGTTTGTGTTGGTTTGTCATGGTGTCACGTTATCTTTGTTTGTTTGATAATATATTATTTTGTGAAATTTTTTGTGAAAATTAATGTTTAAATGTTTTAAATGTTAATTTATGTATTTTAAATTAAAGTTGTTATTTAATTTAATTAATTTAATTTAATTCATCTGGTAAGGTAATTTAATCTTTTGATTAAATTTATCTTATTAAGTGGATAAATTAATTAATTAAATTAAACTTGTTGATTAAATTAATTAATTAATTAGAGTTGTTTTGATAAAGTGCATAGTTTAAATTATTTAAATTTATTTTGAAATTAAATTGTGATTTAAATACTAAAAAGGGATATTTAATTAAATGCATTTGTTAATTTTAATTGTGCAAAGTTAAATTAAGGAAAATAAGATATTTTAAAAGAATTGTTTTCTTCATGTTATAAATTTTGACTTGGAGTTTGAAAAAAAGTGATCTTGAATAGAATGTTGAAGTTAGAACTAATGGTTCAATTTCGATTACATGCAAGATAAGTTGTAAATGCATAATGAAAATATCTTTGATTGAGAAGATATCTTATGTGACAAGTGTTAGTTAATTTATTAAGGGATTTGATTTGGGATTATTTCACGGAAAGAATATTGGGATTAATGGGAAGAAGAAAGTTTTGGTTTTTCATGGGAATGGATACATGAATTTTGTGTGAAGTTTTTTGGTAAAAAATTGAAAAGGCTCTCAGGGAAGTTCTTGGCTGGAATTGTTTTCAACATCTTCTGGAAGAGGAAATCTTTGGGAAAAGCTTGAAAATTGAAATTTGAAGGCTCAGCTTCATTCTTCATCAATTCAAACTTGAGGATTTAGGTTTCTTATTCAATTTTTTCATTTAAATAGTGTTTAAAAAGATTGCATGTACAATTCTGTAGAAGTTGTTTTAGTTTTATGAAATTGAAAGATTGAAGGATCTATTTTATTTTTAGAGGTTTTGTTTATAGTTTTTTTAAACCTCTGTAGAAGGATTGTTAAAATCTTAGATCCTCTGTAGGGAAATGAATTTAAAACGATAGGAAATTTAAAAAAAGAAAACAATAGATAATTTAGAAAACCTCTATAGGATTGAAAATAAAATCCTCTAATAAAATAGTAGATCTTTACCTATAGAAAAATTTATATTAAAAAAAATAGCAGAGATAGAGAGTCACTCAATTAATCATAACTCAAAATGTACGAACTGGGTATGGCTGTTTTTTTATATGTTTTAAAAGACTTGGTGGCGCACCTTCAATAATTTTTTTAGAAAAACCCAGATCCGAAAACAAAAGTTATTAAAGTCGCAACATACTAGTTTTATGATTAGTATTGTTTGAATATGGTAAATTATTTTTAATTAATTAAATAATATATATTTATATATATGTATAATTATATGTATTATACATATTTAAATATATTTATTTAATTGGCTATTTTGATATAATGGATGTTTTAAATATATTTTGATAATAGATGCATGAAATAGACTATTTTTAGAATGTTATAATTTAAAAGAGAAAATTGAATTTAAAGTAGATGTTTGATAATAAAATGATTTTATTAGAAAAATTAATTTTAATTAGGTGCATGAAAACGCACAAGTAGTTATTTTAAGATGAAATGATTTTAAAAGATAAACGAATATTATGTATTATTTGGTGCATGCAAAAGACGAATAGTTAAAATGAAATGAATTTTATAAAGAAATTGATTTTTATTGTTATGTATGTTATTGTGGAATTGGAGTTAAACTATTAGTGTTAATTTTCTTATTGCTTGTAAATGAAATTAAATTAAGCTGATTAACTTCAAGTAATGCATTGATGATTTGATTGGATTTAGGGAATCCAAATGTTAGATTAATTATATGCCTGAATTGATTATTGGTTGAGTTTTCTTTGTTTGTGTTGTTGGGCAATTAGGATGTTTGGTTTTGTAAGTCTTTCAAAGGAGTTTAGTCTATGTGGGGTTGTTATATGTGTTGGTTCATCTTTTGATTTGCCTTGGGTAGTGCACATGGATGTTTTCAGTTTGAACACCCGGTTACCACGAACGGGATAGGTGATATAGTATGGATACCCGATTACTACAAACAGGTTGTGAGACCTTATGTTTTAAGGTTGAGATGTATTATTAGTTTTATGCACCTTGTATATCCATAGTATTGTGGATTTGAACCTAGTGTTGTAGATAGGAGAATGGCTCTTTGTGGGGGTCTGACACAAAGAGGGGCATCAGGGTAACTCACCTAGGGTTTAATCAAGTGATAATTTAAAAGAATTAATGGGGAACTTTCACACTAATAAAGATAATGAATGTCTCTCTCATGGTTCATGCGCTTGTTAAGGCTTTAGATGAGATGAGATGCATAGTTTGTATGAGGGTCCGATAGCTGGTAGAGGCAAGCCAGCGTAACCCAAGATGGGGGTCTAGTAGCCTAGGAAGGTTGAGCTAGGGTAACTCATAGAAAATTATGTGTAACACTTCCTACGACAACAATTAGTCAGTTTGTGGTGTACAGATGATGTACTTGATCCTTGTTATCTGGAAGTAATGTAACCAGTATGTTAAATTTTGTACTTGTGTTGTTTAGAAATGTATTTTCCTATGTCTAGGGGTTGTAGGTTTTGCCTTGGAAACTCTTTTACTATGTCCTAGCACGGAGGGAGTGGACCTTCGGGTACCACGCGGTTGGGAGGAAACCGTGCTATTTCTTCCGTTGGGTTCTCTCATTGGTGTTGCTATTCTTGGATAACTTTGTTCGTGGGACATGTTCCTATTTCTCTCATTCATGTTGGTGAGTACTTCTTGATGGAGAGCTCATTTGTACTAGTGGACTTGTTTATTCTTTCATGTATTTTTTTTGTAACAGTTGTAACCTTGTAATTGTATCAATCCTCAAGTGTAATCAAGGAGCACCTTTGCTATTTGTAATTTTAAATCTTATGTATAAACTATCTCATTTGTGAATGAGCATTATGTTGTAATATGAAATGAATGTAAGATGTATGAAATAGTATCACATCTTTTGTATCTTATGTGTTGTAATTTAATGATAATGGATGTATGTACTTTATTTATGAGCATTAAATTCATGTGATGTTTAATTGTATTAGTTAGACTTGTACTTTGTTTAAGCATTGCCACGATCCTTAGAGAATGTAGGTGTTAGTGTAGCATCACTCATATGTTTAATATGACTTTTAAAAAAAATTGTTCACTTCCGTTTAAATGCGTTACATTCTCTAGGGTTTCGGGGTGGGCGTTAC
Source organism: Sequoia sempervirens (assembly GCA_007258455.2). Classification (NCBI taxonomy): domain Eukaryota; kingdom Viridiplantae; phylum Streptophyta; class Pinopsida; order Cupressales; family Cupressaceae; genus Sequoia; species Sequoia sempervirens. The sequence continues at coordinate 135,120,230 of VDFB02373365.1, read as the reverse complement.
ATCAGCTGAGTAAATTTTGCTTGAGCAAAAGAAAATTATTGTGAATTAGGGTAGAGCAGAGCAGAGCGAGTTGCAGGATCAGACAAAAGGTTCCGAATCTATTTTATGTGTTTCACCGCAACTGAATCCAAGCATTTGTAGATGCTATCTTCTCAGTTCAATTTTTGTTGTAATCACAAACATTTTGTAAGGACTTGATCCTTCCTTATTTTGAGCAGTGAGCTCTAGGCAGTGTTCCTGAATGCAAGTACATTCCCTTTTGTTCATACTTTTAATAGAGTATAAATTGTGGATTAATCTCCACCGTGGTTTTTCCCCTAACAGGGTTTCCACGTAAAAATATTGGTGTTATGGTGTTTTGATCATCTTGTTCATGTTCTTGCATCTTTATTTTTGTTTATGTGTTGTTAATGGTTTAAGATCTGAATTGAAAGTCTAAATTGTTGAACACTGATTCACCCCCCCTCTCAGTGTTCCTTGAGTCCAACACACATAAGACCTAAAAACCAAAATCCTTCAACTATATATCCACATCTTGGCATGTGGACCTCAAAATATGATTCCAACTGGAATCCATTCTCTACTTCCATCTAGAAACTTATCCTCAAAAGCACAAAAGCAAAAACTCATCCGCGGAGAAGTGCAAAATCTCCCACACAATTGTATTGTACAAAAAGTAATTGTGAATTGCCAGGCCAAAATCTATTACTCATATCTCTCAATCCAATTGTCCAAACATGATAAAATCTTGTAATTATATACATATAACATCCAAAAAAAAATTTAGAAGTGTGGAGTGATATCTTCATTTTTGGAGTGGTGTGGACCCAAAAATAGATGCATTATTACACTGAACTAGAAGATTTGACACTTAGTCAAATTTCCACACAACTGATCTTTCTGAACTAAATCATCTTCCACAAATGTCTTCCTTAATACTCCAAAAATCTATTAGAACTAATCAAAATGATCCAAAACAATGTTGACATCAATGAAAACACTACAACACATCGTTATGTACCTTACATGCCCATATTGCGAAACAACATCATCAATGACAAACTTCCAACAAATCAATATAGGGGATAAAAGTGCATGCCCTTCCCTTTTAATCCTTTATGTTGCACCTACTTTAAAAACAATTATAAATTTATTGGTGAAGTAATCAATTTATTTTATTTTGTGCACAAAATCACCTTAATTTTGAACCTGTCACTAAAAATAGCTTTATCCATTGCCCTATTTAGGTTGTTCCAATAACATAGGTCTTCACCCTTTCTAGAATATGTAAAATGTGTGGTATTCTCTCCTAGATTATATCATTTTGTTGCTTCAGCTAACCTAGTATCAAATTTTGAATATTTCTCATTGGACTACATGATAAAATACCTCAATTTCAACATCTAGGATTTTGTATTTATAGATAATCATAGGTGATGAGTACTAATTATGGGATATAAGCATACCACTGTATACCTTGGAATTTATCCTACTCTAAATGTGCAAAATAACTAAGAAATGTGAATGACAAAATACCAAGGACACCTCAAGATTAGCCAAAAGAGTGATAAACAATAAGGAAAATGGACAAAATAAGACACAAATGATTTCACCTTCCTTGCTGTTGATTTCTCCTTGATTGGCCCTTGCTTGTAATGGTTTGTGTGCTCCTTAGATGATTGTTTGAGTGACTAAAATGCAAGATTCAATGTGCAAGATGATTGAAGAGATGGCTAAATGATGGTAAAAGATTGAGGATTTAAATGGGCAGCATATAGTTATGAAAATATAAAGTGTTGAAAATGCCCTTGAGGAGGGGGTATTTATAGAAGAATTTGAATTCTCTAGAGAATTCAACGGTCAAGATTGCTCCAACAAGGCCAAGATGAAGGGCTATGGTGGGTTGAGAACCCACAAGCCCTCACATCTTGACATGTGGAGGGTGAAGTGGACAAGGGATATGAGATGGAGATGAGTTGTCAAGAAGGTACATGGGGTGGAAAAAGGACATGCACCTTGGGGAGTGAGAAGATTTCCACAAAAAGGGATTTCTTGTCCCCAAGTGGGAGTGAAAGGGACATTTGAGGAATTTTGGAATTCCTCAAAAATCTACATGGGAAAAGGAAAGGTGGTTGGGGAAATAAGTGTGAATTAAAGATTCACATTCCTAGGAAAGTCTAAAAGATAAAAGATGGGCTCCAAAAAGGTGGGACTTGGTCACATGTGGAGATTGTGACAAGTCCAAGGTTGGTCACATGTGGAGATTGTGACAAGTCCAAGGTTCTAGAAGCCTTGGAAGGATGGAATGTGAATTAAAAATTCACATATAAAAGAGGGAATCTAGGAAGAATAAAAAGGAATTAAAAATTCCTTGGGAATGATTAGGCTTAATTAATCAGTAATTAGAAGATAAATGAGGATTAGAAGCCAACTTGCAAAAGTTGGAGGATGTGACACATCCTAATCAAATATTAGGCATGTGCACATCCCTAATGAAGAAATTAGGATGGATTAGGATTAGATGAAAATGACATGTGAGGAATTAAATAAATGTAATATTTATTTAATTTATTTGATGAAAAGAGGATTAAAGAGGGTAAGGTATTTAATTATTAATTAAATACCTTAGGGATTTGGCAGAATTAAAGATATTAATTAAATAATAGTAATATTATTTAATTAACTCGGATAAGAGGATGTTTAGACGAAAAGTGATAAATTTGGATAAATTAATTGTCCAAATTTGGATGTCTACAACCACATCATCATAAATATCTATATCAACACTAAAAATACATGAATATCTATGATAACATTGACATCATAGGAATTCCATTGATTTTAATGTAGAGAGGGATTCAAACACTCTAAACCCCCTCTAAAATCCTTACAATCATTGCTAAAATAAAATTTAAAAAATGCAAATTAACACCACAAATTGTCTGCAAATGGAACCATTAAATTGCACAGTTCAAGAAAGTTGATTACAAAAAAAAAATCAATCATTTATGGACTATTATATAGAAAATAAACTTAATATAATTAACTGATATGCAAGTGAATAGCAATCTGACACATTTATGCTCAATTATGTGAGCTCCTACAACCAAATTCATCTTCCATCTCTTCAACACCACTTTTAACTTTTGTGGCTTCAATATTATTGTGTTGAAACCTTCATGGATTGTTGTAAATCAATCCAAACCTAAAACAAAACTTCCAAGAAACTCTTCCTGAGAATACAACGCCTTCCTCCTTTCTCTCTTCTTTTCTCTTCAAACTTTCATTGCTGAAGTATGGGTTTTTCCCTGTTTTACTCCTCCTATCATGAAATTATTTTTATATGTTTTATTTGGGCCTCTCCAATATGGCATAACCCCTACTGTTGCTTCACATTCAGACCTTCAAAAATTAATTAAAAATCATTTAAAACAAAAAAAAAATCATATGCTTTATTTGGGCCTCTCTAATATGGCATAACCCTTACTATTGTTTCACATTCAGAACTTCAAAAATTAATTAAAAATCATTTAAAACCCATTTCCAACAACCCCACAAAATATTTTCAGTTTTAATTCCCTCATTTTTTACTCCCAAAAAAGTAGAGAATCAAAGAAAGTCTCGGGTGCCCACTTCCCCGGTCCCTACATTTTAGGGATCATGATTAAGTGTTTTAAAGATCCATATTCAAATTCCAACACCTCATATTTCTCTTCAAATATTTTGCAATTAAAGATTTAAACCTCTTTTCCTTTCTTTTTAACCCACTAATCAACTTGTCAATTTGCAAAGGGAATTTATTTGACAAATTTAATTATTCAAAGACAAATTATTTTCCACCCTTCAACTTGAAATTCAAACCAAAATTAATTCATTCCAAAATCCAAAAATACTCAACAAAATTAACCTCTTTTTGTTTGACACAAGATTGTCAATTGTCATGGATGCTCCTGCATCAGAAACCCATGGTAGAAAGAAAGTGATCTTATCACTTTTCAAGAGAATATCCAAGATGAATAACCTCAGCTTCAAACAACCAAGATGCATCTTCAACAGGCCTCCCAATTCATTTTACTAAGTACTTCATGTATTTCTTTCTTCTACTCCCTATCATGTATTTCAAAGCATCAAATTTGTTTTCTAACCAATATACTTCTTCAAAATCATAACTAAAAAATAAACTTATACCTCCTCCTTCATCAAACCAAATGTATTTAATTGTCTCATTTTATGTTCTACCTTTTCCATCTCTTTCCACTATGTCCCTTTCATGAAATTCCACTGTTTTAATGCCTTTTGAAAGACATGACACTTTTGTAACCTGGTTTCCTTCACTCAAAATAGCATTAGTACTACCATCAAAAAAATCAATTTCTACATTACTTGACAAAGAATCATGATCACTAATCAAAGCATTTTTACCTCCACTATTCTCAAGCAAGGATTCTTCAGAAAACTCTTCATTAACCTTCACACTCGACTCTTCCAATTCAACTTTATCAGAACTAAATTCTGCTGCAATAAACTTATCTATTCCTTCACTCTCTTTCTCATCAAAAGAAATAATAAATCATATTTTACCTCAGCCTCTGTTGCTACCTTCATTCTACTTGATATTTCTACTTCAATCTGAGTCAACATATCACCTTTTCCATCTTCATCATGGTTAGTGTTAACAAAGCCTACATATTCATGCCTCATAATGTCTAAAGGTCTAATTTCATCAACCAAACAAGACCTTGCATTGCTGAAAACATTACCCATTTCTTCTTTCAATGGCTTCAATTTGTTTTTCACTCCATCCTTCATCAATTTGTAAATGTTGGCAGAACCATCATGCATCACCTTCCTGACAAATTGCCAAGGCCTTCCTAAAAACATATGACACACATTCATAGGAATAATATCACATAAAATTTCATCTCTATAACCTCTTATATTAATATTTACCAAAATTTCTTTGCTGATCAAAACTTTCCTATCATCTTGTAGCCATGCTATCATATACAAATGTGGATGCCTTCTTCTCTCTAGCTACAACTTTGTCACCATCTCTTCAGAAACGAGATTGTTTGTGCTATCTCCATTTATGATGACATTACATACCTTATTCTAGCACTTGTGTCTTGTTCTAAACAAAAAATTTCTTTGTATTGATTTATCATCTTCATTCAAGAGGGTTCTCCTTGCCATTAAAGCTTCACCATCTTTCACTTCTTCAGAATGTGATGATCCTACATCTTCCTTATTCACATTTGTTGCTCTATTTTGATTTTCTGATCTTCTTCTCAGTCTTTCCTCTTCATGAGGATGTTCATATGCTCTATGACCCTCTTTTCCATACTTAAAATAGGTTCCTCTAAATTTTTCTCTACCAAAACCTCTAACAGATCTTCCTCTACATCTTGGATTTTGATCTCTAGGACCATATGAGTCATCATATCTCTGATTTTTGTTGCTGCCTTGGTCTTCATTTTTTTTTATTATTATTATCTTCTCCATATGTTCTTCCTTCAACCTCTTCATCACGACCTCTTCCTTTTTGCTTAATTTCATACATTTTGTTCATTCTATCCTCATTTTTTAAGGAAATTTGATATGCATCTTCCATTGTGTAAACTCTCACCAAAGTCATCTCCTCTTGTATGCTTGGCCTCAAACCATTAACGTATCTTGCAACCTTCCCCTTAGCTGCTTTTGCATGTCCTGTTCTAATCAAGATCCTATGAAACTCCTTTGTGGGTGATCCCACAATACTAGTTTACAATTTTTGGCCAAACTCAACACTGAAATATTTTTTTCTAACTAAATCTTCACTTTCGGGCACCTATAGCAGCTAAACCGTGAGGAATTTGAAGATGATGCAAACTAGTGATTTGTCACATTTTGTCTATAGATTCTAAATATATTTTTTTCAAAAATTTTGGAATCAGATTTCACTTTATTTTTCCATCTCCTTCAAAAACTAGTTTTTTCAGTAAACAACATTTTTAAGGAGTGACGCTCACCATATAACGCATAAATTTTTTTCCATGAAGGATAAAATTATAATTTTTTTGAATTTAGATTTGTAACTATGATATCGAGTGCTTTCAATTGGTTAGATAGTATTTTATTGAATAATTTTTCCTTAATCAAGTTTTGAAGTCAAACCAATTACAATTCAGACATAGGCAGACCTTATAATGCATAACTTTTTTTGTATGTATCGAAATTCAATTTTTTATTTTTTTGTTGGATCAAGGACTTCAATATCTAGTGCGCTCATATTTTTCAATTTTTGTTTTTGGTAATCTTCTATTTTTCCACATGTGTAGAACAAAGAGCTTGATTTTCGGTGAAAAACCTATGTTTAATAAAACTCAAAAAACAAATACATAATAAAACCAAAACATATTAAAATTATATTCATTGGATAGCTTGTTTCGAGGACTAACATCATCCAATTGGGTCTATGAAGTCTCCTCCATTTTCATCATCAACCTGAGCGTCAAAGTACAAAATTATGGACTTTTTTGGTGCCTGAGGATGAGAAGGTGGGAAAAGGGGGGTTCGGGCGAAACAAGGGGGTTTGAGCGAACCCCCTTTCAAAAAATATTTTCTTTTTGTTTTTTGGTGAGAATGGTGGGACCTCGCATTTAATTGGTTCACTTGAACTAGGGTTCATTCGAACCCTATTTTGGTTCGCTCAAACCAAAGGGTTCATTCAAACCCCAAAAACCATTTTTTTTGCATGGGGTCATTTTTTGCAACTTTTCCTTCCTCACTCAAATTGTAAACCACTTTTGTGGGTTTTCCCTTGTATAATCTTTCACTATCTTTATTCCTTACTTCAATCCTTGCATTTTTTTAAGCAAATCCAGCTCATAATCCATCAGAATGAATTGTCTTTTCATTTTCTCTACCATTTTGTCCCACCTTGTGATTTTCTCCTTCCCTTTTCTTCCTCTTTCCAACTCAATTTCTCTCCACTAGATTGAAGCATGTCCCATCAATCTTGTCTTGGAAAATCTTACTTTGTCTGAGTCTCCAACTTCTTCACACTCAAAGTACTCATCCATATCATTTATCCAATCTATAAGTTCCTCTAGATTTAAATTTCCATTAAAGGTAGAAACATCAATCTTTGGTCTTTTCCCCATTTTTGATAGGACTCTCAACAACGGATCCTTGGAAACTGTTGCAAATTCCTCTCTCTGTTCAGTTGTTTGGCTAGCATTCTCTGGAACTTCTTCTTCTTCCTCATCACTCTCTAGTTCCCTTCTCTATGGAAACCCTCTTCTTATTTCTTCTTGAAGTGTTTCCACTTGTCTTCTCAAAGCTCTAAAATCGTCATCATGGACAAAGTTTTCCATTCTTCCTCTTCCTCTACCTCTACCATGATGGGATCCTCTTGCATAAATTTTTCTACACACCCACAAGCTTAATCCTAGTGCAAACTACCTCTCTTTGGTGGTTTTTTCAGACACTCAAGATATTCTTGCTCTTCAATACCACTAATGTAGAGAGGGATTCAAACACTCTAAACCCCCTCTAAAATCATCACAACCATTGCTAAAACATAATAAAAAATTGCAAATTAACACCAAAAATTGTTTGCAAATGGAACCATTAAATTGAGCAATTCAAGAAAGTTGATTACAAAAAGGTTTTCAATCATTTATGGACTGTTATACAGCAAATAAACTCAATAAAATCAACTGGTATGCAAGTGAATAGAAATCTGACACATTTTATGCTCAACTATGTGAGCTCCTACAACCAAATTCATCTTCCAACACTTCAACACCCCTTTCAACTTCTATGGCTTCAATATTATTGTTCTATAACCTTCATGGACTATTATAAATTAGTCCAAACTTGAAAAAAAAATTCCAAGAAGCTCTTTTTGAGAATACAACGCCTTCCTCCTTTCTCTCTTCTTCTTTTCCCTTCAAATTTTCATTGTTGAAGAATGGGTTTTTCCCTGTTTTACTCTTGTCATGAATTTATTTTTATATGCTTTATTTGGGCCTCTCCAATATGGAATGACCCATGTTGTTTCTGCACATTCATACCTTCAAAAATTACTTAAAAATCATTTGAAACCCATTTCCAGCAACCCCACAAAAGATAGGATTTTTTCAGTTTTAATTCCCTCCTTTTTTACTCCCAAAAAGTAGCAAATCAAAGCAAGTCTTGGGCACCCACTTCCCCAGTCCCTACTTTTTAGGGATCATGATTGATTTTTTTAAAGCTCCATACTTCAAATCTCAACACCTCATATTTCTCTTCAAATATTTTGCAATTAAAGATTTAAACTGCTTTTTCTTGCTTTTTCACCCACTAGTCAACTTGTCAATTTGCAAAGGGAATTTATTTGAAAAATTTAATTATTCAAAGATAAATTATTTTCCACCCTTGAACTTAAAATTCAAACCAAAATTCAAAAATACTAAAGAAAATTAACCTCTTTTTGTTTGACACGGGATTGCCAATTGTGATGGATGCTCCTGCATCAAGTTTCTTAGCATGGTTTTAATATTTAATCATTAGAAAAGGGATTTGAGTCATTATTAAGGATGCCATAAAATTTCCCTCTAGACACAACAAACCTCATCCTACTTTTACCACAACCTTTATTTTGCATAGGCACCAATAACAAAACAACATAAGTTGAATTGATAGCAAGATGATTAGATCGTATGGAGGAAAAGTATCTTTGGAATAGTGTTGTTGCTTCACAACATGGCTTAGTTATTTTTTGAACTAGGAATCCTCTTTACATAAAAACCTAATTATTCCTTTGGTGATGTTTTTTTTATTCCTTGATACTTCTTCTATGTGTATTCTCTTTTTTTTCTTTATTTACAGTCATCCTAGAGGCATTCACCTACTATATACTTGCTCTAATTTTTCCCTATTTAGTTTTCTTTAATTTTTATTACAAACCTCTTTGTTTGCTAGGTTTTTCTTTCCTCTTGAAACTCTCAACCTCTTTAAACCATTTTTAATTATCTCATGTGGTCGTCTTTGGATTTTCATCTCATGTTTACAATTCTTTCAACTCTAAAATTCCTACTCCAAAATACTCTTATGTCTTACCTTTATTTTAGGTTGCATCCACCTTTGACTTAGTCTTTTTATTTCTTTCTTTCCTAGACCAAAGAGGCCAAATTATGATTTGGTTATAAGTCCCTTACCTTTATTTCCTTATAATATGTTAATTTTTTTGATGTCTGGTAAACTCAAAATCATGTTTTGAGTCTCTAAAATTAAATCCAATCTATACACACTAAAATGAAGTAATTATAGTGTCTTTAAGTTTGTCAATGGACCCAAAATTAAATTAAGCTCTAAGTATTCTCTTTCAAATCCATATTCCTTTAAAACTTCTCTTGTTGGAAAAAGTAAAAAGCATATAATGAGGGAATATTTGAAGGGAGGAGGGCTTTGTCGAGGGTGAAAAAAATATAAATTAGGGTTTGAATGGTAAAATTTTTTGTAATTATTTCTTATTAACATTGTAGAGATAATTTATTTTATGGAGGGTGGAGGTGTGATTTCCTCTTCAGCTCTACGCTCTCATTTCCCTTGTGTTACTATTTTCCCTTTCTTTGATAAGGGAAAAATTAAATAAGGGCATTCAAGATAGCAGCACATAGGGAGGACGTTATAATATTTTTCAATATTTTCTTCATTTTAATATATATCTACATAGACTCGGTGTCATATCTAACCATGAAATAATACCAAAGAGTGGGTGAAATAAACATCTTAGTTACAAATATGGTTGAAATTTGAAGCTAGACAAGCAAGGAAGATCAAGCATTGTAACCCAGCAAGGAAATGATAACCATGGAAGATGTATCTGACTTGAAAGAAGAAATGAATGGAAAAATGATTGTAGAAGAGGAAAACCTTTCTAAAAAAATAAAAAATATGAAAACAATCGATATCTTGCAACTAAGGAATAAGGTGAATCCTTAGAATTTTGGCTTCTTGATGATGTGGGTTCTATTGCAGAAAATCAAAACAAAAATATTAGTTTATTTTTTAAGAGGAAATCCTATTTAACTAGAGTTTTACAAATGAGCAAAACTAAACTAGTAAAATATGGCTTGGGAAATTGAAAGAATAAGGGGTCTAGGCAAGGGTTATGTCTCTTGCATCTTTAAATATGCAAAGTATGCTTAATCAATTTTACAATATGGCACATGGGTTATATGTGACCAAGTTTGTTATCTTCAAGAATGGACCTTTGGTTTTCACCCACAAGGGCCTTCTCACTCACATTATCCCATGTGGCTGAAAATATCATATTTAAACATGGAATTTAGACCATAGATTAAGGATAATTTGGCCCAACTTGGTAAAGTTTAATCTATTGAAAATAATGTTCAATTTTTTTTCTAGTTTAAGATTTCACCTAAGAGTGTTTGTGGAAGTGGACTTGAATAAACCCTTGCTTGAGAATATCAAATTGTTTGGTCATGGTTATGAACTGAAACATCCAATAATATATTTGAACAAGTCAAATTCATGTTTCTACTACTGACAAGAAGGGAATTTATTTTTCATTTTTCCAATTAGGAAAAATAAATCCCTACTTTCCCAATCTACTTCTGCAACCACTAAATCTTACATGAAGTCAAAATATCCTACTTCATCAAATCCTAAAGTTACTTCATCATTTTACCCTCAAGTTAATACTATCCACACTTTGTTTTATCATTATTCACCTTCTATATTGATTTCATTGGGAAAATATTCTTATAAAGATGCTATTTTGACTTATAAGTGGAGGACTATTAGGAAGAGGAATAAACTCTCTCTCTTCTTCCAAACCTAACTAGTTAACTCATGATCCTTCTCTCTCTCATTCTCAAGGTTTGATAAAATCCCCTAATAAGTCTATTTCTCCTCCACCTAATTCTAGGAAAATGTCAATATCTTCATCAACTGTTTCAAATGATCACTTGAGCAATGAATAATTTGTTTCCATTTCTAACTGTTTTAGTTTTTCCAAAAGAGGATGATAATAAACTATTTGGTTCATCATGAATTGCAAGATATTTTTTTGGAATATGAGAGGGATCTCCCACCCTCAACGTAAGTTTAAATTAAAAAATATAATGTTGAAATGGAAACCATATGTGTTATTCCTACAAGAAGTTAAATTAAGTAATGATCACCTAGATGCTTCTCTTTTCAATATTTGGAAAGAATTTGTTTTCTTCCATACATATCATAGATATGGGAGTGTTGGAGCTATAATTGGAATGTCTCCTTGGATTTATAAATATTTCATTAAGAATGAAGAGGACCCATCACATAGTTGTGTGTGGGTCCTTAATTTTATCAATGAACAACCTATAGGTTTTTGTTCTATATATACTCCTAATAGTTCAAAAGAAAGATCTGCTCTTTGGGACTAAATGCCTAAATTTACTCCTGAAATAAAGAAAAATGGGGTTATATAAAAGGGGGTTTACCAAAATAAATAACCCTATTCTCCACTATTTCATTCAAGAAATGAGATCCAAACCATGAAGTGACTATCAACAAAAAGGTGAGTCAAATCAAGGTATGAATCAACAATTTCTCCTTTATGCAAGGATGAGGGTGTGAGCAAAACAACACTTTGGGGAGAAAGATTTGAAATAGAAAAAAAACTCCAAACCTAGATCTACAAAGTGCATTAAAGAGATTTAACATAAAACAAAAGGAAACTGTAGACATTGAAAATATACAGATTGACATCGTGCATCTGATCCTGACTTACTAACATCGTTTCTTCCTAGATCATCCCTCGGTCTAACCGTTTAATCAAATTCCCCTATCTGATTAAATTCATCAATATTCATCTCTTAATTAAATAAATCATTTTGTCTAATCAAGTCACTTTCTCTTGTTAATTAAATCAATCCATCTGATCTAATTATCCCTATTTAATTAAATAATCAATTTATTTGATTAAATCTCTAAAGTCTATCCATTAAATTAAATAAATTAAAACCTTATTTGATTTAATCTAACACCATCCCTTTTAATTAAATAAATCAAAATCTTTATTTAATTAGCCTCTTATCATATTCCTCTCTTATCGATTTAAATAAATCCATAAATCTAAGTCAAATAAGTCACATCATCTAATCTCCTTAAATTAATTAACCCTTGATTAATTTAACCTCATCTCATGTCACATCCTCTAGATAATGCAAGTTGCACATGAAAATAGATTTAATTCATTTATTAAATCCCTATTTTCCTCACAAGGCATCTTTTGGAATATTCTCTCAATTTGAATTCAAAAATTCCAAGTCAACATGTACATCCAACAAGGCATTTAAAACCTCTTACATGTCCTTTTCCTTGAGCCAAGTGGCATTTATTACATTTTCCCTTCCCTCTTACATGTCATTTCAACAAATTTGAATTTCAAATATTGGCATTTATTGGCACAAACCCCAAATCTTGCACAACCATCATCCATTCATAGCTTCACAAGTGGCACCATATCATTTGATGAAAGTTAGTCCCACATTGCTCAAAATTGGACTTTCATCCATCTTGAAATCCTATAAATGAAGAGCTCCTCTCCTCATTTTATCATCCATAATCCAAGCAAAGTTACCATGCTAAAATACTTAGCCATTTCCATCCATCATTTGAATTCTTAGCTAGGGTTTTTGCAGATTTGGCTTTGAGTTCTCATCTTCTCATCAAAAGTGGATCAACAATCTCTTCAACATTTGAATCTTGCATCATAGGAATTGGGAAAGGGCCAATTTTCACATCAAATTGGCACCAATTCCCCCATGGGATCAAGTGTTTGCTATTTAAATTAGGATTTAATCTTTGGTTTATCAATTTCATTGTGTTCTTGCTTATTTTCTTTCCCTATTTTGAGTTTGCAAATGGATTTCATGGGGAATCATTCTTTTAGCTTGTATTTCCTTGTCTAACTCATTTATTCATGTTGTTTTGCAGGTACTAGGAAAAGGGTTCTCACATTTGGCGCTAGAAGGAGGGCTTGACATCATAAATTCTAACATTTTCTTAAAATTTTCGCGTTTTCTTGACACATAGGAAATTCCAACGCGGGCTCATCAGCGTCGCTATTTCTGGCACCGCGAACGTGGGCTCGTCAGCGTCGTTGTTTCAACGCCGCAGGCTCGTCAGTGTCGCTATATAGCACCACGTGAACATAAACTCCGCTGCTGGAATCATCCTGCCAAGAATTTTTGAAATTTAAACTCCGCCGCTAGACTCGCCAATTTGCAGAAGTTTAGAAAAAAAATTTAAACTCCAACGTTTTCAAAAATTGCGATGCTGGGCGAAAAGAGCGACGCAGTCGTGCTCTCTATCCCAACATAGAGCGCCGTTGACTGGTAAGCGGCTCTGTAAGAGCACCGCTGAGAGGAAAAAATAGCGACGCCTTCACGAGTTGCGACGCTGGAAGACAGTAAAAAGGGAGAAATTAATTTTTAGCACGTGTTTTGATTTATGATTTATTTATCTCATGTTTTCTGGTTTTTAACTTCTATGTTTTTTTCCAGAATCTGACTGTTTTTTTTCTTCTTTGTAGGTTAGAAATCGAAAACTAAGAAAGGAGGAACATGGTGATGATACTTTTTTCCTATCAAAGTGTTTTTTTAACACTTAAATGTTTGTTTAACACTTCTTCAAGAATTTGTTATCTTCTTCGTTCTTAGAATACTAGTTTTCATTTGGGCTTAAAAAGTACCTTTCAATTCCTTTTTTTTTGCAAAGGTTAAAACGAACAATAGGATCAACAACTTACTAGATTTTGTTTATGGGATTAACAAATTAAACAAATGTCTTTCACTTGTGATTTGGTGCTCTAAAAGGAACTCACATATTGCTTTGAGGATCTAAAAAGAACGAGTGTAGTTGTGTTTTTTGTGAGCGCTTACTTAGACTAAAGGCATTGGAAAAGGATGTATGCGCATCTCTCTCACGCTTTATAGAGATCTTGAGAATCAAAAGGTCTTTTCCATGACTTTGGCTTAAGACAAAGCAATCACCTCCACACTTCAATTTGGGCTTAAAATTGAACAAACTCCTGTGCAAGTGTGAGTGGGGGGCTTTGTTGAGTACATTCTCTCTCCTTGTTGCCAACAAGGATTGATCGAGTTACAAATATTGTTCTTCATTCACTTTTGTTTATCCTAGAGGGCCTGCCTTGGGGAAAAAGTAATCACCCAAGGGAACAACTCAACTGGTAACACTCTAAAGCCAAGATTATTTCTAGTCGGGATATAAATGTGGATATTGGAAGAAACGCCAATATCACATGGTTGACTCTGACAAGATGGATCCGAAAGGGGACTCTTGCCACGTTGCATCAACTCCTACAAACGGAAAGTCCTTACTAAAACCCATGTGCTAGAATTTTCCAAAATCCTTTTATCTATTTGTTGGTGCAAGAACGGTCATTCTGAAGCCACCCCACACTTTTACGGTCTTCTAGTAGAGATGGAAATCATTCCATGGGAGTTTTATGGGTGTTGATGCTTGGCTGCCCCGTATAAGTGAGTGTCGTGGAGGGGAGCCAGTGGGGTCAAACATCTAACCATCCGCTAGAGATAAGTGTAGCTGGACTTGTCCAAGTGGGAATCCAACAAATATTGTCTTACACATCCATAGGATTATACTTATTATTGGGTTACAAAATGCATTACTTGATCGAAAACATCATGGAAGCAAACACTTAACATCATCCAAAATTTCAAACCCCTTTTGAAGACAAATGCCATTGACTCAATCCATATGTTATTGCTTTCCCTTGGGATTCATATCCTTAGAGGTTTCTAAACATTGGATTATATCTCAATTTGTCTTCTTAAGTAAACAATAGGAAACCCTTGCCTTGAGTTCATTAAATTTCCACATAACATATCTTGTGGGGTTTGAAGAAATTAAGACATTGGACATCTTAGTTTGAAAACCTAATTGAAGAAACTGTTTTTGGTAAAATAAAGACATTAAGCAAAGCTAAGCAAAATGAACTTTCATATGTGTTGAAGACTCCAAATCCCAAAGAACAAAATCATTGTTTGAAAATCCAAAATTAAATGTTCAAATGAAATCATTTCTTGGTTACAAAGGTCATTAGGAAGCATTTGCATGCTCTTCAATACCTAGGTCTAGGCAAACAAAGGGTATCTTTTTAGATTTATCTTAGGATCAAAAACACATCAAAATATTTTTTTCCATCCTTCAAAACATCAAGACAAAATCCATCTCATCATCACCTTTTGGAAAAATCTTGAAATCATCCTTGATACTAGGCTTTATGGCAAAATCAAAAATCATCAAAATCATTGAGACAAAATCCTTGAAAACATTAGCAAAAACACCTTTGGCTAGGTATGTGTAGATGCATCCTTTTGCATATACTTAGTCAAAGTTATCAAAATCATCTTGTCTAGCTTAGTGTATGTAGATGAATCCTTCTTCATATGCTTAGTGAAACAATCATCTTGTTTGAATAGGTGTGGGTAGATGCATCCTTCTCCTCACACATATTCAAATTATCATCCTTTGAAAAAAGCTATCCCTTAGATCATCATCCAACTTCTTAGGATCTTTTTGTTCAAAATCCAAATCAAAAAACCAAATCAAAATCAAGGCCAAAATCTCAAAATCTCAAAATCTCAAAATCCAGAATCAAGAATCAAAATCCACAAGCCCTAAAAAGCCTAGTGTCTCATTCAAGATTTATCAAAAGCCAAAACATCCATATCATCCATCCCTACAACATCATTATCATATCATCACCTTTGATCCTCAAGGCATCCTAAAACTTTATACTTTGGGACATAAAATAACGATCGATCCAAGGAATCGAGAGATTCATCTCCCATATTCTCGAAGGTTGATCCTTGTTTTATGGTTCAAACGAGATCTCAATACAAGAAGAGTATGGAAGCCAACAAAGAAAAACCCGCTTCAAGCGATCTTAGCCAAACGAACGTAGAAATGAATCCAGCCGAATCAAGTAATCCATTGACCCTCTCATCATCACAAAATCCGCAAGAAGAAAACTAAGGAGAGGACCTGACCTTTGGAATGTCTCACGAAGAAATGGCATAAATGCTTCAAAATCTGGAGAATCATAAAATCATCAACATCATGATGAGACTCAACCCTTCGTTGTACATGCTTGAACTAGCAAAACAAGGGGACAAGTTTCCTTCATATTTTGATGTAAGTACCATAGTGGAGACATCCTTCACACCAATTTCATCCACCATCCCTATTTCATCCACACCTCCATCCCAAAACATCACACAAAACATTTCGCAAATCACAACATCATTTGCTCTAACCGAACCCAATGTTAACAAGGGAAACACATTTCTCAATGCTCTTCAATCACATCCCCTTGTTAATAATCAAAACTTGGACGCAAACACCACATTGGAACAAAGCATACCCCAAAACACATTACACAAAAATGCTCCTCTCACATTCCATCATGATCCATCGTCATCATTCTTTCACGCAACTCCTCAAATACCTCTTCTCACAAATTCACAAGAAGAGGGAGATATGTTCGGACTAGGGGGCTTATTCGACACCACGACGTTTTCACAACTCATGCCCCTCACCTTTCCACCTCTTCCGCCATTACCATTATCATCCGCATCACTCCTCGGTTTAGGGCTTCCTCCCCTACCAGGTATCAGTCAAACCTACATCCCAACCATCAATCAAAGCATTGCACCAAACACACAAAATTTATCGTTGATATCGCAACAACAAACGACAAACACACAAGCAATGGCCACATCATCAAACACACCCCTAACATCACAAAGCACGGTCTCTCAAGGACCCATCACATCAATACCACTATCCAACACCCAAAACATCAACACAACATCATCATCTACCACCATTCCAAATCCACCGCCACCTCCACCACCACCAATGTTCACCACATCAAGCCAATATGACGCAGCATTGCAAGTTGCTTTTCAAAGAGGATACCAACAAGTTCAAAAATAAAAAGCTGTACAACAAGCCGCTCCAACTGTGCAAGCCGCCCAAGCTACACAAGCCACATTACAAACGCAACAAGCACAACAAGCCCAAGCTTTATTGCGACAGCAACAACAACAAGTTGCACAAGCTGCACAGGCTGCACAAGCATTGCAAGCACAAACAGTCACTCAAGCACAATTATTATTGCAGCAACAAGTTGCACAAGCGCAAGCACAAGCCCAAGCCCAAGCACAAGCTCAATATCAAGCACAACAAGCACAAGCACAAGCACAACTTCTTGCACAAGCAGTGCAAGTGCAAGCATATCAGCAAGCATTAAAGCAATACCAAGAGCAACAAGAAGCAGCAGAATTGGCAGCCCAACAACAAGCGTTGTGAGAACAATAGCAAGCACAACAATAAGCGTTGTCGAAACAACAGCAAGTGCAACAACAAGCACAAATCCTAGCGCAACAACAACAAGATCAACAACAAGCATTGTTCATCCAAAAGCAAGTAGAAGCTTACTTCACCTGCCACAACATACCGATACCATCGAACAATGCACCAAACAACCCATCCACCCAACCAATGATTGAAACACCTCAAAACACCTTCATCCCATCCCCTAATCCACAAAGTGATGTGACGACACAACTCAGGTTTCTCTCACAACAAGTTCTCGACCTTCAATCAGGGCGAATAACCAAAACATCAAGCAACTTGTGTCCCTATCCATTTGATAGGAGCCTAGACATGAAACCATTCCCCAAGGGATTTGAAATTCCCAAATTTGAAAAATATCGAGGGATGGGAAACCCTAAAGATCACATCAGGGAATTCCAGGTTCATTGTATGGAGGTTGCATATGACGATACTTATCTGAAGCGGCTATTCCCTAGGAGCTTGGCAGATCCCGCTATAGAATGGTTCTCTCGCTTACCTACAGGAATTAGAACATTTTGGGAAATTAGGGATGCATTCATTAAGAACTACACATGTAACATTGCAATGGATGTCAGTCTCGAAGAACTATACGCTCTAAAACAAGGAAAGAATGAATCTTTTGCTTCATTCCTTCAACGATGGCGATCCAAGGCCAATCAGAGCAAGTGGACCATGCCAGAAGAACAACAAGTTTGCATCATCATAGCCAATCTTGAAGGTCGTTTTTCATTTCATCTCAAACTTCAGGGTATCACTACATATGAACAATTGATCTCCAAGGCACTCAGCATCAAAAAAGCCCTTGTGTCTCAACCCACGAAATCAACATCATATCACGAACTGCAAAACAACCGCCCATCATCCAATTACAATGATAAACCTCGCACATGGGCAAGAAAAAAGAACATCACTAATGATGGCATCGTCGATGCCAAGGTGGTCATTAGCGGTCCACGCCAAAATACACCCACACCACAAATCCAAAATCAACGCCAAAACACTCATCACACAACATACCAACCCAACAACAATCCAACCATCAATAACCTCAATGATCAAAGAGGACCACCCCAACGCAAAATTTATCCTAAATGAAAGTACACTATTTTGGGGGAACCATTGGAGGACATAATGAAAAAGTTGATTGCCGAAAAACTCATCCAGCCTCCTACATTCAAAAATTACCAAGAACCCGATGTCAAACCTCCTTGGTACAACAAAAATCAACTTTGCGAATTTCAAAAAATCAAAGGCCATACCACAAACAATTGCATGAGACTCAAAAACATCATCCAAGATCTCACTGACAAGAAAATCATAAACGTGGAACAACCGTCAGGAAATCAGAATCTAAAAATCTACACGAATCCGATGTCGAATCATGGCAACAAAGGGAATAAAAATGATAAAGGGAAGGGCAGTGTAAATCAAATTTATGAATTAGTCGTTGCCTCCCTAAATGAAGATTGCATGGTCATCACCATCAAGGGCGCCCATGCCAAAGATTGTAGAGTCACCACAAGAGGCAGCAAAGTCACCATTGCAAGATCATCCCAACCAAATAGAGTTCCTTCATCTAGATCCGCTCCTAATGGTTACAATGTAGTAGATCAACTCAAGAGAACACTGGCACACATCGCCATTATGGAGTTGTTAAAAATCTCATCAGCACATAAGAAGATCCTTGAGCAAGCATTAGCCTCATCCACCGTCCCCGCAGACCCTGATGCAGAACAATTCCAAGCTATGGTTAGAAATATCATAACACCTAATCTCCTTACATTCTCTGACCAAGATTTCCCCGCCCAACCATCTCACAACTGCGCACTTCACTTGGAAGCCATTGTAAACAAGAGCAAAATCAAAAGGGTCTTGGTGGATGGAGGCGCAGGTTTGAACATCTGTTCTCTTAGCCTCATCAAGCAGTTGAAAATAGCAAAAGACTCCATCGACAAAGGCAAAGGCATCACGATAAGAGCATATGATGACCAAGAAAGAGTGTCTCAGGGCACAATTACACTCCCTATTCAAGTAGGGCCTACCATCATGGAAACCACCTGTCAAGTCTTGGACCTCAACTTGCCATATAATATCCTCCTGGGACGCCCATGGATCCATGCGATGAAAGCCGTAGCATCAACCTTCCACCAATGTGTGAAATTTACACATAATGGACAAGAGGTTACCATTCATGGAGATCCCGAACCGTTTTCATATTGCAAAAATCTTGAGGCTAAGTATTACAAAATCCCCCAAGTGCCAAAAAATGATGAGGGCCCATCCACACCATACATCGACCCCGCCACTCTCACGTCCACTTCTGCAATAGAGACATATCCAAGTCCTTGAGTGAAAACCACACTGTGGCACTCTCTGACAAGAAAATAGTAAAAAGAAAGGACGTATCTAATGGTGAAAACCTCTCTGAGGCACCCGAGGATGAAGGATTCAATCTTCCCTTAAGAGCTATTCATCAGGAGAAATCAGCAGTCTTGGTCGAAAAGTGCAATCCGGTCAACATAGGAATAGAGGAGGCCCCGCATATCACATTCTATGCAGAATCACTATTATCAGAAGAGCGAGAACTCCTAGCAGCATTTCTAAAGGAAAGACAAATAAACTTCGCATGGAGTTATGTTGACATGCTAGGGCTTGATCCAGAGACTGTGGTTCATCACTTAGCAGTGTATCCAGATGCAAAACCTGTCAAACAAAAGCTCTGAAAAATGCATCCTCAAATTGCTCTGTTAGTCAAAATGGAGCTCAAAAAGTTGTTAGATGCAGGATTTATCCGACTAATTGATTATCCAGAATGGGTGTCAAATTTGGTACCTGTTTCAAAACCTGACGGAGCCATCAGAATCTATACAAACTTCAGAGATTTGAACAAGGCATGTCCCAAGGATGATTTCCCACTTCCCAACATCAACATGATAGTAGACATGACAGTAGGGCACGAAATGCTATCACTAATGGACTGATTTTCAGGATATAACCAGATCATGATAGCAAAAGAAGATCAACATAAGACAACTTTTACTTGTCCATGGGGGACCTACTGCTGGAACATGATGCCATTTGGTCTAAAGAATGCAGGAGCAACCTATCAAAGGGCCATGACACTAATATTCCATGACATGATTCACAAAACAGTCGAAGACTATGTCGATGATATTCTAGCCAAGTCAAGAAAAAGACAAGATCATATAGCAACCCTAGGTGCTATCTTTGACAAACTAGAGGAATACAAAGTCAGACTAAATCCCAAGAAGTGCGTCTTCGGTGTGCAATCAGGTAAACTGCTAGGATACATAGTCTCCATGAGGGGTATCAAGGTGGATCCGGCAGAAGTGAAAGCAATTCTCGAGATGGAAGCACCAAAGACATTAAAACAACTGAGAGGTCTCCAAGGCAGACTTCAATCCATCTGACGGTTCATAGCACAACTGGCAGACAAGAAGAATTTGTATTCTCACCTACTCCATAAGGGGGTAGCATATAAGTGGGATACAAAGTGTGAAGAGGCATTTAACAAAATCAAGGAATATCTACTGACACCACCAGTGTTAATGCCACCCATCCCGAGAAAGCCATTTATCTTATATGTGTCAGCAACAATAGCAGCCCTTGGAGCTCTCTTGGCTCAGCATGATAAAAATGAAACTGAGAGGGCCATCTACTACATCAGCAGGACAATGGTGGGTCATGAGCTAAACTACTCATTTATCGAGAAATCTTGCCTCACAGTAGTGTTTGCATCCCAAAAATTCAAACATTACATGTTGGCACACAAGATAAAGCTCATCATGAAAATTGATCCCCTCAAGTATCTCTTATCCAAGGTAGTGCTCACAGGCAGAATGGCAAAATGGGTAATGATACTGTCAAAGTATAACATCGAGTATGTGGAGCGCAAAGCCATTAAGGGACAAGTTATTGCAGATCAACTGGCAGAGGCACCAATTTATGCTGAGAATCCTCTTGTATCTGAATTTCCAGATGAATCCATTTTTAACCTCAACATAGCGGACCATTGGAAACTATACTTCGATGGTTCATACACAACATGGATCAAGAGATGGTGTCTTCTTCATCACCCCACAAGGGGATTGCATACCAAAGTCATACAAACTGGCATTTCCTTGTACAAACAACATCGCAGAATACGAGGCTTTGACTATAGGCCTCAGGATAGCAGTGCAATGGAACATCATAGCTCTCAAGGTGTATGGGGACTCTCAGTTGATCATAAATCAAGTCAATA
>VDFB02373365.1:134777510-135098424 GCA_007258455.2 Sequoia sempervirens | reverse complement strand
TTGCAAATGTTTTTGGATTTTGCGATTTTCTAAAAAAAAATTCAATTTTTGGGTTTTAAAAGAAATTGTTTTGTAAATGAAGGATGATAGATGGTGTATGAGATATGAATATGGATGATTGAGGATAGTAGTGATAAGTGAGGTATGGTTACAGGTTTATGTTTTTACCTTGAATGATAATGGTTAACCAAAGTAACCAAAGGGGATATCTAGATCTCCAAAAGATGGTGTTGAGGAAGACAATAGATGATAGTTAACCTTAAACTAGACTTATGAGTTTAAATCCAACCATGGATGAAAAGATGAAAATATAAGAGATCAAAACACCCCAAAGGATGAATAAGGTTGAATCAAAATCTAACTAGGGTAAAATCAGTAGTGGATGAGTGATGAATGATGATAGGGTATGAATGAAAATAGAAATAAGTGACCTCAAGAACAACCTTAAATCTCAAAATATGAAGGTGGGATAATAGTCAAACCCAAAATAGACTTGTGATTTTAGGGAAACTATAGAAAAGATGATGAAATTGGATGAGATTCAAAACACCTCAAGGGGTAACTAGGGTCTAGTGATGATGATTGGATTAGTGTGGGATTTATGAGTGGTTGGGTGAATGATTGAAGTTTTGACCTATGGATGAAAGACTAACCAAATTTTAACCTATGGATGAAAGGATGACCAAAGATTAACCTACCTAAGCCAAGTTTATCCTACGGGCGAAAGACAACCAAAATTTAACCCAAGGATGCAAGAACAACCAAAGATTAATTAAAGAAAGAGGAATCAACCAAAGGTAAACCCAAGGAGGGAAAACAAAATATAACCTAAGGATGAAAAGACAACTAAGGATTAACCAAAGGAAGAAAAATCAACCAAGATTAACCTAAGGAGACAAATACAAATCTAACCTAAGGATGCAAATACAACCAATGATTAACCAAAGGAAGAGGAATCAACCAAAGGTAAACCCAAGGAGGGAAATCCAAAATTTAACCTAAGCATGCAATGACAACCTAAGGATTAACCAAAGGATGCAAGGACAACCAAAGATTAATCTAAGGAAGAAGAATAAACCAAATATTAACCTAAGGAGGAAAACTTAACCAAAATTTAATCTATGGATGGATGCAAGACTAACCAAAAATTAACCTGAGGGTAAAAATTTAACCAAAGATTAACCTAAGGATGGAAGACTTAACCCAAAATTTTAACCTAGGGATGCAATTAAGATTTGAGATGCAAAGGTGGATGCTAAATAAGTCTGATAGCATACATTCAAAACACACTTGGAAGACAAATTGGATGTTGACTCTAGACTAAAAAGGGTATGACTTAAGGCCCAATGGCTTCACTGGTATATCACAAATAAAGAAACTCGAAAGACAAGTACAATATAGTTATTCAAGTGGGCTTGTTAACTTAGTGCAGGCCTATTGTACCAAAGGTGCTAATACACCAAGATCAGCATGAAACACTTCTATTTCAAGAGAATATAGCTAGAGGTCCAGTGGCACAAGACCAATACATCAATAGGATCACATTTCCTCTCTCCTTAGGAGGCTAAGAATGCCAACCCAAAGATTCTTATTCCACTAAGGGTTGTACATGGTGAGTGACTTCACGCATGATATTTTACGCTACACCACACTAAGCTTACAACCGAAGGATTCTAGGCTACTAAAAATTAGAGGTGTCTAGTGGGGGACTATCATGAACAGAGAGCCCATCTGTAATAAATTCAGAACTGGGAGGCCCACTCCCACTCTCATTACCAGCTAGTCTCAATGAACCGAGGGTCTTATGGCTTGGCTTTGAATGATGTTGGCCACTCCTTGGGGTACAAATTTCATTCTCCCCCCTTTGATATAGCCTACTGGGAAACGTGCTTTAGGTCGAACCCTCGGGTGATGAAATCCCTAAGAAGGCCTCCTACTAAAAATAAAAGGGAAACTAATGTGTATTTCTCATCACCCAAGATCACACAAGTGTGCAAGGGGAGAGGATATGTACACACTAGCTTGGGTTGGCACACAACGTGCCAGTGCACAAGACACTAAAAAAAATGTCCTTTTTAACCCAACTAATCCTAGTGTGATCTAATCCAAAAAATGAAGACACAACATCATTTCAAATTTGATTCTTTGACAATTGAACCTGCAACAAATTAATTAGTATTTCAAGAGATACCTTCAAAAAATGTCTTGCAACAAATAGATTAGTAGTTTTGAAACAAGGACTTTGATGATCGAGCTATAACAACATGATTAGTAGTTTCAAAAAGTAATATCTCTTCTAACATTCACCACACAACTAAAAAAGAGAGATTGGCAACTAGAAAGCTCTAATCTAGCAATCTAAAACACATGCAAAAATAAAAAATTAGAAAACTTATACATTTTGTCTCAAAGATAGATGCGGTGCTCTATTTGCATAGATGTGTTGCTCTATTCTAACATATGTGGCTCTGTGTCCTAAAAGATGAGGTGCCCAATTTGATAGTTGCAACTCTAAATCAGACAAATGTGTTGCAACATGTAACTGTAATACACATGAGACGTAGAAACCTGTGAAAATAGGAAAAAAGAACAACAAGCACACCAATCTAATTCCCAAGAAAATTAACAAAATAGGGGATTAGATTGACTGCCCTAGATTACTTAGAAACCAAAAAAACAAAAACAACAAAAAATATCAAATTTTAAAAATGTTAATAGATGTGGTGTCAAATCCCACAGATGCATCACTTTTTCCACCTAAATATGTTGCTCTACTAGCATAGATGTGACACTGTATTCTGTAGCAGGAAATGTGCCAAATCTGCAAAATGAAAAGTTAGGCTTTGCTCTTCATGTCGAGTTCACCAATTGTAGATGGAGAAAATTAGGTCATGAAGCTTAAAACATGCACAAAAACCACAACTATTAGAAATAAGCTTAAATCCCCAAACAAACAATAAAGCACAAATTATCATAAAAGGTTAAATGTAAAAAAACAAAACAAATTATACCTTCATGTCATAATTGGTTGACCTCTATTGCTCTTCTCTTCTTTTCTTTGATAATATTTGAAGTGTTTTTCTCAGCTTTTAAGTGCACAAATTCAATAGTCTCAAGAAGATAATAGTGGAAAATATCTAAAGATCATGGTTCAAGAAAAAGAGAGATCAAAACTTGAATTTATAGACAAAGAGATAGTGAAATAGATGAATGAGATCGAGAAAAAAATAAACGACTCATATCGAATGAGACAAATTCAATTAGAAAGTTTCCCATTTTCAAATTTAAAATTAGGGGAAATTGATTGGAGAAATTAGTGGGAGTGGAAGCAAATTTTATGGGTGGAAGAAGATTTTGAAATTAGTGGAAGATTGTAAGAGATCAAATTTCAAAATTAATGGCCATTTGTAAGAGTTAGATTTTTGAAATTAGTGGAGATTTGTAAGGGTTAATTTCAAAAATTAAAACATTTATTTTTAAAATCATGAATAACTAATCAAATTTAATAATTTAATTAATTATAGAGAGACATTAGGTTAGTGGAATAAATAAATTAAAATATTTATTTAATCAAAGACAGTGTTAGTTTTTCGGTAAAAGGCATAAAGCTTGTATATATTATTTTATATTTAAGTAGAAGTTACATAACATTATTTCCATCAGGAGGACTGGTCATTCGTCAAATCCAAAAGAAAACTAAAGCCTTTTGACTGTCTCTACTAATAATAAATTGCATTGCAGGTAGTATATATATGCATAGACTAGTTGGATTTACATTTTTTGCTCTTGGTCTTAACATGACCCTATCAAAAAGACTGTACCACCCAATATGATTTAAGACATAAGCCTTCATACATGCTGACTATATGCAAAAAATTCAAAAAATCTATACAAACTTAGTGCTAATGTTATTCCTCCATACACTCAAGATCAATGGAATTCTCTCCTTGACCTTTTGTTGCTTCAACATCATTTGTCACCTTTGTATCTACTTGCGTTGTGGAAGCATTCATCACTAGAACTGCCAAAGGAACTGAATCCCACTGAGAAGAATTCCCCTAAAATCCATTTAGTGCTAGGTGGTATGTGTGTACCCAAAGAAATTCCACCACATAATATTTCTCTTTTATATTCACATCCATGCTTGTGCAAAGATAGTTTGAGTTCTGGTGCATAGCCCTCAAGAGAATTCAGACACACTTATGCTCAAATGCCTACTTAATGGCATTGTAAATTTTTACAAACCCCTGGTGTTGCTTAAGATATTTCTTGGGGAAGATCCCTCCTATGAATCCCTTCCCTTTATAAATTTCATACTCTTGAACCCCCCTTAAGAGGGCATTGTCAACCAAGAACTCATCCTCCACAAATTTTTCAGCAATTTCTTTTAAATCACTAAGTGACCGAAGCAAGTTGAATAAATTTGAGAAGAAAATAGAAACAACCTAAGAAGGAAATAATTCTCTTCTCGTCGGCAAATTGGTAATCTTTATCCCCAACATTGTACACACGTAGTCCTCAACTCTCGAGCAGTCCAAATTGAAGATTATCTCCAGATATTCATGCAATAGGTATCCTTCGAATGGTATTTCCCAGGCCTTCACCTACATGGGCACATGAAAATTCCAGGGTTTATAATCCATGATGTCACCTTTCCCTACTCTGCACTTCAACCTGAGATGAAATCTTCAAACCCACAATTCATTGCACTTCACCAAATTCACGAGAGAAAATGTAGAATGTTCTAGAAATTCCTATCAAAATGATATTAAAAGTTTCTTGAGTTGGAAGCCGGTGAGGATAGCAAGTGGTTGTGTGATAGGTGTTTACGTTTTGATTGTAGTGGTCACATCC
This sequence comes from Sequoia sempervirens, assembly GCA_007258455.2. NCBI lineage: Eukaryota > Viridiplantae > Streptophyta > Pinopsida > Cupressales > Cupressaceae > Sequoia > Sequoia sempervirens. Next base: position 135,093,570 of record VDFB02373365.1, on the reverse strand, counting down.
ATGCATACCATAAATTTTGGCACAAACCACCATCCCCTCAATTCATGCGAAATCAAAGCATGGATATATGAATCATATTTAATCTGAGATTATTTCAAGTAATGACGATCCACCTGTACCTGCAAGAAAACATGTTAGAATAAGAAATATTATGACGTCACTAGGTTGGCCTCATTTGATTGGAGTGGGGAGCATTTAAAAAACAAGATTGGGGGTGTGAATTGGATCCCTAATTGTTGACTCAACTTAATAGCTACTGAACAAATTCCTTCCTTCTCACTCATAGCTTATGTGTCATATGATTCCAAACCTCCTTAGAATACTTCACCCCAGCTGATCCCCTCCTAACTTGTTTTGACGACCCACTATTGACATGTTGCACCTGCCATCAATTACCTTGCATCCTAATCAACTGCCATTACGCTTGGCTTTTTCCACCATTTAAACATGTTGGAGAAGTATCAATTTTGACAAGACTATACCCTCCTTGAATATGATCTCCTTTTTTTGAGAAAAAAGTTCTACTCATCCATGGAGAAGTGTGGAATCTCCCACACAATTGTTATTTACAAAAAGTAACTGTGAAACTCTATTACTCATATCTCTCAATCCAATTGTTCAAACATGATAAAATATTTGAATTAGATACATATAACATCCACCAAAATAATGTTAGAAGCATAGAGTGTTATCATCAGTTGTAGATTGGTGCAAGCCAAAAAATAGATGTACTATTATACTGAACTAGCAGATTTGACACTTGGTCAAATTTTCACACAACTGATCTTTTTAGACCAAATCATCTTGCACAAATATCTTCCTTAATACTCCAAAAATCTGTTAGAACTTATCAAAATGATCCACAACAATGTTGACATCAATGAAAACGTTGCAATATATCATTGTGTACCTTCCATGCTCATGTTGCCAAACAACATCATCAATGACAAAATTCCTCAAACTTCCAATAATCTCCCCCTTTTTCATTGATGGAAACATGCCAAAAATATCCAAAACCTTCTCCCAAAATACTCTCCCCCTTTGACATCAAGGGCAAAGGGTTCCTATTCAAAAAAAAATTACTATCACTGGAACTCCCTGTGAGTCATGTACCAAAGAAAAAAACAAAAAGGTATTGGAAAACTTCTCTATATTGTTCTCATATGTAAAAATAATATAACAAAAATATTGGAAATGTGTAAAAACATAAGAAATAAATCAACCAAAGGTGGTTGATGCTGGCAACTTCTTCAAATGGTCTTCCCAAGCTTTCCTACCATGTTTGCATTCTATTTTAGCCTCCGCAAGCAGTCTATTTTGTGTTTCATACTCCAATAATAGTTTGTCTCCTTCTTTCGGAGTGGTAGGTACCAAATTCATCTTCTTAACTTTTTCTACACTTAGAAGAGATTTTGAAACAAGTATAAATTTGGGATTGACTAGATCCCTTACCTCTCCAAAATACAAAATAATATGTTAACTTCTTATGCATTTCTTCTATTGTGTTCCTTGTTTCTCTAGCGAGGTCAACTGTCGAATCATAAGCACTTGAGGAAAAATTAATTTGAGACTCAATAGACTCCATCTTCTTTCTTATGCTTAGTGTGGCTCTAGGCCACTTCATGCCATACTGAAAGAATGCCTTCACCTCATCAACAAATCCTTCAATAATTCTAAGAACTTTTTATGTGCAGAGGCACATTTCTCAGTCATTTCCATCATCCTTTTATCTTTTTATTCTTTTTTCAACTTCTTTCACTACTTCTTCCTTCAGCTTGGATGTGTACACTTTGAATGAATCAATCAACAGTTTGAAATTTTCTAAATTGAAGAGTGAGGTGTCAATATTCACATAGGCTATGGTTTCCTATAGTGCTTAAATTGCTTCTTCCATCAATTCACCACTCTTCTAACGTGTTTCAATGATTTCTTTCCTTGCAGATGTATGAAACATGTCTCCTAGTTAAAGCTTGTGGATGGGAGTGATTTTTCCTAAATCAATATTACCTTAATGCATTGGAAATTGTAGAAGTTGTGAAGATACAATTGGTTGGAACTTTGGCTGTATACTCAATAATTTTTTTAGATAATCTCTGGAGGAGCTAGAATATTCACATGAAAATTTAGTTATTTTCATAGCTTTTCCATTTTCTTTTGCACTTCTAGAGTCAATTGGTTTATCTTTTTCTGTTTGTGCATCTCCAGATGCATCCTTAGACTTGTCTTCACTTTCCTTCTTCATGTTCTTCTTCCTTCTCCTCATCAACCTTATCATCCTTGTTTCCATCCTCTGCAGTGCTTTTTAGTGATAATTGAAGGAGTAACTTCTTCTTGTGTCAGAGGAGTGATGGCATTTTCCTTTGCAATGTCTTCTCCAATCATTGCATCCTCATCATTTCCTTTTGTCATGTCCTCCACTTTCAGAGGAGTGTTATCTTGTGCAACTTCCTAGTTTGTATCATGCTCATGTTGAGCATAATCTATCTACATTTCTTCTTCTGCATTAGGTTCTAGAGTAGGGTTTCCACACTCATTTCTTCTTCATTTGCTAGTATCATTCCCAAGTTTTGAGCTATCTCCTTAGCTTTCTCATTTCTTTCCTTTCTAATTCTTTCTAGATCATCTTGATCATTTCCCATAAGGGTAGTCACCCTTTGCTTTTTTCTTATCTCCTTGCTAAACATAATAGCCAATGTGGCTCTGTCATCCTCAAATAATGGAACATTCACTCTTTCTAGAGCTTCTTCTTTTAGCTTTTCATGTTCTTTTATAGCTTCTTCTCATCTCTTCAACAAAATATTCCAAAAGTCTTCAGGTACATAATTCTTGATGTTCTGCATGTCCACCTCAAGAATAACTATGTATTTGACTATAGCCTCACTTATGGTAGCCTTTTCTACCTCATTAGAATCCTTGTATAAGGTTGTGGTATCTCCTAACATATCATTTTGCATAATACTATTAAATAATGCCTCTAACTTCATGGGGGAATGAGGCCTTACCGGTTCAGTTTATTATTTATTTTTACCTTTAATCGAAGTCTTCTTCTAACTTGTTTATTTTTCCTTCTTCTCCAATGAACCTTTCTTAGCAGCCTTTTTCCTCATATGTACAACAAACTTTTTCTTTTCTTCTTCAATCTCCTCTTCACTTTCAGTATCAACAACATCGTAAATTTTTCTTTTGGTGCTTGCTTCACCTTGTGATGCATCACTTCCTCTCTGGATCAACAAGGGTAAATCTTCTTCCAATTCTTCTTCTTCTTCAACAACATTAATACCTATGATTTTTTCTCTCATGGCTATTTATTTAACTCTTCTCTTAGTAGGGGTAGCAGTGGATGCAATAGTGGAATTTTTCTTCTTCTCTTCCCTTGTAGCTTGTGCAACTAGAGGGGATTTTTCCCTTACCAGAGGGTTGGAAGTTGTCTTTCCTTTCTCTCCACTAGAAGGAAAAGTCCCGAAGGACTTATGAACAAAAGGAGGAGTGGTAGCAATCCTACTAGATCTCCTTGAGCTCCCAGATGCTTTTGCATCACTTAGATCTTCCTTTTCTCTTTCTCTTGCCCACTAAACTCTTTCCTTTAAAAGGCCCATTTCTTTTGCATATACATCTGTAGACATTCAAATTTGACCACTTCCATATAGTCAAAGTCATCTTCTTAATCATCCCTTTGCTCCCTTAAATCGTCCTCTTTGCCGGTATTAATTAAATCATTCATTTAATTAATATTGTGTATCCTACATAAAGTTTCCCAAAGTATTTAATTTAATAAATGTTTTTCCCCTCTTTCCTCTCTAAATTAAATAAATGCATCACTTTATATAATTTGGTCATATTATCTTTTAGGAATTTTAAATTTATTTTTAAATTCCTTATTTTCTCTCTCATTGTCAAATCCTCCAACTTTTGCAAGTTGGTCTCTAATCCCTCTTGGCAATCTAACCCTCTTTCTTAGTCATAATTAATTTATGATTAAGATGTGCACACCCCTAATCATCATTAGGGTCCCATCCTCCATAATTTCTCACTTGCCTCTAATGAGTCCTTAATTAGTCTAATCAAATACTTGCACAACCTTAATCACATAATTAGGTCATCTCTAATCCCCATATCATTTATGGAATGTGTCCTTAGTCAACTTCATTAAAAGATTTCTCTTTTTGAATAAGGCATCTCCATTCCCCTTGTGAATTTTTAATTCACATTTAATCCCCCAATGCATTTAAAGGAATTTTAAATTCCTTCTTTCATCCCCATGAGAATATTTGAGGAATTTTTAATTCCCCATATGTCCTCTCACCCACATGGGGACAAGTACCTCCTTTATGAGGAGATCTTGTCCCAATCCCAAGGTACTATGTACCCCATCCATGTCATATACTACCACTCCACCTCATGTCCACTTCACCTTTTTGAGCCACTTCACATGCCACATGTCAAGATGTGAGGGCTTGTGAGTTCTCAACTCACCTTAGCCCTACATCTTGATCTTGGTGGCTCAATCTTGACCATCCATTTCCCTAGAGAGTCCAAAAATATCTATAAATACCCCCTCTTTTCTCTCATTTTGGGGAAATCATCCATTGTAGCCAAACTCTTGCAAAAAATTTCTAGGAGCCATACTTAGCCATTTTTCACACTTGCATCCACTTTCATCCATTTTCAATCCATCTTATAACTTGCATCTCTTGCCATCCGAGGAGCATACAACACCGAGTATCGAAGGGCCAACCAAAGGATTGATTCGACACAAGGTAAAAAGTTCCATTTGTTGCCTTTATTTTGTGTTGAATCCAACTAGGCTAATCTTGAGGTGTAGGTTGTTTTTAGTGTTATTTTGCACTCTTTTGCTTGTTGTTCATTTTCTAGCACATAAATTCGCCCTATCACATTTCTGGCACGTCTGATGGGACCCACAAACGGGTCTCTTGCTTTCACATTTTCTATTTTTTGACTTTTTGCAGGTACAGGTTATAGAGGGGCGGACCCGACCTACACAGGGGCGGATTCGACCTTTCTGGGGTGGACCCGACCTACAGGGGCGGACTTGACCTGACAGACAGGCGGACCCGCCCTACACAGGTAGACCTGACCTTCCCCAAGGGTGGACCTACCCTCCACAAACCTCAGAAGTTGTTTTTGGAAAAATTTTCACAAATAGGAAGATTTTCCCTCACAAACAGGCAGATTTTCCCTCACAGACAGGTGGATTTTCCCTAGACAGCTTTTTTCTAGAAGGTAAAATTTCAATTTTTAGCAATCTTTTGGCTATTTTAACAGTTTTTAACTCCTAATTTAGGTACATAGTGTAACTAGGAGGTGTCAATCAAATTTGTTTGTCATTTTTTTGGGTGAGCTATTTGACGTATCCAATCCCCTTGCGCTATTCGGTGATCCTGGGTGACGAGAAATCGTAGCTTACCACGTCTTTTGAGTCCACCCTTTTTACTTTTCTTAGCAGGACCTGCTTGGGGATTTCATCACCCCAAGGGACGATTCCAACCACGCATACCGGCGGGGTATATAAATGGGGGGGGAGCGAAAGTTGTACCTCAATCCAACCACGTTGTAATTGGTGAAGCATTGGGATGATGTGAAGAGTTGGTCTGAGCCCTTTAGGTTCCTGACTCATGCTTGTAACGGGTTGGTGTTCACGGTTTGGGCCTCACGTACCGGGTGTATATCGAAGACTCCCTAGTAACCATGTTCATCTTAGATTAGAGGACATTTTCGACCATACCCTCTCTAGTAGACTTAGGCTCATACTGTTTGAATTGTCTTCTTTGTGCGAAACCAGTGATTATCTGATTTATTTCACTCAGCCATAGTCTTTTGATTGATGATTGTTGTGTTTTGAGTCCTTTGCCTTAGTCTTTTTTGTAAAAAATTAAGTCAAATCTCACAAACAGCCGGATTTGCCCCACAAACAGCCAGATTTGACCCACAAACAGCCAGATTTGCCCCACAAACAACTGGATTTTCCCCACAAATAGCTAGATTTTCCCTCACAAATAGTCAGATTTGACCCACAAACAGCCGGATTTTCCCCACAAATAGCTAGATTTTCCCCCCTTGTGAAAAATTTGACCAGCTTTTGCTCCTTGGGTGGACTTACCCTCATCCAGGGGCAGACTTGACCTATAAACCAGTCCTTTTGAAGCCTGTTTTGGCCATTTTTAACCAACTTTTGCTCCTTGGGCCGACCTGACCCACCTAGGGGCGGATTTGACCTATTTACCAACCTTCTTCAGTCTTATTTTGACCTAATTTGATCAATTTTTCTCCTTGGGAAGACCTGACCCATCTAGGGGTGGACTTGACATGTTGACCCACCTCTTTCAGGCCTGTTTCGACCTTGTTTGATCAATTTTTACTCCTTGGGAAGACCTGACCCACCTAGGTGCGGATTTGACCTGTTGACCAACCTCTTTCAGGCCTATTTTGACCAATTTTTGCTCCTTGGGCGGACCTGACCCTTGACCGATCAACTTTTTTATTTGCTTTGCCATTCGGGACCCTTGTTCCACCGTCTCGATCACTTGTATCCTCGTTTCGGACATCCGTATACACGTTTCAAGAATCCATTCACCATCCTAAACATTCATCCCCTCAGCTCGTGCGTCCGTTCGCCCATTTAGAACCCACGTTCTAATTATCGTTTCCATATTTCGGACCATCGGTATCCCATTGAAACCTCGTTAGAGCAGTTATCCAAATTAACCTAGGTGTTCATCTCTAATCGTCATCCATAAAAACCAACTTTGAATCGTCATCCATCCTAAGTCAGTCGTCCTTGTCAGCCCAATCAATCCACTTCTATCTCAAGTTGGATTCGGTGTTGTTATCTTACATCGCCCCTTTGATCGATTAATCAACACCTAGTGTTACCAAGGATCACTCTTGAACTTGGTTTCAGATTTCGATCACTATCATTCATCCTAATCAATCATCAATCCAAATCGAATCATTATATCATCCAATCCAGATCAACTCATTATCTACTGATCAACCCAGTCCACTTCGGTCAAATCGACTCAATCTCATCGAGCCCTAGCCTCGGCAGCTAATCAATCATCCAATCAAATCAATCCTGTCAAGCCACATCCTTTTCGGCTAACCAATCATCAAATCAAATCAATCCTTTCGTCACCAAGGTCATCCTAATCTATCATATCATCTTGCATGCCTGTTTAGACCCAATCACAAACAAGGAAAATGGCCGAACAACAATCCCAACCAAACATCCCTCAAGATCTGAACAACGCAGTTAATGTGTCACAAGACCCCAATAACAGTGCGAACATCCCTCGGGATCCACACAATGGAACGTCATCACAATCCAATATCGATGGTCAAAACACATCACCCCCCGGGGATGAAAACATGGTCATTCAACCCAAAATTACGTTTGAGGAACACTTTAGTAACCTGGTCAATGTACAAATGGCAGATCGCCTTCTTGAAAAACACGGTGAAGAAAACTTGGCTCACTTAATTGACAAGGGTTTCAAACTGCCGTTAGGTATCGACCTATCCAAGTATGGCGGTTCCGCACCTAATATACCCCAAGCTTCACACAACGTACCAGGTGGTTCATACGTCCCCAATGTTCCTTCCGTAGAAGGTTGGCATCAACTTGAATTTGGCAACGCCGTTCTGTTTCCCATTGGAAATCCCCCGCATCCCACAATCTCAGTCATAGGGGCACCCCAAACCACTGATCCCAATGATCCTTTTTCCTTTGGCATGCCACAAAACGTCCCGCAACCACAACCACTAATGCTACCGGCACCACCCCCTTCAAATCCACTTCTTGTCAACACTGGGGGCGCCCCTTTCACTATGTTACCTCCACCTTCCGGGGCCATAAAATTACCATCGCCTTCGTGTGCATCTCCATAGCCCCCCCAATCTAATTTACCACCTCTGAATGTCCCCTTCGGTGCCCAACAACCTCCCTTGCAAAATCCTCCTACGTTATCTCAGCCGCCCCAACAACAACCGCTATTTTCCTCACAACAACAACCATACCAGTCGCAAAGCAATCCGTCTCGACCTCCCACTCAGACCATATCCCCCTTCCTCGCATCCATCCTACGACCACGAGTTCAAACACAATACAAGATCCCGTCTCGGCCCACACAACATCTCGCATCACATCAGCAAACACCACAGCCTCATTATTACCAACATTAATCCCAGCAACAACCACCTTATGCGGCCTCCCAGCAATCACAGCAATACCCCCAGTATCAACAAGTCAACTTGCAACATCACATCCAAGCTCCTCAACAGCCTACCTCACATTTTTATCAAACGAATCCATACTATACCTCCCAACAACAACCCATGTATCAACAAAATCCCCCGCCATACCAACAAGGGATGTCATCACTCCACCATCCAAACCCATACCTCAAAAATCGAACGCTCTCTCAGCAGGATCCTCTATCATCCTACCATCTATATCCGTCCAACCAGCCACAGTCAACTCAGATTTCCTAGAAATTAAGGCCGCTCTGAAAGATCTTCAGGCAGGGACTGGCAAACAATCATTCAAATTCGAGGACATATTCCCATATCCATTCGATCCTTCCATCTCATTGATCCCCTTCCCTAAACATTTTGAAATACCAAAATTTGACAGATACAGGGGGAACAAGGTTCCCAAGGCCCACTTATAGGAATTTTACTCCTAGTGTCAAGAAGTTATACATAACGACAATTATCTCTTGCACCGGTTTCTGCGGAGCCTGACAGGCATTGCCCTAGAATGGTTCATGACCCTCGAAAGAGGGTCCATAAAATATTTTGCAGACTTGTCAGAAAAGTTTGTCTCCTACTTCTTCTTCAATTTGGAGGACACTGACACCTTAGATCTCCTCAAAGAGAAACAAAGGGAGGGTGAAACCTTTGCTAGCTACCTTCAAAGGTGGCATGCATTGGCAAGCCGGATGAAGACCCCTCTAAAAGAAAAGGACATGGTCACCCTCTTCGTGGAGAACTCTCATCCCGACATGGCTCATAACTTTAGGTTACATTGTGTCACCACTTTCGCGAAGCTAGTGGAAAAGGGACCTATCCTTGAACGTGCCCTTGTTGCCAAAGGGAACATCAAAATATATAACCAGGATAAAGAAAGGTCATTCAATGACAAGCTACATTTTTGGAACAAGAACAAGAACGCAATAAATGACAGCGTCACTAATACTAAACATGTCCAAGTGGCTAATACATCCCAGAGAAAACAACCATCCATACCTAACGCCATATATGTACCATAGGGGGCACCTCGTCCTCCTCAACAGTCAAATCAGAACAACCAGGGGAACACTAAATGTCAGTATGCTCAATTAGGAGAACCCCTGAGTGTTGTCTTCAATAAATTGTTATAGATCAATTATCCAATCACATATCCTGTCACCAAACCACTTGACGAATCCAAACCCAAGCCTGCATGGTTTAGGGAAAATGAATATTGTGAGTTCCATAAAATCAAAGGACACTCTTTGAATAAGTGTCAAGGTCTAAAAAACTATGTCAAGATCTCATTGATCGAGGAGATATCAAGGTTGACACCAATCAAGCTTCGTCGTCCAATGCTCAATTGCAGATATATCAAAACGCCTTTCCAAACCATAATCAAGGCCTGAGCACCTCCAGCAGTAATCCCCAAGATAACAACACAAATAACATGAGCTATAAGAATGTACCCCTCAATTACGAGGGTATTATTCATTACATTGAGTAGGTAGAACCCCGTGTATCCATGATACATGTCAAAGCCAAAGACCCTCAGTGTGTTGTTACTACACGATGAGCCCGCATCATTGTGCCTGCAGCCTCCGCACCCAGCCAATCAACTCCTGTAAGCTCTCAGTACAACATCCTTGATCACTTAAGAAAGACCCCTGCTCATATCTCCATTTTGGATTTGCTTAAGTCTTCTCCTGTACATCAAGAAATCCTCAACAGAGCCCTATAGGAAACCCATGTACCTAATGACATCGACCCCACACGATTCCAAGCTTTGGTAGGACACCTTGATTTATCTTATCAACTCCACTTCAACCAAAATGACATGCCAGATATCAATGTCAATCATAATCGCCCCTTGCATATCGAAGTCATGGTTGTCCGCCATAAAATAAAAAGGGTCTTGGTAGATAATGGCTCTGCCCTCAATCTATGTACTCTAAAATTCATAAAACAGGTGGGGTATACTCAAGCGGATTTAAGCAATCAGATCATCATGATCAAGGCCTATGATAATGCAGAAAGGAATTTAGAGGGAATTATTAGTCTTCCTATCCAAGTGGGACCTGTGGTTCAGTACACTACCTATCATGTCCTTGATCTGGACTTGCCATATAATCTCCTCCTTGGTCGCCCATGGCTCCATGCTATGCAAGTCGTCCCCTCCACATACCATCAATGCCTAAAATTCCTAGTCAACGGACAGGAAGTCACCATCTATGTTGACCCCCAACCATTTGAATATTGTTGTTCTTTAGAAGCGTCATTTCCCCATTTACATTATTATCCTGGGGTCAAAATGGGGGCATATCAGTCATCATCTGCTAATCCATCCTCCACCACAACAACCACTCCATCTTCCACCACCGATCCTACAGTCACAAAAGTCAAGATCATTGACAAAGTTTGTGGTGAATACGAAATGGATACTGCTCTCAATATAGCAACCATACCACCGTCACCACACGAGTATGGTCAACCTTCACACACTACTCCAAAGGAAGACAAGACTGTCACCTTCAGTGGTAAAAACATCCCTACCACCACTTTCAAGTCCCCTAGTATCAAGATAGATGCACCAGAAGAGGATATAAGTCAATGGGTATATCGAGAAGAACCCCAACCAGATCCCCCTCTAAAGGAATATTTTCAAGAAGCATATCCTTGGTCAGCTAAGTTTGCAGAAAAGTATAACTACCAAGGTAGGGGCCTAGGTAAAGAAGAACAGGGGCGGTTGCAACCTATTGACACATCAAAGCTGCCAAAGAACATAGGCATCAGATACGATAAAAAGTAGAAAGGCCCTGCAATATCGTCTAATACCTCCAATCGTGTCGCCGTGGAAAATGGCTCATTGGAATACATACCAGAGGAGGAATCCATCATACGTGCATACGATGACGTCGACCACACTAACCTATCATCCATGTTTGAATGCCTATCCGTTTGTACCATTAGACTATCCCTTTGTCACCCTGACCTTATTGATTGGGACCTACGTAACAGCACACCTATCAATATGTCTACGGATACATACGTCAACCTCATGGGATTGGGGGAGGATGAACACTCTAGTCACAAAAATAAGAATAAGAAAAATAAAAATCGGTCATCTAGCGAAAACCTCCCTGAGGCACTTCCTGACATTGAAAAAGTAAAAATAAAGGAGCATCCGATGGCGAAAACCTCGAAGAGGCACTGGAAGATGGAGATGTTTATTTTCCCCTTGTGGGAACTCAATTATCTTCCCGATCATCTATTCTAATCGAAGAGACTCAAGAAGTTAATTTGGGTACTGCTGAAAATCCTAAGATCACCTATATGGCTAAGTCACTCTCAGAGCAAGAATATCCAGTCATCGTGCAGCTACTCCAAGAGGGAATCATTAACTTTGCTTGGTCATATTCAGACATGCTAGGCTTAGACCCCGCCTTAGTGGTTCATCATCTAGATGATCACCCAGATGCTAAGCCTGTCAAACAAAAGCTCCACAAGATGCATCCACAAGTAGCATTGTTAGTCAAGAAGGAATTGGAGAAGTTACTAGATGCAGGTTTTATCAAACCAATTGACTACTCTGAGTGGATCTCCAATATAGTACTAGTTTCCAAACCAAATGGAGACATTCGGATCTACACAGACTTCAGGGATCTTCACAAGGCCAGCCCAAAAGATGACTTCCCTCTGCCTAACATTGACATGTTGGTCGACCTCACAGCAAGACATGAGATGCTATCCCTTATGGATGGCTTCTCTGGTTATAATCAGATTCGAATTGCACCTGAGGACCAACACAAGACCACCTTCATAACACCTTGGGGTACTTTCTGTTACAATGTTATCCCCTTTGGTCTCAAAAATGCGGGGGCAACATATCAGAGGGCAATGATGGTCATCTTCCATGACCTCATCCATATCATCATGGAGGATTATGTTGACGACTTGTTAGGGAAATCCATAACACGAGCGAAACATCCTACCATCCTGAAAAAGATATTTGAACGGTTGGAGCATTACAAGTTACGGCTAAATCCAAAAAAGTGGGTCTTCGGTGTCACGTCAGGAAAGTTGTTGGGCTTCATAGTCTCTCAAAGGGGCATTGAGGTTGATCCCGCCAAGGTGAAGGCTATCCTGGACATGCCACCCCCGCGCAATCTAAAACAGTTAAGAAGCCTCCAAGTGAAGATGCAATCCATCCGTCGATTCATAGCCCAACTCACAGATAAGTGTCAGCCATTCACTCATCTCCTGAAGAAAGAATCCACCCTCTGATGGAACCAACAGTGCCAAATAGGTTTTGATAAGATCAAAGAATACTTAGCTCATCCTTTGATCTTGATGCCACCTATTCCAGGGAAACCCCTCTTGTTGTATATCTCTGCCACTTTAGTCGCGCTGGGGGCATTGTTGGCACAACATGATGAATCATTGAAAGAGAGGGTGATCTACTACATCAGTCAGACATTGGTCGGCTATGAATTAAACTACTCTCCCATGGAAAAGTCTTGCCTCGTACTAGTCTTCAGCACACAGAAACTCTAACACTACATGCTCAGCCATCCAGTCAGATTAATTGCTAAAATTGATCCACTTAAGTATTTGTTATCTAGAACTACTATGACTGGCCACATGGCCAAGTGGGTCATGCTTCTAAGCGAATTTGACATAGAGTGTGTGGAGTGGAAAGCCATAAAGGGACAAGTCATAGCTGATCAATTGGCCAAGGCACCATTAGTAGATGCTTACCCTCTAGACAATGAATTTCCAGACGAAGAAGTTTACACAGTTACAGAAGCACCAACTTGGACACTGTATTTTGATGGCTCATACACTCATAATGGATCAGGCACAAAGATTTTATTAGTTACCCCTCAAGGTGACTATATTCCAAAATCATTCAGGATAGCATTCCCATGTACCAACAACATCGTAGAGTACGAAGCCCTCCTCACTGGCCTCTAAATTGCAAAACAGTGGCATATAACTCACTTGAAAGTCTTTGGTGATTCATTATTAGTCATCAAGCAAGTTAATGATGAATTCCTCACAAAGGATAATAAGTTGTTACCCTACAAGTGCATGGTGGATGATTTATGGAAATATTTCACCTTCATACAATTTGACCAAATTCCTTGAGTACAGAATAAAGCAGCAGATGCAATGGCCACTATCGGTTCCCTAATTGACATGCCTAAGGACCGGACAGAATGTGAGTTCCTTGTCAAACAACTTTTAATCCCAGCGTATGATTTTCCTGAGACTGATATGGTGTGCGATATCATAGGTCTCGCCTCCCCCTAGTATCAGGACATATCTACCTATCTCCATGATAATATCCTACCCCCAGACCTCACACGAAACCAACAAAAATCCTTTATTCAATGTTCAGCCTGTTACATTATCATCGGTGATACACTTTATCATCGCGGGTATGATGGGATCCTCCTTCGATGTCTGAATGAGACCGAGGCCCGCATGACACTAACATAAGTACATGGTGGTGTTTGTGGAGCTCACTCAAATGGTATGGCCCTGGCCAAAACGATCCTACGAGCTGGATATTATTGGCCTACATTGGAGCATGATGCTTGTGAATTTGTGAAGAAGTGTCTTTCATGCCAACAACATGCAGATTTGATTCACGCTCCAGCACAAGATCTTCAGCCCCTCCTAGCACCGTGGCCCTTCTCTCAATGGGGTTTCGACTTGATTGGCAAGATTTACCCACCATCATCCGATGACAATACATTCATAATCACTGCCAATGAATACTTCACTAAGTGGGTGGAAGCCATGCCGCTTTCACAGATCTCAAAGTATGCGAGAGAATGTGGTATCCCATCCACCATCCTTTCCGATAATGGAAAACCCTTCAAAAACCAATCCATGAAGCACATTTGTGACACCTTTCACATCCAACATCGGTGGTCAATGCCTTATTACCCCCAGGGTAATGGTCAGGAAAAAGCAACCAACAAGACCCTCATCTACATCCTTAAAAAGGTTTTCAATAACACCGGTTGAGATTGGCACCTCCATATTCATCCCGCCCTCTGGGCATATCGCATCTCCATCCAAACCCCTACAGGGGCCACTCCTTATTCTTTAGTCTATGGCACCAAAGCCATCTTGCCAATTGAAGTTGAGATCCCATCACTGAGAATTTCCCTAAAAAATCTTATCAGTGAGGAGGATGCTCGTGTTGCGCAACTTGCACAACTGAAGTTACTTGATGAAAGAAGAATCAAAGTTTACGATCACTTGCGAGCATACCAGAACTACCTTAAGCATCACTACAAAAATAAGGTTCGCCCTCGACAGTTTCAGGTGGGTGATCTTGTCCTCAAAGAGAATCAGCATACTCAGCAAGACAAAGACAAGAAGGGAAAATTTGAGCCAAACTGGTTGGGGCCTTATATCATAGCTGCCAAATATGGATATGGGGCATACAGGTTGACTACTCTTGAAGGAGAGCCCCTTGACGAACCCATCAACATCATGCATCTAAAGAAGTTCTACACCTAAGTCTACTTGGTAACCCCACCTATCAAAATAAAAAACAAAAAAAATAAAAAAAATCCAAAAATCCAAAAAAAAAAAAAATAGTAAAGAGAAATAAGTTCGTCCTATGGTGAAAACCACTTTTTGGTGGTGCCTTGGATAAGTATGGATGGTGAAAACCTGGTAACAGGCGTCATCCATAGAGGGATTAATCATTATCTACCTGGCATCCTAGTTATTTTATGCTTTCATCTGCACTATCATCCTCACCCATCCCATCCTTGGCTGTTTGGTATATTTTGATTGAGCATTAGATGACCCGTCTAGCCTATCCCCCCATCCCAAGATTTTCAGTATCCCACTCTGAGCTTATGTCATTCATCTCATCATCAGTCGGCCTATGTCATCACATAGGATAATTCGTTGTGTCGATCTTCATCTAGATCTCATCTTGTCGCGTCACCGGTCAAACTACGTTGCCCCTGTGTTGTCACATAGGCAAGGCTGATCATTTGATCTGCCACCGAGGTATTCTGACCATCACATGTTGGTTGTCTATCACCTGTCTTCACCATCATCTTTTCACTTTGTCCATGGTCTTTTCATGAACTACGAGGGCTTTGCACTTTCACGTAGGCAAGGCTAATCTCTGATCGGCCCCCGAGCCCCTAGGTCTGTAGGATATGTCAGTCTGTGTCCTTGTCTGGATCGTTATTCTCAATTAAACTCCCCTATTATCAAGAGATTTGGTTAAGGAAAACTATCTGGCATCAAACTGGGTCATTCTAGTTTAGTATCCATCATCGGTCTCAACAGGATGCATCCTTCCTAGCAGACCTCATCAATCTCATCCATCCCCTTGATCCTATGGCAAATGACGTTTTGAAATTAATTGTGATCTTTTGATTTTTTGGAATTTATTTATCGCTTGAGCTCACTATCAACACTTGTCATGGTCGCCTTGATCCATCATATCATGGCGTGCTTTGAATCGTCTACATAGGGGCTTATCTTGGTCTTTTCTTTATTGTTGTCTTCTTGGTTATCCCACGTAGTACCCACCAAGATCCCTGAGGTTTTGTGTTACATTGGTGCATCCTTGTGTGTTTGTGGTTATCCCAATACCTGGCCCAACCAAGGTTATCATGACCTTGGGGTGTTGGGGTAGCCTTTATGTTTACTGTGCGTGTTTCATGCATTGGATGCCAACTCGCCTTGGTCTTACATATCAGGGTATCCGAAATCTTATGCTATAGCAAAAATCAGTGCTCCAAAGATGGCAACTCATATTAGGATTGCATTTTATCATCTGTTGAATTGCATTCATCCTATGATTTTAGTTGTGCAAATACTTTATCCCGCTCTCCCCCATTCTTCTTAGGATACTAATAGTTTTTGATAGATGACAAATTACACCCATTTTTCACAATCACTACATACGCATCTTCCATTATCATGTCAGTTCTTATTGGCGCTTATGACCATGTGTTATTTCCTTTCATTATTAATTCACTATAAATTACAAATGCATTATCGAATATTAGGTTCATTCTATTAACCACACATACATCACCACCTACATCACAAAGTGTCAGACTCATAATACATCACATCTTGCATATATAAAATATTCATACATAATCCATCATACACATATACATACATGTCAATAGATCAGCTAGGCATCCATACACATAAGTCATCATAGATACAACATGTGCATACATCATATCACCATGTGAATATCTGCATTAATAAAATCATCCATATTCCACAAGTACATAAACCCAATCATCCACATAGGCATGAAGTATCATATACCCAATCATCCACATAAGCATGTAATATCATAAACATGTGCATAAATAAACCAAAGTATCCATTTACATAAGCAGGAAATATCATATACATGTGCGTACATAAACCAAATCACCCATCAAAAAAGGAAACATACTACATAGTGTCAATAAGGACTGTCTCATATCATAATCAAAATAATACAATGTACGTCATATGTCTATCATACATCAAAATCTATCATGTATCCATCACATAGCCCTCATACATCATCAAATAAGGTACAAAATCCAGAGATGTAGAGCATCTCTGATCTCTGTCGATAAGTACTGCACACTCCACCCTACATCTGTCAAAAACTGGTATCCTGTCATCTCCCGAATGAGCTACCCGCATCGAATCTTTGTGGTGAATCAGGTACTAGTCTCCTGCCTGGGGTGACACTTGGTGAATCACTGTAACCTCGGGTCCATATCCCCAACGACTGAGATGGCGCTGGCATCTGTGATGTCTTTCGAGTATACTGGAACAACCGCTGGGCCAGGTCTAGAACTGTATGGTAGTACGCGACCATCCAAAATCCTGCCTCCCTCGTATTCTCCTATAGCTCAGCAACCTAAACCCAAGCAGAATTCTGCTCCTACTGATATCTATCCTGATCTCTCGAGATCAATCTCCTCTCCTGCTCCCAGGCCTCCTAGGATAGTCGTAATTGTGCCATCTTTGCCTAAACCCGATCTCTCATCTCCTCGGTAGCCACTACCCTAACCACTGTAGCATCCCTCTCCCCTCGTAACTCCTATGTATCTATCCCTATCACATCACTAACCTGCACCACTACCCTAGCCACTCTTGCGTCCCGCTCTCCCTGCAGTGTCTGCATCCATACCTCTGCAACATCTCTCTCTCTCTGTGCGGCCTGTGCCCGAGCCTCTACTGCATACCTATCCCTCTGAAGTTCCTACAGTCTCAACTCAGCCAAATCTCGCTCCCGTTGCAGACCTGACACCTGTGACACCGTTGTCTCCCTCTCTCTCCGGAGAGACTGAACCTCTGCCTCTACCACGAACCTATCATTCTCTCCAACTAAGCACATGCCTGTGCCAAATCCTTGTCTCCCTCTAAGACCTGCACCTGTACCTGTGCCACATCTCTCTCTGACTATAGCATGTGCATCTCTCTCCTAGTCTCCTCCTCCCTTTGCTGCATCAACCCCATGTCCCCAGCTGTCTGCTCTAGACAGTCCACTTTGAACTCAGCCTACTCCCGGTGCTAGTCTACCCTCTCTCTCCATAACCGATGTAGCTATCTCTGCAGATCCTCTATATCTCTGGCAGTCCCTGTCCTAGTCTCTAATGGATCCTGCCCTATCACCCCTCGGACAATCTATTGTATCACCACCTCTGCCACCAAGCGGTCTCGCTCCCATCTCACGGCATCTCCCTCCTTGTGCTCCCTGGCCACCTCCACTCGCAACCCCTCTATCTCTGCTCACAGGTCAATTGCCTCATCCCGTGCCTCATCTCTCTCTCTCGTCAATCTCCACTCCACATCCGACACTAGTGTGGCCAGGGCTGAATAATCTCTCACCCTAAGAAAATCGTGCTTGTAGCTCGCTCAGTGCTGCCTCTAATCTAACCCACTATGCCTCTATCTGTCATAACTACTGCTCGTTGAGGCGCAATCTCTCTACAATCCCTCTCAGCACCACTGTAAGGTCCTCTCCTCTAGGTGGTACTGTCGATAGTGGTCAAAGGTCGTACACATCCATGTCAATATCCATCTCTCGTGGCTCATACCCCCCGCTCTCCGCTAATGCCTCCATCGCATCGACATCTATCACTGAAGGGGCTCTCTCCCTGTCATCCTCTCATGTGCTCTACTGGCCTCACCCTTCTCCTGTCTCTGTCGCTGATACCCTCCTGTGGCCATGTCTGCCTCTTGTCTCTCCCGTGCTCTACTGGTCTCAGCCTCCTCCCCTCTCTCCTATTGCTGACTTCCTGGGGATGCGCATGCCTCCTGGATCCTCTCTCCCTAGATCTCAGACCCCCTATCCTACTGTACTATAGCCCTAACTTCATCCTCTCCCTCCTCTGCTCCATCCCCTCTGGATCTGCATCATCGTCTCCTCCTCCTGGCTACCCTAGCTAGCTCCTCGGCTGCTCCAACAGCCTCCTCTCTCCCTCTCCTGGCTGCCCTCGCTGGCTCCTTGGCTGCTCCCACCGCCTATTGTCCTCCCCTCACCTGACCTCCTCTCTGTCGTCCTCAAGGTACTGGTCCCGTGGCCCTCAGTCGTCTCTCGTCCTCTGACCCGAACCCTAGTGCTCCCTCAATAGGCACTACTGGGGTAATCCGTAGTGGTGGATGTCGCCTGAACCACTATCGATACCGATCTGTCACCCCTGCATCCCTCTGCCCCTCCCGTTTGTCTGGGTATGGCATAAACTGTAGCATCTCCAGATCCTACCACATTGTATCCAGGCTCAGTCGATCCCCCCATGGCCACTCCCATGACAGTCGTCGGAATCTCACCCACCCTGCGGGAATATCCTGTCTCACTCCAAACTATTGTGTCACCCGATCGGGTCTATATAGCTCCACTATAAGCAGAATCTTCCCAACAATATAACAGCGAGTGAAGAAGTAACCATTGTATGCCTCCTCATCACCCCTTCAGCCCTTAAAGGACCGTAACATATAAGGCTGCCACACTATCATCTCTGCCTGCACATCATCTAACCATCTCCTCCATATGTCTACATCTCTCACATCCTGATGCTGCAGTATCGCCCCCACCTCTGCTCCCCAGCCCGAGGCCATGGCCTCTCTATCATCCTTCTCTCCTAATTTGTGCATAATCGGTATGGTCACTCTGATGTGCTCCCACGCCCAAACCTATAGTAGTGTGAAATGGGCCACACTCAATGCCCTCCGGTAGCATACCCGGTGCATGTCCCGATACAGCTGTGCTAGCATGCATGTCCCCCGCGCAAATTGTCGCTCTCATCCCTCGATGATATGCCGAATCACCTCCATGAATCTAAGATGTAGGAATCGACCACTCCGGTCTGGCACCAGGATCCCGCTAATCAGTCCAGCTAAGTACAAAGACAATGTCAGTACCTTGCACGACAGGCACCTATCCACATCCAGCTGCCCCCACTGAATCGGTAGATTGTCACTGCCAAAAACAATGCGCACGGACTCATCCAGCGCCTCATCCTTTGACCAGCACTCGCTAACCGCAAGCCCTGCTATAGGAAGCCTCAGAATCCACCAAACATCCTCCAAGGTCACTGTCATCTCCCCAGTCAGTAGATGGAATGTCGATGTCTCTGAGTCCCAACGCTCTATCAGGGTTGTCAGCATGGCCCTGTGGGCCTTAATCATCGAATATGTTAGCATATGAAGTAATCCCGCCTCTGACAGTCTTTGGTGCTCCGTGCCATGCATCTCGCCAAAACCTGGGACCGTCTCTCTCGTGTCCGCAAAGTCTCCACCTTCTGCATCCATCGCAATGGCACCTTGTCAATCTCTTCTGGAGTCGTCTTGCCCCTTTTCCCCACCCTTGGGCCCTTAACCATCCTTTACCCCTACCTATGGCTTCGCCCCTTCCTTGGGATAGACTCGGCCAGTGCCTAGGCGAACTCGCCCTGTACTTGGGCAGACCCGCTCAAGCTCGCCCGAGCTCCCCTGAGCCCGGGTCGACCTGCTCGAGCTTGTCTGAGCCCAGGCGTGCCCGCCCAAGCTCGTCCGCTTCCGGGCGGACCCGCCCGAGCTTGGGCGAGCACGTCCAAGCCCGGGCGGTCCTGCCCGAGCTCGCCAGCGAGCTCATCTGAGCACGAGCGGACCGGCCCAAGTTAGCTAGGCAGACTCGTCCGAGCTTGGGCGACCCTGCCTGAGCCCTGTCGGACCCACCTGAGCTCGCCGGCGAGCCCGGGCAGACCCACCCAAGCCCAGGCGAACCCGCTCAAGCTCAAGCGGACCCGCCCGCGCTGGCTAGGCGGACCTGCCCAAGCTCAGGCAGACCTACCCACGCTGGTTGTGCAGACCCGCCCGAGCTCGAGCAGACCCACCCGGGCCTATCTATCCCCCCCCCGAAACCGTCTAGCCCGCCCCCCTTCCCGCCCAAACTTTTTCTAAAACAAAAATTTCTCGCTAACCCATTTTTCCTCCCGACCCATCCCCCGAAACCCATATTTTTGTTTTTGCACAAAATTACACAAATTGACTAAAATCATAAGGTGGGGTTTCGAACTAACCTGATGTGGCATGACACACTCATCGAAGAACCACTGTCTCTCGTCCCCTCGATGAATGATGTCAAAATCATATTCCGTCATTGTGTCTTCCCCCTCTTGCCCTCTCCTCTTCTCCCTCTTCTCCTCACTTAACAGCTATCCAAATGAGGAGAAATAACCCCCTCCTCCCCTTTTATAGCTTTTTCCCCCCTTTTTCACTTTTTCAAATAAAAGGAATTTTTTCCTTTTATTTAACCTTTTTTTAGCCTCAACTAATTCCCTAACCCCCTTATCTTCCCTGGGCAGCCATTTCCACACCATAAGCTCGTTTTCCTCTGTTCAAGCACCAATCTTCTCGATTTTCTGTGCTTTTTCCATCGACATATACCACTTCATCTTTTCGAGAAGTTTCTTGGGGCCCCCCTTTTCCGTCCCTATCCCCTTCTCGAGGGGGCATACCCTACCATTCTCTCTCAATCTTCCGTCATAAGCCTTCCCTTGCGGGACCAGGGCATCCCCTTTAATTCTCCTCTATTTGGGTAGCTCGTAATCTCTCCCATGTTGGGCATCTCTTTTCTAGTTGCTTCTTCCATAGAGTCGTCTGTATTTTATTTTTCTTTGAAACCCTATTATCCTAATAGTGTTTCGAAGTGGGGAAAAATGTAGACATTCAAATTTGACCACTTCCATATGGTCAAAGTCGTCTTCTTAATCTTCCCTTTGCTCCCTTAAATCATCCTCTTTGCCGGTATTAATTAAATCATTCATTTAATTAATATTGTGTATCCTGCATAAAGTTTTCCAAAATATTTAATTTAATAAATATTTTCCCCCTCTTTCCTCTCTAAATTAAATAAATGCGTCACTTTATATAATTTGATCATATTATCTTTTGGGAATTTTAAATTTATTTTTAAATTCCTTATTTTCTCTCTCATTGTCAAATCCTCCAACTTTTGCAAGTTGGTCTCTAATCCCTCTTGACAATCTAACACTCTTTCTTAGTCATAATTAATTTATGATTAAGATGTGCACACCCCTAATCATTAATAGGGTCCCATCATCCATAATTTCCCACTTGCCTCTAATGAGTCCTTAATTAGTCTAATCAATTACTTTCACAACCTTAATCACATAATTAGGTCATCTCTAATCCCCATATCATTTATGGAATGTGTTCTTAGTCAACTTCATTAAAATATTTCTCTTTTTGAACAAGGCATCTTCATTCCCCATGTGAATTTTTAATTCACATTTAATCCCCCAATGCATTTAAAAGAATTTTAAATTCCTTCTCTCATCCCCATGAGAATATTTGAAGAATTTTTAATTTCCCATATGTCATCTCACCCACATGGGGACAAGTACCTCCTTTATGAGGAGATCTTGTCCCAATCCCAAGGTACTATGTACCCCATCCATGTCATGTACTACCACTCCACCTCATGTCCACTTCACCTTTTTGAGCCACTTCACATGCCACATGTCAAGATGTGAGGGCTTGTGAGTTCTCAACTCACCTTAGCCCTACATCTTGATCTTGGTGGCTCAATCTTGACTATCCATTTCCCTAGAGAGTCCAAAAATTAAATACCCCCTCTTTTCTCTCATTTTGGAGAGATCATGCATTGTAGCCAAACTCTTGCAAAAAATTTCTAGGAGCCATACTTAGCCATTTTTCACACTTGCATCCACTTTCATCTATTTTCAATCCATCTTATAACTTGCATCTCTTGCCATCCGAGGAGCATACAACACTGAAGATCGAAGGGCCAACCAAAGGATCGATTCGACACAAGGTAAAAAGTTTCATTTGTTGCCTTTATTTTGTGTTGAATCCAACTAGGCTAATCTTGAGGTGCAGGTTGTTTTTAGTGTTATTTTGCACTCTTTTGCTTGTTGTTCATTTTCTAGCACATAAATTTTCCCTATCACAACATCAACCATCTTATCCACATTCGTCTTGATCTAAGGTTTCCTTTGTCCCATGTGAACTTCCATAGATTTTTCTTCATATGTTCCATATCTTGGTTTTGTGGTGTCTTTGGGGATTTTCAACAAAATATCAATATAACTAATAAGATCTGATTTTGACACTTCATAACCCAGTTCAGGACCTCAAAAAATTCTTGGTTCCACTGCTTTCATAATGCATTGGTTTATAGATACAAGAAATGTGATATATTTTTTATATCTTTCAATAGTTGTCCTTGGAATTCTCTCTCGCTCATGCATTCTTTTTTGAAATACTGCAAAGAAGTAGTAAGGGAATCATCTTGTACTTTGAAATCTCCAAGATTGCTTATATGATCTAAATTTTGATGTGCAATAGGCCTTCCTCTTATCCAGGATATACTTCCAATTATGGGAAGCTCCTTCAAGAAATAAAAGAGTAAGCACATGATGAAAGTGCCATACTTAAATACATATTTATTTTCCTTAGTCTACTTCAAACTCTCCATCAATTGTTTCCTAAGAAACTCACATAGGTCATAATCTACACTATTTTCTACCATCTCATATGGCATATTGATTATGGTGGCAGATATAGAGTTTTCTCTATTTGTATAATAAATTTTGTAAGCAATCATTATAGTTGTGTATCTCACAACTGGATTTCTACTAGGATTTACTACAAGGGCTCCCTTGTCATATGTTGCACCTGTTCTCTCCATTACCACTTTATTTTTAATGAATTTCAAAATAGGGATGGGTCTAGTGGAGCATAGACCGGTGACTTCTCTTATTATTTCCTTAGTGGTCATATTAGGAATATCGGCTCAAAAAAATCGATCATGTACTTTTCTCAAATCCATTCTAATCGACTTGACATCATAATAGAAAATAGGGAACCATTTCCATACATCTAGTTTCTTCTCAAGTAGGTTTTTATATTCTAGCTTTAGGGTAAATTCGTCTCCCATCAACTCATTTTCCCATATATCTCCTTGTTGGAATATGTGCCTCAATTCTTACTGACATGTAACTCCTGCAGGGCAAAGTTGTTGTGACATTATTCATGTTTGGCCAACTAGTTGTTCTGAATCCCTTGAAATGTTCATGTTGCCAAGACAGAGTTGATGTCTTGCCGACAAGTCTATCGCTATGACCTTTTTGTGTTCGGAGTGACCTTTTGTCGAAGGAAACCTCTGGGCGATAGTATGTTCTTATCGGGCTAACACAAGGCCTTCGGTAATACATTGAAGGGACAATGGAAGATCACGCCGACGGGGATACAACTGAAGTCATCGGGTAAACACAAAGGGTCTCGGGGAGAAGTCCCAGCGACTAGTGGAAGTCTCACCGATAGCTTTTGGCTATCGGGGTAACACCAAGGGATTCAGTAAGAAGTCCCAGCATCTGGCCGATATGAAATGTCTCACCGATAGCTTTTGGCTATCGGGGTAACACCAAGGGTTTCGGAGAGAAGTCCCAGTGACTGGGGAATGTCTCACCGATAGCATTTGGCTATCGGGGTAACACAAGGATCATTGGGGAGAAGTCTCAACGATGAAGAAAGGTCTCGCCGACAGGAGTATTCACTTTTGGTCTTCGCGGTGACTCAAAGACTTCGGTATGAAGTCTTGGCAACCAATGGAGAGTCTCGCCGCTAGTAGTATGGCTTCGAAGTAACATAAGAGTGCTCAGTGAAAGGTCTCAGCAAAAGACATAAGTCTCACCGACTCGGTAAGACTTGATGGTGCTCGATGTGAGATCTCGGCGAAAGACATAAGTCTTGCCAACTCGATAAGACTTGGGTGTGCTCGAAGTGAAGTCTCGACGAAAGACGAATGTCTTACCGACTGTCAGGTGCTTCAGTGAAGCTTAAGGAGACTCAATGAGAACTCTTGGCGAATGATAAAGTCTTGCTGATTGCAAAAGGTGAAAGCGATATGACTTGTGAGCATCGGTAAAACGTCTTGCAAATGGAGGAATCTCTTGCCAATAGAAATGCATTGCATGTCGATGGTTTCAGTATGACTCATGGCGTTCATTGTAACATCTTGCCGACTGTTTGGACTTACGCCGATATCAATATGAAGACTTTGTGGCATTGGGGAGACACTGTTAGTGTCTCACCGATATGCCAACAAAGTTGAACACCCTTGACCAGTTTTACCATCCTATGTGGAGCTTCGTGGACCAATCAGAGGAAGCGATTTTCAAATGGATGGCAGTTAGATTTTTGCAACAGTTGCGACGCTAGAGCTGAACTGCATGCAGGGAAAAATCAATGCTCAAGTGGAAACTTTCTATGATGGGGCAATGGAAAATAAGGATGAACAGAAGGTAAAAATTAGAAGTGATAAGATTTAAAGGATTGATTCTGATTTGGAATAAACACAGAGAAATTGAGTCAGATTCTTGAGAGATTTTCTGTAACACGAAGAACAGTGAATGAAACTACTGTGAACTAATACCAGAGAGTTGTATCTTTGATTTGTATGTAATTTTTTTGTTACTGTAATACAAAGAGATTCAGCTTGGTGTGGTGGGTTTTTTCCTGAAAGGGTTTTCCCACATTAATCTGTTGTTCATTGCCTTTGTGTTTTTTCCTCTATTTCTAAAAATCATTCATGTGTGTCTTAATTGGATTGTAATTAGAAAATTAAAAGTACTGTCTGCATTCTTCCCTATGGTTTTGACGTTAGGAATGTGTTTCCGTACCTCTGCTTTCCTTACACTCCTAACTTAGTGTAAGGATTTTCTTCCATTTTTCCATAAATATAAGCCCTAATATCTTCAATCGGTAAAACCCCATATGGAATATGTGAGAATGCACCTAACGGGTCATCTTCTATGGCTTTCGTATGATATCTTTTGAATTTTGGTTGTGGTTTCTATGTAACCTCTATAACCTTTTGTGTAGCCATTGCAAAATAGATTCAAACTATTTTCAAGAAAAGTTCTTCAAAAACTAGGGTAAACAGATTCATAAATTCCTTTTTCTTTGCTTGTCGAACTAGGGTTTTAATGTAGTGAAACAAAAATTGCCTTAAACACTTTGAATTCCTTCTTCATTGCTCTTCTCCTTCTCCAATACCTTTGTGAAATGAATTTTCCTTAGTTAAATCACTTACAACCTTTTTATTTGACCTAATTATGTATTGAATGCTTCAACCCACAAAGCTAGCAACACTTTATCTATGTATATAGACAACTTCGGAAGCTCCACAAACTTTTGCATCATCACATTTTCTTCCGCAATCTTCACCAATAGATCAAGCATGTTGATCTACATCACATATCTTCATGTTGAGGCATCAACACCTCCTCTTTGGCAGGGGACAAAAATATTTCCATTAAAGCTCCCCCTAAGCCAAAGTTCTTAGCTTAGTTTTTGGAGGAAACATCTGCATCAAAGGATGGTATAGATTTTCCCTTGTCTTATGTCTCTTCCTTCTTTCTCCAAATATTTTCCACCTCCTTCTTTACTTCAACCGGATCAACTTTTTTAACTAGTCCATTTCCTTTTACCGGATTGTCCTTCCTTGTATTTTTGCTTCTGCAAAACTTGGAAATGTGTCGAGGTCTACTGTAATTATAGCATACAACATTATTTTGAGCAATATTCCTTCCATTCACTCTAGATCTACATTGATTAGCTTTGTGTCCAAATCCATTGTATGTATAATAGTAACCATTGAAAGATTGAATCATTCTACCATTGTTATAGACATTCATCTTTTGACTTCTGCCTTCACTTGCTCTATGACCAAATCTTTTGTATGTAAAAAATTCACCAATAAAGGATGGAGCATTCTGATTAATTGTGCTTCTACATTCCATTTCCTTGTGTCAAAATTTATTGCAAGAATAACAAAAACCATTGAAACATGGGTACCTTTATACATTTGGTTTTCTGACCGGTGGTCTTCTAGCTTCATTTCTTTGATTCCAGATCTTGCCATTGTTCTTCTTATCTTCAATCTTCTTTTCAGTATTCAATGTCTTATCTAAATTTGAACTTTCTCTAATCTCAAACCCTAATCCATCTTTTTTTAGAGACTTTCTATCCTGCAATCATCTCATCAAGATTTGTAGAACTCATCTTGAATTTGTCTTCATGACTCCTTGCTTTCTCTAGATTTGATCTTAGGTTTACCACTTCTTTTTCAAGCCTTATGCATTCATCATATTTTCTTTTCACCATTGCATTCATGAATTCTTCAATTATTTTATTTTCTTCAACTTGTACTTACAAACCAATGATGGATTCATTTACTTGTTTCAATAACTCACTGACTTCCTTATGTCATTCTTTGAACTTCTTGGTTTGATCTCTCAATTTTCTAATGCATTTATTTGCTTCTTTGATGTTTTCTATTAGATCTTCATTTTCATCTTTAGTCTTTTCAAGATCTTCAAGAGAAACTTTGAGTTCGCCATCTTTTTCAAGCATGCAATCTTCTTCTATAAATCCAACTATTAGAATCTCTTCTGTAGCAATAGAAAATTTCCTATCATCCATGTGTTCAGCCTCCAAGATCTTCACAAAGCAATTAAGCTCCTTCTAAGGAACCAAGCTTTGATACCAATCATTGAACACCAAGAATACTGAAAGGAGGGGTGAATCAATATTCTCTTAAACCATTCAAACATTAAACATCCAATTACCAAAGCATATCCAACTGTAATAAGGAAAGAAAGTATGAAACATTCACAACATCACATAACACATGAACATCAAGATTTTTAGTACGTGAAAAACCCAAAATGGAAAAAAAAAAGTGAGGGTTAGCTCACAATACATTATAACCAGTTATATAGTATATTTACAAAAGTTCTCATTGTAGGTGGACTCACTGTCCATGGAGAAAAAGATAGAAGAGAGATGATGGCTCACATCTTATTTTGAACTATTATAATTGCATCTAACATATGCATGAATATAGTCCCATTGAATCTCAATAACAATCTTTATCTAATTCTGATTCAACACTCTACCTCACTCTTAATTCGCAAAATTTTGATCTTCAAATTAACATTCACAACTTAACTTTGCAGTACTCTGATCAAATTCACATCATATCATGACATTTCCATTACATTTTTTTATCAAAACACTGAAAACAATCCAACTTATATATCCACATCAAACATGACATCAATTAGGTCATCCTAATTAGATGTAACAATCAAAATATACCTTGTCGGCTCTAAAAAATTTCATCCCCACAACACACCATAATTCAAAACTCAAGACATCTTAAAATAGGTCGGCATGGAGCTATAATAGATCTCACATAAGATAGCAAAACTTATTCAACCTTTGCACAACATCAAACATGTTAGGTTGGCACCACATTGTTGGCATATGGCTCAGGGATATTGTTTATAGCTTCTAGTGTTGTCATTGATGGCCATTGAAGTCATTATCTAGCGTCCGCAAATCGGGATCTACTTATACCTACAGAAAATGTAGAAGACAGTGTGTTACCGGCAGAAAGCATGAAGAATAGGGTATTCGGTCAGTTAGTCAATCTGTATGCTTCACTGGATCATCATTTTCTGTTGTGGATCTCTACGAAAGTTTGTTAAGCATGTATGTTACCTTATTGGTAAGTTTTGTGGTGTTGCAAGAATCGATGTACAAGTTAGGAGATTCAGTAAAATGATTTTCTGTTTATTTTCTCATTATGGCCGACTCAATGAATGTAGCGTGTCATGGATGTATAAGGAGTAGTTTTTTAATTGTTTCTAAGTTTGAGAATATTATTTTGGGTCCCAGCTATGTCTTAGCCGACCTTTGTGGGTGCAAATTAAATATAACTTATGATTTGAGCCGATTGTTGGAGAATATTTCATGTTTTGTTGAAGCCAACTTAAGTGATTAAAATCTTTGCTAGCAGATATATATGAGATCGGTAATTCATTTTTGGTGTGAGGATGAAATGGTGAGAAGGTGTGAATGTGTGAAAAAAGTAGAACAAATGTATGAGCGAACATCAAAAGATCAACTAAGTAAATTTCACTTCAGCAGAAGAAAATTATTGTGAATTAGGGCAGAGGAGAGCAAAGCGAGTTGTAGGATCAGACAAAAGGTTCAAAATTTGTTTTATGTGCTTCACCAGAACTAAATCCAAGAATTTGTAGATGCTATCTTCTCAGTTCAATTTTTGTTGTAATCAAAAACATTTTGTAAGGCAGTGAGCCTTCCTTATTTTGAGCAGTGAGCTCTAGGCAATGTGCCTAAATGCAAGTGCATTCCCTTTTGTTCATACTTTTAACAAAGTATAAATTGTGGATTAATCTCCACCATGGTTTTTCCCCTAACAAGTTTTCCACGTAAAAATATTGGTGTTATGGTGTTTTGATCATCTTGTTCATGTGCTTGCATCTTTATTTTTGTTTGTGTTGTTAACAGTTTAAGATCTGAATTGAAAGTCTAAATTGTTGAACACTAATTCACCCCCCTCTCTTAGTGTTCCTTGAGTCCAACAATTGGTAGCTGAGCGTAGTTCCTTTGTATAAGTTTAACAACTTAAGGTGGATCTTGGAATACAATGGACTCTAGTGGTCTTCAACAGCAACTTATGGTGGCACTTGATGATCTTGATCAGTCTAAAGCAGAAGTCATAGAATTAAGAGAAAATCTTGTGGATGCTGAGAAATTCATTCAATCATTGAAGGATAAAATCAATGAGTCAAGAGAAAAGAGGAAGGAACTTTGTGATCAGCTAAAGCAAAAATAAAATAAAAACTTGGAAGATGTTCACCTGAATCAAACCCTAAAAGAGATAACTGAAGAATGTGAAAAAATTGATAAAAATAATGCTACTCTGAAGCTTGAGATGGAATATGTGGCAATAAAGCTAACTAAGGAGATTGAAGAAAGGAAGAAAATGAATAGAATCTGGCTCAATCCTTAAAATAAAAATCTGAAGAATGCAACAAAGTAAATAATGGATTCATTCAGTTGGAGATTGAATTGCAACAATCCAGAAACAATGAACAAGAACTTGAAAGATAGATAGTTATTCTCGGTAATGAACTCACTACATAAAATGAGTACAAGGAGAAGTTTAGGATTAGTTCTTCTAAGCTTGAT
Source organism: Sequoia sempervirens (assembly GCA_007258455.2). Taxonomy (NCBI): domain Eukaryota; kingdom Viridiplantae; phylum Streptophyta; class Pinopsida; order Cupressales; family Cupressaceae; genus Sequoia; species Sequoia sempervirens. Next base: position 135,063,720 of record VDFB02373365.1, on the reverse strand, counting down.
GAGCTAACTAAAGGATAGAAGGATGCAAATGATAAGTGAGGTCTTGGATATGAGAAGGAAGAAAGCTCTGGATCTGAACATAAGGATTCTAGACAAAGAAATCAGATGAACAAAGGCAGAAGGTATCCAGTAAGACAACCCAATGCTCAGAAGTTTAATGGTTACTTCTTTTCTTGTAATAAATTTGGTCATATGGCTTCTCCATGTAGAAGTAAAATAAATTCAAGCAATCCATCATTTCTCGATCAGTGTTTTAATTGCAAAAAGCTAGGTCACAAGCCTATTGAATGCAGAAGTATGTCTGTCAGTTTAAGAAATGTTAAATGCTATACTTGTGGAATATTTGGGCATGTTGCTAATCAATGTGGATCGGGAGGAAATAAATTGAATGAGGTGTTTAGACAGAGAAATTTGGTGTGTTATAGTTGCAATAGATTTGGTCACATTGCAATATTCTGCAGGAACAAAAATATGGACAGAAGAGGTTCGATATACAGAGGAAGAATTTTGCAAAAAGATGACAAAGGAAAAAGAAAAGTGACTGTGGAATAAATATGAGATCAGATGAAGAAAACGTGGGTAAGAAGAGTGGATATGATGAAGGAGAAAATCCCATACCAAAAGCTGCCTCCGGTAATCCCTCTGGTAATTCCTCCAGAAATTGATCTCAGGCCATTGGCCCCCTGTCGATAGCTAGCACCAAAATGCAAAAAATTGTCAGTAGTTGTGATAGAAGTTTGACAATGTATCAGTGATCACTTATGCAAGAACATGTGAAGCAGAAGGTCTGCAGACAAATTTTTCTTTTGTTGTCTGAGAAAACAAAGTTCCCAGAACTTCTAGGGAAAAGTATTTAATGCAACTAAAAAGGTTAGGTTTGTGAAGTCATAAAAGGGTATTTGGAACCCTCATTTGTCACCTTGCATTGTAGGAGAATAGAAGGAGAGCCTCTATAGCGATATCTCAAAGGAGTAAAACAAATTTGAAGGTGAATTCTTCAAGTACTTCAGTTGCTTGTACAATTTTGAAATTTTGTGCTTGGTAGAAAACCTTGTTCGATACAGAAAGTAAAATAAAGAAAATCAAAGGAACAGTGACTTTGGATGAATATAGTAGTAGGAAGATCAAGGATGTAAGAAATTTATTGCCAGCCAATGAATTAAAGTGGCTTGAAGGTGTGAAACATAAGAATTTGGACATCTAGAATGAGTTTCCCTATTTCATCAACGCAAAATTGGTCAAGTTTATCTTGAACAAATTGGATGATGACATCCTTACTCTAGACAAACCCTATCAAATTTCAAAAGAGGTGATCAGAAATATAACAGGATTATGCAATATTGGAGATGTTATGAAAAAGAGGTTGATTCAAAATAAGGAAGTCGAAACCATAACCGGAGTGACAGGAGATCAAAGAGATCTGTTAATTTCAACAATCAAAGATCCAATAACGAGGTGCATTGCACATGGAATTTCATATAAAATCTTCTTTAGAAATAGGGAAGGATCAACCTCGGCAGGCATAGTTTACATTTCACACAAAATGATAATAGAAGATTAAGACTTTGATCTATGTGGATTGATGAAGGATTAATTGATGGAAAATGTGCAATTGATGAAGGATGCAGATTACGACTTCAGGTTTGGTACCCTAGTTATATGCATTATGATGTATTTTTTGAATTGCTTGCCTCAAAATGACAATGTGGTATCGAAGGAAAATGAACCTGTTTGTAAGAAAAATTTTAAGCATTTCAATACTCTAGAAAATTGTGAGCAAGTTTATGAAAATTTCTTTAGAGAGTTGTTGGGAAAATTTGGAATAGTTGGCATCTCTCTTCTGGTAAGAGCAGTTGAAGTTGGGTCCTCTTCCGGTAAGATGGAGAAGAAGCAGAAAAGGGCTCTAGAGTTTTTAGATGGCATTCCTCCAGCACACAAATCTCCAAGAATTGAAGGAAAAGGCAAAGAGCAAGTAATTGTGGATATACCAGATGAAGATTCTGATGATTACACTCCATGAGATGAACCAGATGTGGTGATAGCAGAAGAAAGAGATAAATAAGTTGCTTTATTCAAAACAAAGATATTGCAGATTGTTTAGGAGGAGGATGGAATGCAAAAGATTACTGACATATGGTTAAACAGACCATCATATGAACAGGACTTCATTGAGGACACTCTAGGCAGATACTTTGTGCTCAACAACATTGAATTGGAAAGTTTGCAAAATGTACTTCTAGAAGAATTGATTGAATGTATCAAGGAGGCTATGGACTTTGTGCCTCAGGACAGGAAAGAGGAAGAAGTAATTCTACATCTGAAGGAGTGGTTTAGGCTATCTCTCACCAAACTGAAAAAGAAAATGAATGTGTTAAGGCAATGCATTGACTCAACAAATAAGGTCTACAATTATTGTCTTCGGTGGCCACATGTGGTTGGTAAATACAAGGACAAGCTGGAGAAAATTGAGAGTGAGTTGATCAGAATTGGTTAGGATTACAATATGTTTCAAGACCTAGATGGAACAGTCAAGTAAAAGATTCATGAGTTGCAGAATGAGCATGCAAAGGTTCACTTTTCCAGAAACACTCTCATGGACACTTTCTAGAAAGTGAAGGATCTAACTGAATGCATAATGGAGCAGCAAATTGAGATTCTGAAGAAAGGTGAGAAGTTGGAAGAAGTGATTACAATTCCAGAATCCCTCATTCAGATCATCAATCGGACATTAGAAAACAATAGTTTGATAATAATTATTGGGATTGCAGTAGATTCTTGGAAGAAATTTCTTCTAGAGATAAAGGATAAGTATAAAATAATTTTTTGATTTATGCAGAAGTTGTAATTTCTCAAATTTTGATCAATTTTTGCATCAATAAAGGGTGAGAAAGTGTTGTGTAAATTTTAGCAAAAGGAGAGTAAGCAGTAAAGTTTTGTCATTGATTTCAAAGGGGGAGGATAACAGTGAAAAATGTCTTAACATTCCAAGGGGGAGCAGTGTTTTGTTGTGTTTTGGAATTTTGAGTGTTGGTTCCGACACTTAGTCATTTTTCAGTGTGTTGCCATCAATGCCAAAGGGGGAGATTGTTGACATATTGCTTGGGGAGATTTTTTATAGCTTCTAGTATTGTCATTGATGACAACTGAAGTCATTATCTCGGTCTCCAGATCAAGATCTACTTATACCAGCAGAAAATGTAGAAGGCAATGTGTTACCGACAGAAAACATGAAGAACAAGGTATCTGGTCAGTTAGTCAATCTGTATGCTTCACTGGATCATCATTTTGTGTTGTGGATCTCCAGAAAATTTTGTTAAGCATGTATGTTACCTTAGTGGTAAGTTTTTTTGGTGTTGCAACAATCGGTGTATAAGTTAGGAGATTCGGTAAAATGATTTTTTGTTTATTTTCTCATTATGGCTAACTCAATGAATGTAGCGTGTCGCGGATGTATAAGGAGTAGTTGTTTAATTGTTTTTAAGTTTGAGAATATTGTTTTGGGTCCTAGCTATGTCTTAGCTGACCTTTGTGGGTTCGCATTAAATATAAGTTATGATTTGAGCCGACTGTTGGAGAATATTTCATATTTTGTTGAAGCCAACTTAAGTGATTAAAATCTTTGCTAGTGGATATATATATGAGATCGGTAATTCATTTTTGGTGTGAGGATGAAGTGGTGAGAAGGTGTGAATGTGCGAAAAAAGAAGAACAAATGTATGAGAAAATATCAGAAGATCAGTCGTAGTGCCCCTCCAGTCATTGCTACTATGTGTTTAGATTTGTTTATGCTATTAGACAATATCTTTATTGTGATAGATCTTGATACCTTGTTATTATTTTATGATCGCTGACATTAGAGCGATGTTGATGCTATAATTTGATGTGATGGTACTTTATGTGGTTCCTTATGAATTATGTTATGCTTATGGATTAGCGTAGTTGCTTTTTGGGTAATATTGATGTACAATCATATGATGATTTATTGTTGCTTTATTCTTGTCAGTATTGTGTGACTGTATTGGTGAAGGGGACGGGATTACATCACTCGCATGTGAGCGCCTTGTGATTCTGCGATTTCTCTTCATGGTGTGACTACTATGTTTATATGCATGTTCGATATTCGTTTTGATTGCAAGATTGCAGGTACAAGACATCATCTCCACCTAACTTCACAGGTTTGAGCGTGTCCATTTTCTCAACAATTATGTTGATAGGGAGATAGTAACAGTGGTCTTGTCAAACCACAAACCCAGTCACAATGTGTTGTCAGCTTGTGTTGGTTTGTCATGGTGTCATGTCATCTTTGTTTGTTTGATAATATATTATTTTGTGAAATTGTTTGTGAAAATTAATGTTTAAATGTTTTAAATGTTAATTTATGTATTTTAAATTAAAGTTGTTATTTAATTTAATTAATTTAATTTAATTCGTCTGGTAAGGTAATTTAATCTTTTGATTAAATTTATCTTATTAAGTGGATAAATTAATTAATTAAATTAAACTTGTTGATTAAATTAATTAATTAATTAGAGTTGTTTTGATAAAGTGCATAGTTTAAATTATTTAAATTTATTTTGAAATTAAATTGTGATTTAAATACTAAAAAGGGATATTTAATTAAATGCATTTGTTAATTTTAATTGTGCAAAGTTAAATTAAGGAAAATAAGATATTTTAAAAGAATTGTTTTCTTCATGTTATAAATTTTGACTTGGAGTTTGAAAAAAAGTGATCTTGAATAGAATGTTGAAGTTAGAACTAATGGTTCAATTTCGATTACATGCAAGATAAGTTGTAAATGCATAATGAAAATATCTTTGATTGAGAAGATATCTTATGTGACAAGTGTTAGTTAATTTATTAAGGGATTTGATTTGGGATTATTTCACGGAAAGAATATTGGGATTAATGGGAAGAAGAAAGTTTTGGTTTTTCATGGGAATGGATACATGAATTTTGTGTGAAGTTTTTTGGTAAAAAATTGAAAAGGCTCTCAGGGAAGTTCTTGGCTGGAATTGTTTTCAACATCTTCTGGAAGAGGAAATCTTTGGGAAAAGCTTGAAAATTGAAATTTGAAGGCTCAGCTTCATTCTTCATCAATTCAAACTTGAGGATTTAGGTTTCTTATTCAATTTTTTCATTTAAATAGTGTTTAAAAAGATTGCATGTACAATTCTGTAGAAGTTGTTTTAGTTTTATGAAATTGAAAGATTGAAGGATCTATTTTATTTTTAGAGGTTTTGTTTATAGTTTTTTTAAACCTCTGTAGAAGGATTGTTAAAATCTTAGATCCTCTGTAGGGAAATGAATTTAAAACGATAGGAAATTTAAAAAAAGAAAACAATAGATAATTTAGAAAACCTCTATAGGATTGAAAATAAAATCCTCTAATAAAATAGTAGATCTTTACCTATAGAAAAATTTATATTAAAAAAAATAGCAGAGATAGAGAGTCACTCAATTAATCATAACTCAAAATGTACGAACTGGGTATGGCTGTTTTTTTATATGTTTTAAAAGACTTGGTGGCGCACCTTCAATAATTTTTTTAGAAAAACCCAGATCCGAAAACAAAAGTTATTAAAGTCGCAACATACTAGTTTTATGATTAGTATTGTTTGAATATGGTAAATTATTTTTAATTAATTAAATAATATATATTTATATATATGTATAATTATATGTATTATACATATTTAAATATATTTATTTAATTGGCTATTTTGATATAATGGATGTTTTAAATATATTTTGATAATAGATGCATGAAATAGACTATTTTTAGAATGTTATAATTTAAAAGAGAAAATTGAATTTAAAGTAGATGTTTGATAATAAAATGATTTTATTAGAAAAATTGATTTTAATTAGGTGCATGAAAATGCACAAGTAGTTATTTTAAGATGAAATGATTTTAAAAGAGAAATGAATATTATGTATTATTTGGTGCATGCAAAAGATGAATAGTTAAAATGAATTGAATTTTATAAAGAAATTGATTTTTATTGTTATGTATGTTATTGTGGAATTGGAGTTAAACTATTAGTGTTAATTTTCTTATTGCTTGTAAATGAAATTAAATTAAGTTGATTAACTTCAAGTAATGCATTGATGATTTGATTGGATTTAGGGAATCCAAATGTTAGATTAATTATATGCCTGAATTGCTTATTGGTTGAGTTTTCTTTGTTTGTGTTGTTGGGCAATTAGGATGTTTGGTTTTGTAAGTCTTCCAAAGGAGTTTAGTCTATGTGGGGTTGTTATATGTGTTGGTTCATCTTTTGATTTTCCTTGGGTAGTGCACGTGGATGTTTTCAGTTTGAACACCCGGTTACCACGAACGGGATAGGTGATATAGTATGGATACCCGATTACTACGAACAGGTTGTGAGACCTTATGTTTTAAGGTTGAGATGTGTTATTAGTTTTATGCACCTTGTATACCCATAGTATTGTGGATTTGAACCTAGTGTTGTAGGTAGGAGAATGGCTCTTTGTGGGGGTCTGACACAAAGAGGGGCATCAGGGTAACTCACCTAGGGTTTAATCAAGTGATAATTTAAAAGAATTAATGGGGAACTTTCACACTAATAAAGATAATGAATGTCTCTCTCATGGTTCATGCGCTTGTTAAGGCTTTAGATGAGATGAGATGCATAGTTTGTATGAGGGTCCGACAGCTGGTAGAGGCAAGCCAGCGTAACCCAGGATGGGGGTCTAGTAGCCTACGAAGGTTGAGCTAGGGTAACTCATAGAAAATTATGTGTAACACTTCCTACGACAACAATTAGTCAGTTTGTGGTGTACAGATGATGTACTTGATCCTTGTTATCTGGAAGTAATGTAACCAATATGTTAAATTTTGTACTTGTGTTGTTTAGAAATGTATTTTCCTATGTCTAGGGGTTGTAGGTTTTTCCTTGGAAACTCTTTTACTATGTCCTAGCACGAAGGGAGTGGACCTTCGGGTACCACGCGGTTGGGAGGAAACCGTGCTATTTCTTCCGTTGGGTTCTCTCATTGGTGTTGCTATTCTTGGATAACTTTGTTCATGGGACATGTTCCTATTTCTCTCATTCATGTTGGTGAGTACTTCTTGATGGAGAGCTCGTTTGTACCAGTGGACTTGTTTATTCTTTCATGTATTTTTTTTGTAACAGTTGTAACCTTGTAATTGTATCAATCCTCAAGTGTAATCAAGGAGCACCTTTGTTATTTGTAATTTTAAATCTTATGTATAAACTATCTCATTTGTGAATGAGCATTATGTTGTAATATGAAATGAATGTAAGATGTATGAAATAGTATCACATCTTTTGTATCTTATGTGTTGTAATTTAATGATAATGGATGTATATACTTTATTTATGAGCATTAAATTCATGTGATGTTTAATTGTATTAGTTAGACTTGTACTTTGTTTAAGCGTTGCCACGATCCTTAGAGAATGTAGGTGTTAGTGTAGCATCACTCATATGTTTAATATGACTTTTAAAAAAAATTGTTCACTTCCGTTTAAATGCGTTACATTCTCTAGGGTTTCGGGGTGGGCGTTACATCAGCTGAGTAAATTTTACTTGAGCAAAAGAAAATTATTGTGAATTAGGGTAGAGCAGAGCAGAGCGAGTTGCAGGATCAGACAAAAGGTTCTGAATCTATTTTATGTGTTTCACCGGAACTGAATCCAAGCATTTGTAGATGCTATCTTCTCAGTTCAATTTTTGTTGTAATCACAAACATTTTTTAAGGACTTGATCCTTCCTTATTTTGAGTAGTGAGCTCTAGGCAGTGTTCCTGAATGCAAGTACATTCCCTTTTGTTCATACTTTTAATAAAGTATAAATTGTGGATTAATCTCCACCGTGGTTTTTCCCCTAGTAGGGTTTCCACGTAAAAATATTGGTGTTATGGTGTTTTGATCATCTTGTTCATGTTCTTGCATCTTTATTTTTGTTTATGTGTTGTTAATGGTTTAAGATCTGAATTGAAAGTCTAAATTGTTGAACACTGATTCACCCCCCCTCTCAGTGTTCCTTGAGTCCAACACACATAAGACCTAAAAACCAAAATCCTTCAACTATACATCCACATCTTGGCATGTGGACCTCAAAATATGATTCCAACTGGAATCCATTCTCTACTTCCATCTAGAAACTTATCCTTAAAAGCACAAAAGCAAAAACTCATCCGCGGAGAAGTGTAAAATCTCCCACACAACTGTATTGTACAAAAAGTAATTGTGAATTGCCAGGCCAAAATATATTACTCATATCTCTCAATCCAATTGTCCAAACATGATAAAATCTTGTAATTATATACATATAACATCCAAAAAAAATTTTAGAAGTGTGGAGTGATATCTTCATTTTTGGAGTGGTGTGGACCCAAAAATAGATGCATTATTACACTGAACTAGAAGATTTGACACTTAGTCAAATTTCCATACAACTGATCTTTCTGAACTAAATCATCTTCCACAAATGTCTTCCTTAATACTCCAAAAATCTATTAGAACTAATCAAAATGATCCAAAACAATGTTGACATCAATGAAAACACTACAACACATCGTTATGTACCTTACATGCCCATGTTGTGAAACAGCATCATCAATGACAAACTTCCAACAAATCAATATAGGGGATAAAAGTGCATGCCCTCCCCTTTTAATCCTTTATGTTGCACCTACTTTAAAAACCATTATAAATGTATTGGTGAAGTAATCAATTTATTTTATTTTGTGCACAAAATCACCTTAATTTTGAACCTGTCACTAAAAATAGCTTTATCCATTGCCCTATTTAGGTTGTTCCAATAACATAGGTCTTCACCCTTTCTAGAATATGTAAAATGTGTGGTATTCTCTCCTAGATTATATCATTTTGTTGCTTCAGCTAACCTAGTATCAAATTTTGAATATTTCACATTGGACTACATGATAAAATACCTCAATTTCAACATCTAGGATTTTGTATTTATAGATAATCATAGGTGATGAGTACTAATTATGGGATATAAGCATACCACTGTATACCTTGGAATTTATCCTACTCTAAATGTGCAAAATAACTAAGAAATGTGAATGACAAAATACCAAGGACACCTCAAGATTAGCCAAAAGAGTGATAAACAATAAGGAAAATGGACAAAATAAGACACAAATGATTTCACCTTCCTTGCTGTTGATTTCTCCTTGATTGGCCCTTGCTTGTAATGGTTTGTGTGCTCCTTAGATGATTGTTTGAGTGACTAAAATGAAAGATTCAATGTGCAAGATGATTGAAGAGATGGCTAAATGATGGTAAAAGATTGAGGATTCAAATGGGCAGCATATAGTTATGAAAATATAAAGTGTTGAAAATGCCCTTAAGGAGGGGGTATTTATAGAAGAATTTGAATTCTCTAGAGAATTCAACGGTCAAGATTGCTCCAACAAGGCCAAGATGAAGGGCTATGGTGGGTTGAGAACCCACAAGCCCTCACATCTTGACATGTGGAGGGTGAAGTGGACAAGGGGATATGAGATGGAGATGAGTTGTCAAGGAGGTACATGAGGTGGAAAAAGGACATGCACCTTGGGGAGTGAGAAGATTTCCACAAAAAGGGATTTCTTGTCCCCAAGTGGGAGTGAAAGGGACATTTGAGGAATTTTGGAATTCCTCAAAAATCTACATGGGAAAAGGAAAGGTGGTTGGGGAAATAAGTGTGAATTAAAAATTCACATTCCTAGGAAAGTCTAAAAGATAAAAGATGGGCTCCAAAAAGGTGGGACTTGGTCACATGTGGAGATTGTGACAAGTCCAAGGTTGGTCACATGTGGAGATTGTGACAAGTCCAAGGTTTTAGAAGCCTTGGAAGGATGGAATGTGAATTAAAAATTCACATATAAAAGAGGGGAATCTAGGAAGAATAAAAAGGAATTAAAAATTCCTTGGGGAATGATTAGGCTTAATTAATCAAATTAGAAGATAAATGAGGATTAGAAGCCAACTTGCAAAGTTGGAGGATGTGACACATCCTAATCAAAGATTAGGCATGTGCACATCCTAATGAAGAAATTAGGAGATGGATTAGGATTAGATGAAAATGACATGTGAGGAATTAAATAAATGTAATATTTATTTAATTTATTTGATGAAAAGAGGATTAAGAGGGTAAGGTATTTAATTATTAATTAAATACCTTAGGATTTGGCAGAATTAAGATATTAATTAAATAATAGTAATATTTAATTAACTCGGATAAGAGGATGTTTAGACGAAAAGTGATAAATTTGGATAAATTAATTGTCCAAATTTGGATGTCTACATTTTGCCCCTCTTTGAGATGGTGCTATGAAGTAGCATCATTTCAAAGAATATTAAAATATAGAACCTAGAAGAAGATGGCTAGATTGGAAAAGATGCCCCAGTCATCAAAGGGATGACTAGGAAGCAAGACAATGGGGGTGAAGATGAAGAGTAGGGATGAAGGATGCCCCCTCGAGAGGACATGCGGGTTCAAGAGAACACGGGTGGGCTCTCGAAATAGATGATGTGATGCAAGGGGAGATGAGGAAGATGATAAAAGGTGATGGGTAAGGGAGAAGGAGAAGCGATAGGAGATGGAGGAAGCACAAATGGATTTGAGGACAAAAGGCGATGTTGCCCCAGTGAAGGTACAAGCCAAAATGGGTTGATGATGGATGGAGTGTTGTCAATGAGGGAATGAAGGATCTTGAAACAACACGAGGATAGGGAAGGATACATCCCATTGAGTGGTATTGATGAGGGAAGGATACATCCCAAAACACCACTAAAGGATAGGGAAGAATACCTCCCGATGATGATGATGAAAGTGTTGTTGATGAGGGAAGGATACATCCCAAAACAACACCATAGGGATAGAGAGGAATATCTCCCAATGATGATGAGGATGAAAGTGTTGTTGATGAGGGAAGGATACATCCCAAAACAACACTAAAGGGATAGGGAAGGATACTAAGGGATGATGATGATGGGTCAAGGCTGGTAACGAGACTGGGGACAAGACCAAGGATTTGATTAGGTGATTTATGCAAGATTGAACAGATGAGGAGAGGATTGATATGTGAGATGGGGAGAAGGATCTTAAGATTTGGTTTGATATCCAAAGGTTTGGACGGCAGATGAACTAAAGTTCAGATTAGGGGTTTGGTGAAGCTCAGATTGGGATAAGATTAAAGCTCAGATGAGGATTGGATTGAAGACCAGAATGATGGAAGGATATGATTGGATTGATTCTACACCGAGTTTCGGGGTTTAAATGGGTGTAAGGTGTTGACAATCAGAGTTTTGTCGATTTGGCAATTTTCAAGAATTGTCAAATTTTGCCATTTTAGGAAACCGCGCGGATATACTTTTGGGAGTCCAAATTTTTTCCAGGAAATACCCATTGGTGAGATAGGATGAATTGCCAACTAACATCCCAAATTTGAGATATGCATTTTGAGTTATGAGCGAAAACAATTGTTCAAAATGCTAGAAAAAAATACTAAATTGGGATTTTGAGGGTCAAGATGAAACTTTGAGGCCCCAAAAATGGGTCAAAACTCGTTATCGCGTCACGCAACTACCCGTCAAATTTCAACTCAAACAGACACCCGAGTCAAAAGTTATGGCCTCCGGAAGTGTCGGGGTAAAAATCAAAAATCAATTTTGAAAATTTCAAGACATGGGTTTTGTTCAGAGGAAAATAAGAAACTAGGTCAAATCGGTTTTTGGAAAAAGAGAGTGCATTTGGGGGTCACATGGGCCGGAAATGCCTGCGACTCCTGACTGGGCGCCGCCCCCGGGCGGAGCTGCCCGAGAGGGCGGTTCCACCGCTCGGTCCCACCTGCTGGCTCCACGCTCCATGGGCGCCGCTACGCTGGCGGTTCCGCAACCGGGCAAACGAAGGGAGGCAAAAAAAAGGACGGGGGGGGAAGGAAAGAAGAATGTAAGAGGTAAGAGAAAGGATGAAGAGATAGGAAAAAGGATGGGGGGGATGGGGGGATACATGCAAGATGATGAAATGGAAAATGAAATGCAATTCTAAATGCAATTTATCATCCTTGGAGCACTGGTTTTTACTATAGCATAAGACATGATACACCAAGGTATAGAGGACCGAGGTAGATTAGTGTCTAATGCATGAGACAGACACGCCAGACAAGAAGGCTATCCCAATACCCCAAAGTCTCAAAGAAAGACTTTAGTCGGGTATGGTATTGAGATAACCACAAGCACGAAAGGATGCCCCAACATAACACAAGACCTCCAGGATCTTAGTGGGTACTATGTGGGACAACCAAAAAGACACAATCAAGATATGCCCCTATGTGGACTAATCAAAACACGCCATAATATGATGGATTATGGCGGTCTTGACAAGTGATTATAGGGAGCTCAAATGATAAACAAAAACCAAAAGCATCAAAAGATCGCAATCAATTTCAAATGTCCATTGCCATAGGATCAAGGGGATGGATGGGATTGATGAGGTCTGTTAGGAAGGATGCATCTTGTTGAGACCGAAGATGATGGATATGAAACTAAAAGATTGATATGACGTAAGATATTCAAAACTGATTGGATTTGATGATATAAGTGGCTCTTGTTTGTTGAGAACCAGCTAGATAAGTAAGTGCATAGCTTGATGGCATGACACAAGGAAGACAAGACATGGGATTGACACACCCTAAAGACCTAGGGGCTCGGGGGCTGATCAAAGATTAGCCTTGCCTACGTGAAAGCGCAGAGCCCTCGTAGTTCCGTGAAAGGTGGACGATTGACCAAGATGGAGACCTTGATGGATGGTAAAGATAGGATGGACAAAAGGAGAAAGACCGATGATAGATGATAGAAGAGTAAAGTGGACAATGAAGATCAATGATGGAACCCCGGGGGCGGATCAAATGATCTACCTTGCCTACGTGAAAGCGCAGGGGTAACGTAGTTCGATAAGACCAAAGGAAGACAATGGATAAAGGATGATAAGATGACAGGATAAGTGGATAAATAGGTGGTACTGATACGACAAGATAGGATAGACCTGTTGGATTGGATTGGATGATGATGATCACATAAAACTCAGGGATGGGATAGTTATCCAAAGTAGTAAAATGACTTGGGGGGATGATGTGATAGATAGATGAGTGATGAAAAGTGATAGGAGATTGGAAAGATGTGCAAGAGAAGAAGGGGTGATGTAAATGGCATTGGGTTGCATGGGGGGAGGCCTATGACAAGGGATTGTGGGGTGGGATGAGATGGGATGAGGATAAAGATGGAAGATTGGATAAAGATATAGGATAGGGATGGGGGATGGGAGGGATTGTTTGGATGGATGGGAATATAAGGATTGGGAGATGAAAGGGATGTTGTGATAGATGGATACAAAGATAAGGATGGGGAGATGGAAGGGACGCTGTGATAGATGGATAGGGACAGAAGGATTGGGAGATAAAAGGGATGCTAGGATAGATGGATACGGAGATATAGATGGGGAGATGGAAGGGATGCTATGATAGATGGATAGGGAGATGAAGGGATGTTGTGATGGATGATGTCTCCAAGGACTATGTCACAAAGGAAGCAAATGCCCCCACTCTAGATATGTCATATATGAGGAGGCATGAGGGACAAAAGACAAGTGGATGGGAAGATAAAGGAGATAACTAGATGAGAATAGGATGGGTGACTAAGGAATATGATAGAGCATGGATGAAGGGGATGTATACCAATAGGTGTCCAAAGCATGCATAGATAGGTGCCCCTATTTTGATCCAGATCACAAGAAGGATTGGAGGGAATGGGAGATAAATGTGATATGATGGTAGGATGCGGAAGATAGGTGGGATGGGAGGATTTATGAAGAGGACGGATAACAGGAAGACGGGTGCATAGCTAGAAGCATAGCGGATGGAGGGAACGCATATCAGGAAGTTGCCCCCAAGTGCAGATGGGGATTTATGCATGATGCATGTTTGATAGGTTTTCATCATGGTACTTATCCAAGGCGCTTGTTTTCCAAGTTTTCACCATTGGACGAATTATTTCTCTTTACTATTTTTGAATTTTTGAATTTTTGAATTTTTGAATTTTTGTGGATTTTTGGACTTTTTTGGATTTTTGTGGATAGCAAGGGGATGAAAATGGGTAAGGATAGGGATGTTGATAAGGGGATTTAGAAGACAAGTGATAAGCATATGGATGAAGGACTCAAGCATCAAGTTCTATACTAGGTAGTAAGAGCCCATGTTCAAAACCGACTATTAGATGTTGGTACAACCATATGAGAATAAATGGATTATGCAAGAGGATGAATTAGGGGGATTTGAGAGGGGAGATACATGGGATAATGGATGGGATGCTGCGAAGGGTATGGATGGAATGATGGGGTGGATATGTGATGGGGAGATGCGTTCAGGACCAACATTGGCACATGTGGTGGTGGATGTGAAAAGATAAGAGGATTAAGAGATGGAGAATGTGGGGATAATGGAGGAGATGGAATGGTGAATTTCGGGACATAGGGACCCAAAACAGACGTAGGAGATGAAAGGGGTGTATGATTAGCTTGTGGGTTAGGGACTTTGGATGTTCTTACTAATTTTTCATGTGATGGCATTGCATCTTTTTTCTTTGGGATCCACATGGTTTTGATCTTTGCTTTGGTGGGCCTTTGTGGCCTACAAATTTTATTTAGATTTAGACTTTTCTTCTCTTCACCACGTCTTTTGGAGGGGACGTGAGGAGCCTTAGATTCATGTGGATGTTTGGATTTATGCATTTTTTCTTTAACAACCAAAGTGCTTTTAGTAGCAATGGGATGGGTGTGAGGAGATGGATGATGTGGAGTGATGGAGGTAGGAGTATGGGGATTATGTGTAGATGGAGGATGTTTAGGTAAGTGCCCTTGTTGATCCTGACTATGGGGTATGTGAGAGGGATGTTTATGATGGATGAGATGGATAGGTGATGAATGGATGAAAGGATGGATAGGACGAGATGGAGGAGGTGATTTTGGGATATAGGGGCCCAAAATAGATGTAGGACTTGGCATGGTAGATGGAGGATTAGAGATGGTAGATGGAGGGATGTAAGGACCCAAAATGGATGGAGCAGATGAAGGAGGAATATGGACAGTTGTTTTGAGGTGATACAATAGAGGAGGGATGGCCACATATGATCTGGTGGGGCGATGGGAAGAGCCGATATTTCATTTGGAAAAGGCTCGTTGAGGACATCTAGAGGTTGTACCAACATTTTTGGATTGCGAGTCGTGAGTAGTACATCCAAGACCTTGCGGATACAAGTGTTCTTTAGCTTGGATGGGCTCTATAATACCTTGCTCATGAAGGCCTAAACCTTTTCCTTGATAGTTCATTCTCTTGAGCATTCGATCTAGGACAGGATTTTTGTTATTCTGGAAGAATGATGCAGTTCATTAGGTGGAAGAGGAGGGTTGGTGTATATGCTTTGTTTTTCTTCCTCAAGGAGACCACCCCTCGAGGAATGTGGAGAGGACCAAGGGATATGCAAGCGGTGCAGGGGATAGCATTTTAGGTGATGGGGGATGGGATAGCAAACATCAGAGAGGGAGTAGGGGCCATGATAGGATTTGGATTTGTGGTAGTAGGCTCATGCGATGGAGATGGAGATGGAGCAGTGGAAGCTTGAATGACAAGGGGATCATGGGATGGAATGGATGGGGGACTGTGATCTTGAGGTGGACTAGATGGGATGGTAGGATCTTGATCTAGAGAAGGAGATATGTTGGCATGCTTTGGATTAGACTCTTGGCATGACTCATCGTGTGCGGGAGGCATGGTAATGGAGTCTTGTTGGGACTCTTCAAGTGGGGAAGATGGAGGGATGGAAGATTCATGAGGTTCATTGGAAGGGGTTTTGGTGCTACTAGGAGTGGGAGGAGTGGATTGGATTTGGGTGGACCTAGGAGTAGAGGGAGTGGATTGGAATTGGGTGTCTTCGATGGATTCGGTGGTTCTTGGAGTAGGAGATGAGGGTTCAATGGATTTAGTGGGTTCAATGGTTTCAAGATGTGGAGTTGGGGATGACTTCTTTGTAATGAGTCCTTGGAGAACTTCTAAATGAGAGAGACTTGCATATGGTTGGCTTGGCTAGGGTGGTAGAAATGGATGAGGGATTATGGATTGGTGGACTAGGGTTAGATGGAGGAATGGGATTGAATGTAGGACCATGAGTAGATGGGGGATTAGGATTGGATGGAGGACTAGGAGTAGATGGATGAATGGGATTGGATGGAGGACTAGGAGTAGATGGAGGACTAGGATTGGATGGAGGGTTAAGGTAAGGATATTGGAGTGGTGAATTAAGATAGGGGGACATGGATTGTAGGTTAGGACAAGAGGATAAAGGTGGTGTAGTGGGACAAGAGGATGTGGGGGATGGATTATAATAAAGGTATTGGGATGATGGATTAGGATGAGGAGACATGGATGTAGGATTAAGGTAAAAGGGTGCGGATGTAGGATTAGTATGGGAAGATTGGAAAAGAGGATTATGATAGGGGGAAATGGATGGGGAATTGTAACAGGAATATTGTGATGGAAGATGAGGATAAGAGGATGTGGATGTTAAATAAGAGGATGATGTAGATGGACATGAAAAATATGGGGATGAAGAAGATACTGGATATCCATTGTCAAAGGTGGCATAAGGAGCATGATTAGGCATGGATGAAGACATAACGGGATAGCTGGAAGGGGTGATTGGATTGTGGAAAGTGGGTGGAGAAAGCTTACTAGTGATGATAGCATCAAGGGGATCTATGTCATATTCTTCTTGATCGACAAGACTTTCGTTATCATCGTCCACATAGTTAGGGTTTCCCTTGACTACTATTGATGGAGGATGAGGATTCATAATGATGAAAGGATAAATAGAATGGATCAAATATTTTGGACGGAGATGGACTAAAGCTCAAATCAGGATTTAAGTTAAGCTCAGATTAGGATCGGATTAAAGCTCAGATTAGGATGATTGGATGATGCAATGGGATTGATTTTGATTTTGATGGGATTTGGATTTTGATCAGGTTTTTTTTGGATATATTGGATTGGATCGGATTTTGATTGGTTGGATTAGATTTGGATTGGATTGGATTGGATTTGAGTTGGATTGGTTTGGATTTGATTGGATTGGATTGGATTTGAATTGGATTGGATTGGATTTCAATTGGATTGGATTTGATTAGATTAGGATTTGGATTTGATTGGATTGGATTGGGTTGGATTGGGATTGGATTGGATTTGGATTTCAATTGGATTGGATTTTATTAGATTAGGATTTGGATTTGATTGGATTGGATTGGGTTGGATTGAATTGGATTGGATGATAAAAGATGAGAGGGAGACCTTGAGTTTAATCAAAGAAAGTTACCCTTAGCAAGCAAGAGCTTTAATTGATTAAAAGGATGACTATGGCACCGAATCCACCTTGAGATAGGAATGGATTGATTGGGCCGAGGATGATAACTTACGCCACCGAATTCACCTCAAGATGGAAGCAAATTGATTGGGGTCGAAGTTAAAGACTAATAATCAAGTTCAAGCACTATGGTCAATTTAGGTAACCACTTTGTAATACAAGGTTAGGACGGTTTTGTTATGGGTAGTGTTTGGGAGATGCAAATGGTAAGAAATTATTGGTGGATTAGGGGGAAATTAGAATGAGTGGGGGATTAAGGATAATTATGGAGAATGTATGGGGATTCAGAAGGGTTGAACGAAAGTTTGGAATAATGAGATGGAGGTTTAAAATGGTCAAACGGGGGTTTTTTAAGGTTTAAAGTGACAAAACGAAGGCTTGGGATGATGAGGTAATGGTTGGGAATGGTTAAATAATGGTTTAGAGGCTAAATGGGTCCGAATGGAGCAATTTCGGGTGCTCAGGAGGGCAAATCCACCCTTCTGGAGCAAAGATCAAGGCATTGATAGCAAAATTAGGGGCGTAGACAGCTTTCTGCAGTAAATCAGAGGCATTTCCAACAAAATCAGGGGTGTAGACAGCTTTCTGTAGTAAATCAGGGGCGTTTCTAGCAAAATCAGGGGCGTAGACAGCTTTCTGCAGTAAATCAGGGGCGTTTCCAGCAAAATCAGGGGCATAGACAGCTTTCTGTGGTAAATCAAGGGCATTTCCAGCAAAATCAGGGGCATTTCCAACAAAATCAGGGGCGTAGACAGCTTTCTGTAGTAAATCAGGGGCATTTCCAGCAAAATCAGGGGCGTAGACAGCTTTCTGCAATAAATCAGGGGCGTTTCCAACGAAATCAAGGGTGTAGACAGCTTTCTGCAGTAAATCAGGGGCATTTCCGCCTTTCTGTAGGGGCGCTGCCGCCTTTCTGCAGTAAATCAGGGGCGCTGCCGCCTTTCTGCAGGGGGTAAAGTTTGGTTTTGATGGCAAGGGTTATGGCAAGGACGCAAAATGATAAAACAAGTCCAAAGTATCAAAAAATTGACAGATTTTTCACAAGAAAACACCTCAAGCAAGCACAATCCTATGATTAATATTACGGGTATGGAAGGCAAAGTCTTAATCTAGGATGCACAAGGCTTCTAAGGAGTCCTCGATATACTCTCGGTACGTGAGGCACAACCATGAACACCAGTCTGTCACAAGCGTGAATCGGGAACCCCAGCGAGATACTGAAAGGCTCAGACCAACTCTTCACGTCTATCTAGGTATCACCCTAGCTTTGACGCTCCGCCAATTACGACGCAACTGGATTAGGGTACAACTTTCGTTCTCCCCCCTTTATATACCCCGTCGGTACGCGTGGTTGGAATCGTCCCTTGGGGTGATGAAATCCCTAAGCAGGTCCCACTAAAAAGAAGATACTAATCATTTCCAACTACTCCCCAGGCTCACACGAAGTGCAAGGGGAAAGCGAAAATGAATTAATATCCCCTTGGGTAACACAAGAACAAACAACAACAGTAAGCAATGAAGTTTAATCCCCCTAATTAGACTATGTTCGAAAACAGCAAATGTTAGTTGTCTTCTTCTTCGCTCTTTGATCAATAACCCCCTAATACGCTGCAAAACGTCAGTGAAAAACAACAATATCCTTGTCAGAACAACGTTAGAGAGTTATCACGTGAAAATAGCAAAAAACTAAAGCAAAAACGAAGCCAAAACGCCTATTTTACCTTCCAAACTGTGTTGTTTTGGGGTGTTGCCGCCTTTCTGCGGGGGCGCTACCGCCTTTCTGCGGGGGCGCTACCGCCTTTCTGCAGGGATGCTGCCGCCTTTCTGCAACAAACTTTGTCAGATTTAAAAACAGAAAGGTGCGCCCCTCCCACTGCAAGGAAAGTGTTAGTAAAACCTTCTAAACATATCCCTAATTGCAGCAATCGTGTTAGAGAGAATAAAACTTTCAGGTGGCCAAGAGGGCGCTGCCGCCTTTCTGCAGGGGCGCTACCGCCTTTCTGCAGGGGCGCTACCGCCTTTCTGCGAGGGCGCTACCGCCTTTCTGCGAGGGCGCTACCGCCTTTCTGTAGGGGTGCTACTGCCTTTCTGCGAGGGCGCTTCCGCCTTTCTACGAGGATGCTATCGCCTTTCTGTGGGGGCGCTACCGCCTTTCTGCAGGAGCGCTACCACCTTTCTGTGAGGGCACTACCGCCTTTCTGCAGGGGCGCTACCGCCTTTCTGCAAGGGCGCTACCGCCTTTCTGCGGTAAAGCAGAGGGCGCTGCCGCCTTTCTGTGAGCTTTTCTTGCAAAATTCTTAACCAAAAGAGACGTTAAATGCAAGACCCGTGTGTGGGTCCCACCGGGCGTGCCAGAAATGTATACCTTGGAATTTATCCTACTCTAAATGTGCAAAATAACTAAGAAATGTGAATGACAAAATACCAAGGACACCTCAAGATTAGCCAAAAGAGTGATAAACAATAAGGAAAATGGACAAAATAAGACACAAACGATTTCACCTTCCTTGCTGTTGATTTCTCCTTGATTGGCCCTTGCTTGTAATGGTTTGTGTGCTCCTTAGATGATTGTTTGAGTGACTAAAATGCAAGATTCAATGTGCAAGATGATTGAAGAGATGGCTAAATGATGGTAAAAGATTGAGGATTCAAATGGGCAGCATATAGTTATGAAAATATAAAGTGTTGAAAATGCCCTTGAGGAGGGGGTATTTATAGGAGAATTTGAATTCTCTAGAGAATTCAACGGTCAAGATTGCTCCAACAAGGCCAAGATGAAGGGCTATGGTGGGTTGAGAACCCACAAGCCCTCACATCTTGACATGTGGAGGGTGAAGTGGACAAGGGGATATGAGGTGGAGATGAGTTGTCAAGAAGGTACATGAGGTGGAAAAGGACATGCACCTTAGGGGAGTGAGGAGATTTCCACAAAAAGGGATTTCTTGTCCCCAAGTGGGAGTGAAAGGGACATTTGAGGAATTTTGGAATTCCTCAAAAATCTACATGGGAAAAGGAAAGGTGGTTGGGGAAATAAGTGTGAATTAAAAATTCACATTCCTAGGAAAGTCTAAAAGATAAAAGATGGGCTCCAAAAAGGTGGGACTTGGTCACATGTGGAGATTGTGACAAGTCCAAGGTTCTAGAACAAGTCCAAGGTTCTAGAAGCCTTGAAGGATGGAATGTGAATTAAAAATTCACATATAAAAGAGGGGAATCTAGGAAGAATAAAAAGGAATTAAAAATTCCTTGGGAATGATTAGGCTTAATTAATCAGTAATTAGAAGATAAATGAGGATTAGAAGCCAACTTGCAAAAGTTGGAGGATGTGACACATCCTAATCAAAGATTAGGCATGTGCACATCCTAATGAAGAAATTAGGAGATGGATTAGGATTAGATGAAAATGACATGTGAGGAATTAAATAAATGTAATATTTATTTAATTTATTTGATGAAAAGAGGATTAAAAGAGGGTAAGGTATTTAATTATTAATTAAATACCTTAGGGATTTGGCAGAATTAAAGATATTAATTAAATAATAGTAATATTATTTAATTAACTCGGATAAGAGGATGTTTAGACGAAAAGTGATAAATTTGGATAAATTAATTGTCCAAATTTGGATGTCTACAACCACATCATCATAAATATCTATATCAACACTAAAAATACATGAATATCTATGATAACATTGACATCATAGGAATTCCATTGATTTTAATGTAGAGAGGGATTCAAACACTCTAAACCCCCTCTAAAATCCTTACAATCATTGCTAAAATAAAATTTAAAAAATGCAAATTAACACCACAAATTGTCTGCAAATGGAACCATTAAATTGCACAGTTCAAGAAAGTTGATTACAAAAAAAAAATCAATCATTTATGGACTATTATATAGAAAATAAACTTAATATAATTAACTGATATGCAAGTGAATAGCAATCTGACACATTTATGCTCAATTATGTGAGCTCCTACAACCAAATTCATCTTCCATCTCTTCAACACCACTTTTAACTTTTGTGGCTTCAATATTATTGTGTTGAAACCTTCATGGATTGTTGTAAATCAATCCAAACCTAAAACAAAACTTCCAAGAAACTCTTCCTGAGAATACAACGCCTTCCTCCTTTCTCTCTTCTTTTCTCTTCAAACTTTCATTGCTGAAGTATGGGTTTTTCCCTGTTTTACTCCTCCTATCATGAAATTATTTTTATATGTTTTATTTGGGCCTCTCCAATATGGCATAACCCCTACTGTTGCTTCACATTCAGACCTTCAAAAATTAATTAAAAATCATTTAAAACAAAAAAAAAATCATATGCTTTATTTGGGCCTCTCTAATATGGCATAACCCTTACTATTGTTTCACATTCAGAACTTCAAAAATTAATTAAAAATCATTTAAAACCCATTTCCAACAACCCCACAAAATATTTTCAGTTTTAATTCCCTCATTTTTTACTCCCAAAAAAGTAGAGAATCAAAGAAAGTCTCGGGTGCCCACTTCCCCGGTCCCTACATTTTAGGGATCATGATTAAGTGTTTTAAAGATCCATATTCAAATTCCAACACCTCATATTTCTCTTCAAATATTTTGCAATTAAAGATTTAAACCTCTTTTCCTTTCTTTTTAACCCACTAATCAACTTGTCAATTTGCAAAGGGAATTTATTTGACAAATTTAATTATTCAAAGACAAATTATTTTCCACCCTTCAACTTGAAATTCAAACCAAAATTAATTCATTCCAAAATCCAAAAATACTCAACAAAATTAACCTCTTTTTGTTTGACACAAGATTGTCAATTGTCATGGATGCTCCTGCATCAGAAACCCATGGTAGAAAGAAAGTGATCTTATCACTTTTCAAGAGAATATCCAAGATGAATAACCTCAGCTTCAAACAACCAAGATGCATCTTCAACAGGCCTCCCAATTCATTTTACTAAGTACTTCATGTATTTCTTTCTTCTACTCCCTATCATGTATTTCAAAGCATCAAATTTGTTTTCTAACCAATATACTTCTTCAAAATCATAACTAAAAAATAAACTTATACCTCCTCCTTCATCAAACCAAATGTATTTAATTGTCTCATTTTATGTTCTACCTTTTCCATCTCTTTCCACTATGTCCCTTTCATGAAATTCCACTGTTTTAATGCCTTTTGAAAGACATGACACTTTTGTAACCTGGTTTCCTTCACTCAAAATAGCATTAGTACTACCATCAAAAAAATCAATTTCTACATTACTTGACAAAGAATCATGATCACTAATCAAAGCATTTTTACCTCCACTATTCTCAAGCAAGGATTCTTCAGAAAACTCTTCATTAACCTTCACACTCGACTCTTCCAATTCAACTTTATCAGAACTAAATTCTGCTGCAATAAACTTATCTATTCCTTCACTCTCTTTCTCATCAAAAGAAATAATAAATTAGATTTTACCTCACCCTCTGTTGCTACCTTCATTCTACTTGATATTTATACTTCAATCTGAGTCAACATATCACCTTTTCCATCTTCATCATGGTTAGTGTTAACAAAGCCTACATATTCATGCCTCATAATGTCTAAAGGTCTAATTTCATCAACCAAACAAGACCTTGCATTGCTGAAAACATTACCCATTTCTTCTTTCAATGGCTTCAATTTGTTTTTCACTCCATCCTTCATCAATTTGTAAATGTTGGCATAACCATCATGCATCACCTTCCTGACAAATTGCCAAGGCCTTCCTAAAAACATATGACACACATTCATAGGAATAATATCACATAAAATTTCATCTCTATAACCTCTTATATTAATATTTACCAAAATTTCTTTGCTGATCAAAACTTTCCTATCATCTTGTAGCCATGCTATCATATACAAATGTGGATGCCTTCTTCTCTCTAGCTACAACTTTGTCACCATCTCTTCAGAAACGAGATTGTTTGTGCTATCTCCATTTATGATGACATTACATACCTTATTCTAGCACTTGTGTCTTGTTCTAAACAAAAAATTTCTTTGTATTGATTTATCATCTTCATTCAAGAGGGTTCTCCTTGCCATTAAAGCTTCACCATCTTTCACTTCTTCAGAATGTGATGATCCTACATCTTCCTTATTCACATTTGTTGCTCTATTTTGATTTTCTGATCTTCTTCTCAGTCTTTCCTCTTCATGAGGATGTTCATATGCTCTATGACCCTCTTTTCCATACTTAAAATAGGTTCCTCTAAATTTTTCTCTACCAAAACCTCTAACAGATCTTCCTCTACATCTTGGATTTTGATCTCTAGGACCATATGAGTCATCATATCTCTGATTTTTGTTGCTGCCTTGGTCTTCATTTTTTTTTATTATTATTATCTTCTCCATATGTTCTTCCTTCAACCTCTTCATCACGACCTCTTCCTTTTTGCTTAATTTCATACATTTTGTTCATTCTATCCTCATTTTTTAAGGAAATTTGATATGCATCTTCCATTGTGTAAACTCTCACCAAAGTCATCTCCTCTTGTATGCTTGGCCTCAAACCATTAACGTATCTTGCAACCTTCCCCTTAGCTGCTTTTGCATGTCCTGTTCTAATCAAGATCCTATGAAACTCCTTTGTGGGTGATCCCACAATACTAGTTTACAATTTTTGGCCAAACTCAACACTGAAATATTTTTTTCTAACTAAATCTTCACTTTCGGGCACCTATAGCAGCTAAACCGTGAGGAATTTGAAGATGATGCAAACTAGTGATTTGTCACATTTTGTCTATAGATTCTAAATATATTTTTTTCAAAAATTTTGGAATCAGATTTCACTTTCTTTTTCCATCTCCTTCAAAAACTAGTTTTTTCAGTAAACAACATTTTTAAGGAGTGACGCTCACCATATAACGCATAAATTTTTTTCCATGAAGGATAAAATTATAATTTTTTTGAATTTAGATTTGTAACTATGATATCGAGTGCTTTCAATTGGTTAGATAGTATTTTATTGAATAATTTTTCCTTAATCAAGTTTTAAAATCAAACCAATTACAATTCAGACATAGGCAGACCTTATAACGCATAACTTTTTTTGTATGTATCGAAATTCAATTTTTTATTTTTTTGTTGGATCAAGGACTTCAATATCTAATGCACTCATATTTTTCAATTTTTGTTTTTGGTAATCTTCTATTTTTCCACATGTGTAGAACAGAGAGCTTGATTTTCGGTGAAAAACCTATGTTTAATAAAACTCAAAAAACAAATACATAATAAAACCAAAACATATTAAAATTATATTCATTGGATAGCTTGTTTCGAGGACTAACATCATCCAATTGGGTCTATGAAGTCTCCTCCATTTTCATCATCAACCTGAGCTTCAAAGTACAAAATTATGGACTTTTTTGGTGCCTGAGGATGAGAAGGTGGGAAAAGGGGGGTTCGGGCGAAACAAGGGGGTTTGAGCGAACCCCCTTTCAAAAAATATTTTCTTTTTGTTTTTTGGTGAGAATGGTGGGACCTCGCATTTAATTGGTTCACTTGAACTAGGGTTCATTCGAACCCTATTTTGGTTCGCTCAAACCAAAGGGTTCATTCAAACCCCAAAAACCATTTTTTTTGCATGGGGTCATTTTTTGCAACTTTTCCTTCCTCACTCAAATTGTAAACCACTTTTGTGGGTTTTCCCTTGTATAATCTTTCACTATCTTTATTCCTTACTTCAATCCTTGCATTTTTTTAAGCAAATCCAGCTCATAATCCATCAGAATGAATTGTCTTTTCATTTTCTCTACCATTTTGTCCCACCTTGTGATTTTCTCCTTCCCTTTTCTTCCTCTTTCCAACTCAATTTCTCTCCACTAGATTGAAGCATGTCCCATCAATCTTGTCTTGGAAAATCTTACTTTGTCTGAGTCTCCAACTTCTTCACACTCAAAGTACTCATCCATATCATTTATCCAATCTATAAGTTCCTCTAGATTTAAATTTCCATTAAAGGTAGAAACATCAATCTTTGGTCTTTTCCCCATTTTTGATAGGACTCTCAACAACGGATCCTTGGAAACTGTTGCAAATTCCTCTCTCTGTTCAGTTGTTTGGCTAGCATTCTCTGGAACTTCTTCTTCTTCCTCATCACTCTCTAGTTCCCTTCTCTATGGAAACCCTCTTCTTATTTCTTCTTGAAGTGTTTCCACTTGTCTTCTCAAAGCTCTAAAATCATCATCATGGACAAATTTTCCATTCTTCCTCTTCCTCTACCTCTACCATGATGGGATCCTCTTGCATAAATTTTTCTACACACCCACAAGCTTAATCCTAGTGCAAACTACCTCTCTTTGGTGGTTTTTTCAGACACTCAAGATATTCTTGCTCTTCAATACCACTAATGTAGAGAGGGATTCAAACACTCTAAACCCCCTCTAAAATCATCACAACCATTGCTAAAACATAATAAAAAATTGCAAATTAACACCAAAAATTGTTTGCAAATGGAACCATTAAATTGAGCAATTCAAGAAAGTTGATTACAAAAAGGTTTTCAATCATTTATGGACTGTTATACAGCAAATAAACTCAATAAAATCAACTGGTATGCAAGTGAATAGAAATCTGACACATTTTATGCTCAACTATGTGAGCTCCTACAACCAAATTCATCTTCCAACACTTCAACACCCCTTTCAACTTCTATGGCTTCAATATTATTGTTCTATAACCTTCATGGACTATTATAAATTAGTCCAAACTTGAAAAAAAAATTCCAAGAAGCTCTTTTTGAGAATACAACGCCTTCCTCCTTTCTCTCTTCTTCTTTTCCCTTCAAATTTTCATTGTTGAAGAATGGGTTTTTCCCTGTTTTACTCTTGTCATGAATTTATTTTTATATGCTTTATTTGGGCCTCTCCAATATGGAATGACCCATGTTGTTTCTGCACATTCATACCTTCATAAATTACTTAAAAATCATTTGAAACCCATTTCCAGCAACCCCACAAAAGATAGGATTTTTTCTGTTTTAATTCCCTCCTTTTTTACTCCCAAAAAGTAGCAAATCAAAGCAAGTCTTGGGCACCCACTTCCCCAGTCCCTACTTTTTAGGGATCATGATTGATTTTTTTAAAGCTCCATATTTCAAATCCCAACACCTCATATTTCTCTTCAAATATTTTGCAATTAAAGATTTAAACTGCTTTTTCTTGCTTTTTCACCCACTAGTCAACTTGTCAATTTGCAAAGGGAATTTATTTGAAAAATTTAATTATTCAAAGATAAATTATTTTCCACCCTTGAACTTAAAATTCAAACCAAAATTCAAAAATACTAAAGAAAATTAACCTCTTTTTGTTTGACACGGGATTGCCAATTGTGATGGATGCTCCTGCATCAAGTTTCTTAGCATGGTTTTAATATTTAATCATTAGAAAAGGGATTTGAGTCATTATTAAGGATGCCATAAAATTTCCCTCTAGACACAACAAACCTCATCCTACTTTTACCACAACCTTTATTTCGCATAGGCACCAATAACAAAACAACATAAGTTGAATTGATAGCAAGATGATTAGATCGTATGGAGGAAAAGTATCTTTGGAATAGTGTTGTTGCTTCACAACATGGCTTAGTTCTTTTTTGAACTAGGAATCCTCTTTACATAAAAACCTAATTATTCCTTTGGTGATGTTTTTTTTATTCCTTGATACTTCTTCTATGTGTGTTCTCTTTTTTTTCTTTATTTACAGTCATCCTAGAGGCATTCACCTACTATATACTTGCTCTAATTTTTCCCTATTTAGTTTTCTTTAATTTTTATTACAAACCTCTTTGTTTGCTAGGTTTTTCTTTCCTCTTGAAACTCTCAACCTCTTTAAACCATTTTTAATTATCTCATGTGGTCGTCTTTGGATTTTCATCTCATGTTTACAATTCTTTCAACTCTAAAATTCCTACTCCAAAATACTCTTATGTCTTACCTTTATTTTAGGTTGCATCCACCTTTGACTTAGTCTTTTTATTTCTTTCTTTCCTAGACCAAAGAGGCCAAATTATGATTTGGTTATAAGTCCCTTACCTTTATTTCCTTATAATATGTTAATTTTTTTGATGTCTGGTAAACTCAAAATCATGTTTTGAGTCTCTAAAATTAAATCCAATCTATACACACTAAAATGAAGTAATTATAGTGTCTTTAAGTTTGTCAATGGACCCAAAATTAAATTAAGCTCTAAGTATTCTCTTTCAAATCCATATTCCTTTAAAACTTCTCTTGTTGGAAAAAGTAAAAAGCATATAATGAGGGAATATTTGAAGGGAGGAGGGCTTTGTCGAGGGTGAAAAAAAATATAAATTAGGGTTTGAATGGTAAAATTTTTTGTAATTATTTCTTATTAACATTGTAGAGATAATTTATTTTATGGAGGGTGGAGGTGTGATTTCCTCTTCAGCTCTACGCTCTCATTTCCCTTGTGTTACTATTTTCCCTTTCTTTGATAAGGGAAAAATTAAATAAGGGCATTCAAGATAGCAGCACATAGGGAGGACGTTATAATATTTTTCAATATTTTCTTCATTTTAATATATATCTACATAGACTCGGTGTCATATCTAACCATGAAATAATACCAAAGAGTGGGTGAAATAAACATCTTAGTTACAAATATGGTTGAAATTTGAAGCTAGACAAGCAAGGAAGATCAAGCATTGTAACCCAGCAAGGAAATGATAACCATGGAAGATGTATCTGACTTGAAAGAAGAAATGAATGGAAAAATGATTGTAGAAGAGGAAAACCTTTCTAAAAAAATAAAAAATATGAAAACAATCGATATCTTGCAACTAAGGAATAAGGTGAATCCTTAGAATTTTGGCTTCTTGATGATGTGGGTTCTATTGCAGAAAATCAAAACAAAAATATTAGTTTATTTTTTAAGAGGAAATCCTATTTAACTAGAGTTTTACAAATGAGCAAAACTAAACTAGTAAAATATGGCTTGGGAAATTGAAAGAATAAGGGGTCTAGGCAAGGGTTATGTCTCTTGCATCTTTAAATATGCAAAGTATGCTTAATCAATTTTACAATATGGCACATGGGTTATATGTGACCAAGTTTGTTATCTTCAAGAATGGACCTTTGGTTTTCACCCACAAGGGCCTTCTCACTCACATTATCCCATGTGGCTGAAAATATCATATTTAAACATGGAATTTAGACCATAGATTAAGGATAATTTGGCCCAACTTGGTAAAGTTTAATCTATTGAAAATAATGTTCAATTTTTTTTCTAGTTTAAGATTTCACCTAAGAGTGTTTGTGGAAGTGGACTTGAATAAACCCTTGCTTGAGAATATCAAATTGTTTGGTCATGGTTATGAACTGAAACATCCAATAATATATTTGAACAAGTCAAATTCATGTTTCTACTACTGACAAGAAGGGAATTTATTTTTCATTTTTCCAATTAGGAAAAATAAATCCCTACTTTCCCAATCTACTTCTGCAACCACTAAATCTTACATGAAGTCAAAATATCCTACTTCATCAAATCCTAAAGTTACTTCATCATTTTACCCTCAAGTTAATACTATCCACACTTTGTTTTATCATTATTCACCTTCTATATTGATTTCATTGGGAAAATATTCTTATAAAGATGCTATTTTGACTTATAAGTGGAGGACTATTAGGAAGAGGAATAAACTCTCTCTCTTCTTCCAAACCTAACTAGTTAACTCATGATCCTTCTCTCTCTCATTCTCAAGGTTTGATAAAATCCCCTAATAAGTCTATTTCTCCTCCACCTAATTCTAGGAAAATGTCAATATCTTCATCAACTGTTTCAAATGATCACTTGAGCAATGAATAATTTGTTTCCATTTCTAACTGTTTTAGTTTTTCCAAAAGAGGATGATAATAAACTATTTGGTTCATCATGAATTGCAAGATATTTTTTTGGAATATGAGAGGGATCTCCCACCCTCAACGTAAGTTTAAATTAAAAAATATAATGTTGAAATGGAAACCATATGTGTTATTCCTACAAGAAGTTAAATTAAGTAATGATCACCTAGATGCTTCTCTTTTCAATATTTGGAAAGAATTTGTTTTCTTCCATACATATCATAGATATGGGAGTGTTGGAGCTATAATTGGAATGTCTCCTTGGATTTATAAATATTTCATTAAGAATGAAGAGGACCCATCACATAGTTGTGTGTGGGTCCTTAATTTTATCAATGAACAACCTATAGGTTTTTGTTCTATATATACTCCTAATAGTTCAAAAGAAAGATCTTCTCTTTGGGACTAAATGCCTAAATTTACTCCTGAAATAAAGAAAAATGGGGTTATATAAAAGGGGGTTTACCAAAATAAATAACCCTATTCTCCACTATTTCATTCAAGAAATGAGATCCAAACCATGAAGTGACTATCAACAAAAAGGTGAGTCAAATCAAGGTATGAATCAACAATTTCTCCTTTATGCAAGGATGAGGGTGTGAGCAAAACAACACTTTGGGGAGAAAGATTTGAAATAGAAAAAAAACTCCAAACCTAGATCTACAAAGTGCATTAAAGAGATTTAACATAAAACAAAAGGAAACTGTAGACATTGAAAATATACAGATTGACATCGTGCATCTGATCCTGACTTACTAACATCGTTTCTTCCTAGATCATCCCTCGGTCTAACCATTTAATCAAATTCCCCTATCTGATTAAATTCATCAATATTCATCTCTTAATTAAATAAATCATTTTGTCTAATCAAGTCACTTTCTCTTGTTAATTAAATCAATCCATCTGATCTAATTATCCCTATTTAATTAAATAATCAATTTATTTGATTAAATCTCTAAAGTCTATCCATTAAATTAAATAAATTAAAACCTTATTTGATTTAATCTAACACCATCCTTTTAATTAAATAAATCAAATCTTTATTTAATTACCCTCTTATCATATTCCTCTCTTATTTGATTTAAATAAATCCATAAATCTAAGTCAAATAAGTCACATCATCTAATCTCCGTTAAATTAGATTAAATTAATTAACCCTTGATTAATTTAACCTCATCTCATGTCACATCCTCTAGATAATGCAAGTTGCACATGAAAATAGATTTAATTCATTTATTAAATCCTATTTTCCTCACAAGGCATCTTTTTGGAATATTCTTCAAGTTTGAATTCAAAAATTCCAAGTCAACATGTACATCCAACAAGGCATTTAACTCCTCTTACATGTCCTTTTCCTTGAGCCAAGTGGCATTTATTGCATTTTCCCTTCCCTCTTACATGTCATTTCAACAAATTTGAATTTCAAATATTGGCATTTATTGGCACAAACCCCAAATCTTGCACAACCATCATCCATTCATAGCTTGACAAGTGGCACCATATCATTTGATGAAAGTTAGTCCCACATTGCTCAAAATTGGACTTTCATCCATCTTGAAATCCTATAAATGAAGAGCTCCTCTCCTCATTTTATCATCCACAATCCAAGTAAAGTTACCATGCTAAAATACTTAGCCATTTCCATCCATCATTTGAATTCTTAGCTAGGCTTTTTGCAGATTTGGCTTGAGTTCTCATCTTCTCATCAAAAGTGGATCAACAATCTCTTCAACATTTGAATCTTGCATCATAGGAATTGGGAAAGGCCAATTTTCACATCAAATACCACCCCCCAAGGGATCAAGTGTTTGCTATTTAAATTAGGATTTAATCTTTTTGTCAATAATTCCATTATGTTCTTGCTTATTTTCTTTCCCTATTTTGAGTTTGCAAATGGATTTCATGGGGAATCCTTCTTTTAGCTTGCATTTCCTTGTCTAACTCGTTTATTCATGTTGTTTTGCAGGTACTAGGAAAAGGGTTCTCACATTTGGCGCTAGAAGGAGGGCTTGACATCATAAATTCTAACATTTTCTTAAAATTTTCGCGTTTTCTTGACACATAGGAAATTCCAACGCGGGCTCGTCAGCGTCGCTATTTTTGGCACCGCGAACGCGGGCTCGTCAGCGTCGTTGTTTCAACACCGCAGGCTCGTCAGTGTCGCTATATAGCACCACGTGAACATAAACTCCGCTGCTGGAATCATCCTGCCAAGAATTTTTGAAATTTAAACTCCGCCGCTGGACTCGCCAATCTGTAGAAGTTTAGAAAAAAATTTAAACTCTGACGCTTTCAAAAATTGCGATGCTGGGCGAAAAGAGCAACGCAGTCGTGCTCTCTATCCCAACACAGAGCGTCGTTGACTGGTAAGCGGCGCTGTAAGAGCACCGCTGAGAGGAAAAAATAGCGACACCTTCACGAGTTGCGACGCTGGAAGACAGTAAAAAGGGAGAAATTAATTTTTAGCACGTGTTTTGATTTATGATTTATTTATCTCATGCTTTCTGGTTTTTAACTTCTGTGTTTTTTTCCAAAATCTGACTGTTTTTTTTCTTCTTTGTAGGTTAGAAATCGAAAACTAAGAAAGGAGGAACATGGTGATGATACTTTTTTCCTATCAAAGTGTTTTTTTAACACCTAAATGTTTGTTTAACACTTCTTCAAGAATTTTTTATCTTCTTCATTCTTAGAATACTAGTTTTCATTTGGGCTTAAAAAGTACCTTTCAATTCCTTTTTTGTTGCAAAGGTTAAAACGAACAATAGGATCAACAACTTACTAGATTTTGTTTATGGGATTAACAAATTGAACAAATATCTTTCACTTGTGATTTGGTGCTCTAAAATGAACTCACATATTGCTTTGAGGATCTAAAAAGAACAAGTGTAGTTGTGTTTTTTGTGAGGGCTTACTTAGACTAAAGGCATTGGAAAAAGGATGTATGCGCATCTCTCTCACGCTTTATAGAGATCTTGAGAATCAAAAGGTCTTTTCCATGACTTTGGCTTAAGACAAAGCAATCACCTCCACACTTCAATTTGGGCTTAAAATTGAACAAACTCCTGTGCAAGTGTGAGTGGGGGTCTTTGTTGCGTACATTCTCTCTCCTTGTTGCCAACAAGGATTGATCGAGTTACGAATATTGTTCTTCATTCACTTTTGTTTATCCTAGAGGGCCTGCCTTGGGGAAAAAGTAATCACCCAAGGGAACAACTCAACTGGTAACACTCTAAAGCCAAGATTATTTCTAGTCGGGATATAAATGTGGATATTGGAAGAAACGCCAATATCACATGGTTGACTCTGACAAGATGGATCCGAAAGGGGACTCTTGCCACGTTGCATCAACTCCTACAAACGGAAAGTCCTTACTAAAACCCATGTGCTAGAATTTTCCAAAATCCTTTTATCTATTTGTTGGTGCAAGAACGGTCATTCTGAAGCCACCCCACACTTTTACGGTCTTCTAGTAGAGATGGAAATCATTCCATGGGAGTTTTATGGGTGTTGATGCTTGGCTGCCCCGTATAAGTGAGTGTCGTGGAGGGGAGCCAGTGGGGTCAAACATCTAACCATCCGCTAGAGATAAGTGTAGCTGGACTTGTCCAAGTGGGAATCCAACAAATATTGTCTTACACATCCATAGGATTATACTTATTATTGGGTTACAAAATGCATTACTTGATCGAAAACATCATGGAAGCAAACACTTAACATCATCCAAAATTTCAAACCCCTTTTGAAGACAAATGCCATTGACTCAATCCATATGTTATTGCTTTCCCTTGGGATTCATATCCTTAGAGGTTTCTAAACATTGGATTATATCTCAATTTGTCTTCTTAAGTAAACAATAGGAAACCCTTGCCTTGAGTTCATTAAATTTCCACATAACATATCTTGTGGGGTTTGAAGAAATTAAGACATTGGACATCTTAGTTTGAAAACCTAATTGAAGAAACTGTTTTTGGTAAAATAAAGACATTAAGCAAAGCTAAGCAAAATGAACTTTCATATGTGTTGAAGACTCCAAATCCCAAAGAACAAAATCATTGTTTGAAAATCCAAAATTAAATGTTCAAATGAAATCATTTCTTGGTTACAAAGGTCATTAGGAAGCATTTGCATGCTCTTCAATACCTAGGTCTAGGCAAACAAAGGGTATCTTTTTAGATTTATCTTAGGATCAAAAACACATCAAAATATTTTTTTCCATCCTTCAAAACATCAAGACAAAATCCATCTCATCATCACCTTTTGGAAAAATCTTGAAATCATCCTTGATACTAGGCTTTATGGCAAAATCAAAAATCATCAAAATCATTGAGACAAAATCCTTGAAAACATTAGCAAAAACACCTTTGGCTAGGTATGTGTAGATGCATCCTTTTGCATATACTTAGTCAAAGTTATCAAAATCATCTTGTCTAGCTTAGTGTATGTAGATGAATCCTTCTTCATATGCTTAGTGAAACAATCATCTTGTTTGAATAGGTGTGGGTAGATGCATCCTTCTCCTCACACATATTCAAATTATCATCCTTTGAAAAAAGCTATCCCTTAGATCATCATCCAACTTCTTAGGATCTTTTTGTTCAAAATCCAAATCAAAAAAACCAAATCAAAATCAAGGCCAAAATCTCAAAATCTCAAAATCTCAAAATCCAGAATCAAGAATCAAAATCCACAAGCCCTAAAAAGCCTAGTGTCTCATTCAAGATTTATCAAAAGCCAAAACATCCATATCATCCATCCCTACAACATCATTATCATATCATCACCTTTGATCCTCAAGGCATCCTAAAACTTTATACTTTGGGACATAAAATAACAATCAATCCAAGGAATCGAGAGATTCATCTCCCATATTCTCGAAGGTTGATCCTTGTTTTATGGTTCAAACGAGATCTCAATACAAGAAGAGTATGGAAGCCAACAAAGAAACACCCGCTTCAAGCGATCTTAGCCAAATGAACGTAGAAATGAATCCAGCCGAATCAAGTAATCCATTGACCCTCTCATCATCACAAAATCCGCAAGAAGAAAACTAAGGAGAGGACCTGACCTTTGGAATGTCTCGCGAAGAAATGGCATAAATGCTTCAAAATCTGGAGAATCATAAAATCATCAACATCATGATGAGACTCAACCCTTCGTTGTACATGCTTGAACTAGCAAAACAAGGGGACAAGTTTCCTTCATATTTTGATGTAAGTACCATAGTGGAGACATCCTTCACACCAATTTCATCCACCATCCCTATTTCATCCACACCTCCATCCCAAAACATCACACAAAACATTTCGCAAATCACAACATCATTTGCTCTAACCGAACCCAATGTTAACAAGGGAAACACATTTCTCAATGCTCTTCAATCACATCCCCTTGTTAATAATCAAAACTTGGACGCAAACACCACATTGGAACAAAGCATACCCCAAAACACATTACACAAAAATGCTCCTCTCACATTCCATCATGATCCATCGTCATCATTCTTTCACGCAACTCCTCAAATACCTCTTCTCACAAATTCACAAGAAGAGGGAGATATGTTCGGACTAGGGGGCTTATTCGACACCACGACGTTTTCACAACTCATGCCCCTCACCTTTCCACCTCTTCCGCCATTACCATTATCATCCGCATCACTCCTCGGTTTAGGGCTTCCTCCCCTACCAGGTATCAGTCAAACCTACATCCCAACCATCAATCAAAGCATTGCACCAAACACACAAAATTTATCGTTGATATCGCAACAACAAACGACAAACACACAAGCAATGGCCACATCATCAAACACACCCCTAACATCACAAAGCACGGTCTCTCAAGGACCCATCACATCAATACCACTATCCAACACCCAAAACATCAACACAACATCATCATCTACCACCATTCCAAATCCACCGCCACCTCCACCACCACCAATGTTCACCACATCAAGCCAATATGACGCAGCATTGCAAGTTGCTTTTCAAAGAGGATACCAACAAGTTCAAAAATAAAAAGCTGTACAACAAGCCGCTCCAACTGTGCAAGCCGCCCAAGCTACACAAGCCACATTACAAACGCAACAAGCACAACAAGCCCAAGCTTTATTGCGACAGCAACAACAACAAGTTGCACAAGCTGCACAGGCTGCACAAGCATTGCAAGCACAAACAGTCACTCAAGCACAATTATTATTGCAGCAACAAGTTGCACAAGCGCAAGCACAAGCCCAAGCCCAAGCACAAGCTCAATATCAAGCACAACAAGCACAAGCACAAGCACAACTTCTTGCACAAGCAGTGCAAGTGCAAGCATATCAGCAAGCATTAAAGCAATACCAAGAGCAACAAGAAGCAGCAGAATTGGCAGCCCAACAACAAGCGTTGTGAGAACAATAGCAAGCACAACAATAAGCGTTGTCGAAACAACAGCAAGTGCAACAACAAGCACAAATCCTAGCGCAACAACAACAAGATCAACAACAAGCATTGTTCATCCAAAAGCAAGTAGAAGCTTACTTCACCTGCCACAACATACCGATACCATCGAACAATGCACCAAACAACCCATCCACCCAACCAATGATTGAAACACCTCAAAACACCTTCATCCCATCCCCTAATCCACAAAGTGATGTGACGACACAACTCAGGTTTCTCTCACAACAAGTTCTCGACCTTCAATCAGGGCGAATAACCAAAACATCAAGCAACTTGTGTCCCTATCCATTTGATAGGAGCCTAGACATGAAACCATTCCCCAAGGGATTTGAAATTCCCAAATTTGAAAAATATCGAGGGATGGGAAACCCTAAAGATCACATCAGGGAATTCCAGGTTCATTGTATGGAGGTTGCATATGACGATACTTATCTGAAGCGGCTATTCCCTAGGAGCTTGGCAGATCCCGCTATAGAATGGTTCTCTCGCTTACCTACAGGAATTAGAACATTTTGGGAAATTAGGGATGCATTCATTAAGAACTACACATGTAACATTGCAATGGATGTCAGTCTCGAAGAACTATACGCTCTAAAACAAGGAAAGAATGAATCTTTTGCTTCATTCCTTCAACGATGGCGATCCAAGGCCAATCAGAGCAAGTGGACCATGCCAGAAGAACAACAAGTTTGCATCATCATAGCCAATCTTGAAGGTCGTTTTTCATTTCATCTCAAACTTCAGGGTATCACTACATATGAACAATTGATCTCCAAGGCACTCAGCATCAAAAAAGCCCTTGTGTCTCAACCCACGAAATCAACATCATATCACGAACTGCAAAACAACCGCCCATCATCCAATTACAATGATAAACCTCGCACATGGGCAAGAAAAAAGAACATCACTAATGATGGCATCGTCGATGCCAAGGTGGTCATTAGCGGTCCACGCCAAAATACACCCACACCACAAATCCAAAATCAACGCCAAAACACTCATCACACAACATACCAACCCAACAACAATCCAACCATCAATAACCTCAATGATCAAAGAGGACCACCCCAACGCAAAATTTATCCTAAATGAAAGTACACTATTTTGGGGGAACCATTGGAGGACATAATGAAAAAGTTGATTGCCGAAAAACTCATCCAGCCTCCTACAT
This sequence comes from Sequoia sempervirens, assembly GCA_007258455.2. Taxonomy (NCBI): domain Eukaryota; kingdom Viridiplantae; phylum Streptophyta; class Pinopsida; order Cupressales; family Cupressaceae; genus Sequoia; species Sequoia sempervirens. The sequence continues at coordinate 135,026,754 of VDFB02373365.1, read as the reverse complement.
TCAAAAATTACCAAGAACCCGATGTCAAACCTCCTTGGTACAACAAAAATCAACTTTGCGAATTTCAAAAAATCAAAGGCCATACCACAAACAATTGCATGAGACTCAAAAACATCATCCAAGATCTCACTGACAAGAAAATCATAAACGTGGAACAACCGTCAGGAAATCAGAATCTAAAAATCTACACGAATCCGATGTCGAATCATGGCAACAAAGGGAATAAAAATGATAAAGGGAAGGGCAGTGTAAATCAAATTTATGAATTAGTCGTTGCCTCCCTAAATGAAGATTGCATGGTCATCACCATCAAGGGCGCCCATGCCAAAGATTGTAGAGTCACCACAAGAGGCAGCAAAGTCACCATTGCAAGATCATCCCAACCAAATAGAGTTCCTTCATCTAGATCCGCTCCTAATGGTTACAATGTAGTAGATCAACTCAAGAGAACACTGGCACACATCGCCATTATGGAGTTGTTAAAAATCTCATCAGCACATAAGAAGATCCTTGAGCAAGCATTAGCCTCATCCACCGTCCCCGCAGACCCTGATGCAGAACAATTCCAAGCTATGGTTAGAAATATCATAACACCTAATCTCCTTACATTCTCTGACCAAGATTTCCCCGCCCAACCATCTCACAACTGCGCACTTCACTTGGAAGCCATTGTAAACAAGAGCAAAATCAAAAGGGTCTTGGTGGATGGAGGCGCAGGTTTGAACATCTGTTCTCTTAGCCTCATCAAGCAGTTGAAAATAGCAAAAGACTCCATCGACAAAGGCAAAGGCATCACGATAAGAGCATATGATGACCAAGAAAGAGTGTCTCAGGGCACAATTACACTCCCTATTCAAGTAGGGCCTACCATCATGGAAACCACCTGTCAAGTCTTGGACCTCAACTTGCCATATAATATCCTCCTGGGACGCCCATGGATCCATGCGATGAAAGCCGTAGCATCAACCTTCCACCAATGTGTGAAATTTACACATAATGGACAAGAGGTTACCATTCATGGAGATCCCGAACCGTTTTCATATTGCAAAAATCTTGAGGCTAAGTATTACAAAATCCCCCAAGTGCCAAAAAATGATGAGGGCCCATCCACACCATACATCGACCCCGCCACTCTCACGTCCACTTCTGCAATAGAGACATATCCAAGTCCTTGAGTGAAAACCACACTGTGGCACTCTCTGACAAGAAAATAGTAAAAAGAAAGGACGTATCTAATGGTGAAAACCTCTCTGAGGCACCCGAGGATGAAGGATTCAATCTTCCCTTAAGAGCTATTCATCAGGAGAAATCAGCAGTCTTGGCGAAAAGTGCAATCCGGTCAACATAGGAATAGAGGAGGCCCCGCATATCACATTCTATGCAGAATCACTATTATCAGAAGAGCAGAACTCCTAGCAGCATTTCTAAAGGAAAGACAAATAAACTTCGCATGGAGTTATGCTGACATGCTAGGGCTTGATCCAGAGACTGTGGTTCATCACTTAGCAGTGTATCCAGATGCAAAACCTGTCAAACAAAAGCTCTGAAAAATGCATCCTCAAATTGCTCTGTTAGTCAAAATGGAGCTCAAAAAGTTGTTAGATGCAGGATTTATCCGACTAATTGATTATCGAGAATGGGTGTCAAATTTGGTACCTGTTTCAAAACCTGACGGAGCCATCGAATCTATACAAACTTCAGAGATTTGAACAAGGCATGTCCCAAGGATGATTTCCCACTTCCCAACATCAACATGATAGTAGACATGACAAGGGCACGAAATGCTATCACTAATGGACTGATTTTCAGGATATAACCAGATCATGATAGCAAAAGAAGATCAACATAAGACAACTTTTACTTGTCCATGGGGGACCTACTGCTGGAACATGATGCCATTTGGTCTAAAGAATGCAGGAGCAACCTATCAAAGGGCCATGACACTAATATTCCATGACATGATTCACAAAACAGTCGAAGACTATGTCGATGATATTCTAGCCAAGTCAAGAAAAAGACAAGATCATATAGCAACCCTAGGTGCTATCTTTGACAAACTAGAGGAATACAAAGTCAGACTAAATCCCAAGAAGTGCGTCTTCGGTGTGCAATCAGGTAAACTGCTAGGATACATAGTCTCCATGAGGGGTATCAAGGTGGATCCGGCAGAAGTGAAAGCAATTCTCGAGATGGAAGCACCAAAGACATTAAAACAACTGAGAGGTCTCCAAGGCAGACTTCAATCCATCTGACGGTTCATAGCACAACTGGCAGACAAGAAGAATTTGTATTCTCACCTACTCCATAAGGGGGTAGCATATAAGTGGGATACAAAGTGTGAAGAGGCATTTAACAAAATCAAGGAATATCTACTGACACCACCAGTGTTAATGCCACCCATCCCGAGAAAGCCATTTATCTTATATGTGTCAGCAACAATAGCAGCCCTTGGAGCTCTCTTGGCTCAGCATGATAAAAATGAAACTGAGAGGGCCATCTACTACATCAGCAGGACAATGGTGGGTCATGAGCTAAACTACTCATTTATCGAGAAATCTTGCCTCACAGTAGTGTTTGCATCCCAAAAATTCAAACATTACATGTTGGCACACAAGATAAAGCTCATCATGAAAATTGATCCCCTCAAGTATCTCTTATCCAAGGTAGTGCTCACAGGCAGAATGGCAAAATGGGTAATGATACTGTCAAAGTATAACATCGAGTATGTGGAGCGCAAAGCCATTAAGGGACAAGTTATTGCAGATCAACTGGCAGAGGCACCAATTTATGCTGAGAATCCTCTTGTATCTGAATTTCCAGATGAATCCATTTTTAACCTCAACATAGCGGACCATTGGAAACTATACTTCGATGGTTCATACACAACATGGATCAAGAGATGGTGTCTTCTTCATCACCCCACAAGGGGATTGCATACCAAAGTCATACAAACTGGCATTTCCTTGTACAAACAACATCGCAGAATACGAGGCTTTGACTATAGGCCTCAGGATAGCAGTGCAATGGAACATCATAGCTCTCAAGGTGTATGGGGACTCTCAGTTGATCATAAATCAAGTCAATAATGAATATCAAACTAAGGATGGTAAGCTCACTCCATACAATAAATTGGTGGAGACTCTAAAGGAATTTTTCATTGACATAACATTTGAGCAGATTCCAAGAACCAACAATAGAGCAGCCGATGCCATGGCTACAATTGGGTCTTTATTAGACATCCCTCATAACGTGCCGAAATATGAATTTCTGATCGAGCAGCTTCTTGTCCCCACATTCGAGGTACCGGAATCAGAATACGTGTGTGAAATCGTTGGTCTTGGCGATCCTTGGTATCATGACATCTATACATATCTTCGAATAGGAGTCATACCCGCTGACCTACCATCAAGCCTAAAATGAACCTTTATTAAAAAGGCATCCAGATTTGTCATCCTAGGTGATACCTTATACCGTAGAAGCATAGAAGGTACCTTACTACGTTGTCTAAATGCTGAGGAGGCATTAACTGCTCTAACCAAAGTTCATAACGATATTTGTGGTTCACACTCGAGCAGAATGACCATCGCCAAGAAACTGCTGAGGATGGGGTATTATTGGCCCACAATGGAAAGAGAAGCGCATGATCATGCTAAAAGATGTTTACAAGTCAGCAGCATGGGGACCTCATCCATGCTCCAGCTCAAGAGCTTCATCCGATTATCACACCATGGCCCTTTTCGCAGTGGGGACTCGATCTCATTGGAAAAATCACACCCACCTCTTCCAATGGTCATAAATTCATCATAACTGCAACTGAGTACTTCACAAAGTGGGTGGAAGCCATACCCATGACATATATCACTGGGAAGCAAATCTCAAAATTCATCCTAAACTATCTCATCTGTCATTACAGTGTCCCACAAGCCATTATCTCAGATAATGGGACACCATTCAAGAACTAGGAGGTTCGTGCCTTGTGCGAGAAATTCAAAATCCAACATCGCTTCTCCACCCCATATTATCCCCAAGGCAATGGCCAAGCAAAATCCACGAATAAAACCATCCTCAAAATCTTCAAGAAAACAGTCAATGATGCAGGTCGTGACTGGCACTTGCAGCTTAATCATGCCCTTTAGGCTTATCGAACCAGCATCCACACACCCACCGGCGCCACCCCCTTCTCCTTGGTCTATGGATCAGAAGTCGTCCTCCCCATTGAGATCGAGCTCCCATCCCTCAGAATATCATTGCAAAATCTCATCACTGATGAGGACTACCGAGCGTCAAGATTAAACAAGCTGGAGTTACTGGATGAGAGATGCATAGATGCTTTGAATCATCTACAAGTCTATCAAAACAAACTCAAACGGAGCTACAACAAAAAAATCAAAAGCAAGACTTTCCAAGTCAGAGAATTGGTCTTAAAAGAAAATTAGAAGAATGTCCCAAACCCCAGCAGCAAAGGCAAGTTCGAACCTAATTGGTTAGGACCTTTCATCATAACAAGTTACAAATCAAGGGCATATCAACTATCAACACCCAAAGGGGAACCTCTGCAGGAGCCAATAAATAGCTCCCATCTCAAAAAGTTTTATGCCTAAATCTTCCAGGGTATAAAACCAAAAATCCAAAAAAAAATCAGAAAAAGTCCTGAAAAAATGGTTACTTCGGCGAAAACCTGGCAAACAGGTGTCTTGGTAACAACAAAAAATTTTAAAAAAAAAGCAAAAAATCCAAAAAAATAAAAATAAAAATCAGAAAATGGATCAAAAAAATCGTCCTCTAGTGAAAACCACTTTGGTGGCACTTTGGGCAAGTACCTTGGTGAAAACCTGGCAAACAGGTGCCCTGTGTAAATAAGCATTTTCCATCCACTAGGATCTTTATGGCTTGATCTACATCATCCACTCATCCATCGCATTCAGGTCTCCATCCATCACACATCCATTCGTATTTGCACCATAGCTTGGTCTGTGTTCGTATCATGATCCCTCCTAGTACTACTCGGCCCATCCTCAAGGTCAGTTTGTCCTGCCTTTATCGGAGTAGTCTATTGCATCATGTTGGGGGCATGTTCTTATCGGATCAGATTCATGTATGGTCTTAAAGTCCTCAAAAATCAGAAAATCCAAAAACATCAAAAAATTAGAAAATCCAAAAACATCAGAAAATCAAAAAATCCAAAAACATTCAAATCATATCAAACTCCAAAAACAGGTCAAAAAGTCATTCAAAAAATCAAAAACAAGGTCGTCTTGTCGAACTACGTCGTCTCTAAGCTTGAACGTAGGCAAGGTTGATCTTTGATCATCCCCCGAGACATTTAGGTCAGTCCTATAGGAGTTTGTCATAATAAACTGACATTTCATCATGTATATCGTCATTTGTAAATCGGTCAAGTCGCCAGTCGAACTACGTGGTCTCTGTGTGTATAACGTAGGCAAGGCTCATCTGTCGATCAGCCCTCGAGACCCCTAGGATAGGTCTTTAGGTTAGTATCTTGGTCAAAATCTTAGAAAATCCCCAAAACATCAAAAAATCAAAAAATCAAAACATCGCAAAATCCAAAAAATACCAAAAAATAGCCTCAAAACATTTCAAAACATCAAAAACATCCAAATATTTGAAAAAATCCATCCATCTCATCTCGCTTGCACTCGCAATAATTATCATCCATAATAACTTGATCATCATCATCAACCTTTGGTGAAACAATCAGAAACAAGTCTAGCAGGTTTTAACGAAAAACTCCACAACGTCAAGTCTAAAGTCTAAGTCAGTGTGTAGGCAAGTTGGTTATCTTTGCATATTGGTAACACATCATCTAAAATGGTCCCATATCAATCATCCCTTATAAGCGAAATGACATGCCGCCATCCACTAACATCTTCTAGGATGAATCCTTCCTACAATGGGCATTATCTTTTGGCAATAAGTTTCGGTTATCATCTTAGAAAACACATCCTCTTTCCGTTAGCGGTATTGAAGAGCATCAGTTTGTTTGTTTACTTGGTCTTTATCTTTTGACTTATCTTATTTTGCGCTCATTCCAAGGACGCTCGATGATATCCCAAAGCAGAGGATTTAGAGAATTAGGAATGGGGAAACGATCATTATATTTTGTCTGTTGTGCTTGCTAGACGTTCTTGTAATATAACTTGGCGAATACTTGCTTTGTTAGGTATGTATGGAAGAGGTCTAGGGCAACTTGTTGACTATTACAAGGATAGGGTTACCTTTCCGTGTTTTGGTCCGAGGTGTTTGAAACTTCTGAAATACATCCTAGCAAGGTTTCTGTATGTCAGGTGTGAACAAGAATACTCCTATCTGGTTGTCGAGTCAAAGTCCATCGCACTAGGTAATACGCCATCCTGATTTTTTATACCTTGATGCATCGTACCATGTGTGTTACCAAACATAAGAAAATTTGGCCCTTTGAAAATCCCAATTCCTCGGCAAGTAATCATCATCATCATCATCATCATCATTTGCATTTGCATTTGTGTCATCTTGTGTCTTGTTGAAATAACTTCTTCTTTTCTTACTAACCGCACTAACAAGGTACTATGACAGATGATCATCATCACCATCAGCATCATCGATCTTGCATCCACAAATCATTAGCACATTGCATAAGCATATCATATAGAAATCATATACATTGCATAAACATATTGTATAGGAAACATACGCATTGCATTTTAATCATCATATAAATAGGTTATCATAAACATTTTTCATAGATAGGTGCATATATGTCATCGCATTTCACCCATTGCATTACATTGAATAGCATTCATTTGCATGTCATAACCATTTCATATTACCATCTAAATCATCAAATAACATCTACAAAAGCATTCCGTAATCATTTTTGCATAATCATAAGCAAATAGGCATATAAGCATTTAATTCATTACACATTAGCATATCACTTTGCATTAACATATCATTGCATCACATACATCATTTAGGATAATAACATTTGTTATTCTAAAGCATCTCATAAAACCATTTGCATCATATCATGACCATCGCATCATATTACATCCATTCATAAATCATCTCATAATTAAACATTATTACACACATCATTGCATATACCATAAATCAAATCCATATTACATATTGCATTGGCATAAAATAAATCATCATATAGATAACATCATTGCACATCATGGCATCGCATACATCATTAGAAATAAATGCATCCATAAAACATCACTACAAAGCATATAGAACTAAACCATCCATGCATAAAAGTACACATTGCATAACATCAAAATCAACTCATATATATCATATCATCTGTCATAGTACAAAATATAATCGGATCACTGTACATATATGTCAATCGTTACAAAATGTCCATCGGGCTATCAAAAAAATGAGCCCATAAAGCACAAAAGGTACATCATAAAATCTGGATCATGGCTGATCTGCGTGAATACTGCCCTCGCCCCTATCACCGTGACCCTCTGGTGGTCTCTGGCTGGCCCGCTCTGAGTACTCTGGGACCCAATCTTCTCTAGGTACATGGTCGTGGTAGGCTCGTCGGTAGTACTCTATCTCTCGAATAGCATCCCTGTAGGATCGCACTGGCACTGTACCCTCTGAGGATGAAGTGACTGTCATGCTCTCAATCTGCTGCCTACGGCCTAGCTCTGTGGCTGCCTGTAGCTTTGCAGCCTACCTCTGTTGCACAGCCTGATCCCTCTCTGCTCTGAGCTGATCTCTCTCAGCCCTGGCCTGGTCCCTCTCTGCTCTCACTATCTAGACCTAGGCCTGCAACTGTAAGATCAAGGCATCTCATGCGTCTGCCTGCCCTGTCAGCTGTACCCGTGGCTGCGCGTGAACTTGGTCCTCACCCTTGGCTCGTGGTGGTGGAACTGGTGGATCCTGTTGCTAATCCTGCATATGGACATCTCCCTGACCTAGCGGAACTGGGAGCACCCCTGGTGGATCCTACCGAATCGCGACTCTGGGCCCTCGTCTTCGTCCTCTCCCCCTGCCTCTGACCCTATGTGCCTCTGGATCCTCACCTAGAATGGTCAACCGAAGAGGAGGTCTGAACCAATCTCTGTAGGCCTGTGTGGTCCCTAGGTCTGCCAAGCCCTGATCATAGGCCCATGGTCGGGCCACTAACTGTCGAAAGCTGTCAACCGCCTCCGTAGTAGGAATGTCAAGCCCCCATGATGTCTGTGTCAAGCTCCGTGCAAAGATGGCCACATAATCGTCATCCGGTCGATCTTGTGGCTCTCCAAACTGATGTTGTACGTGTCCAGGCAGGTATCTCTCAATCATCGTATGCTCCCGACCCTGCATGTATCGATCCTACCGACAATAGAAGAGTTGAGTAGCATCATCGGCCCATCCGGGCCAACCAAGGTATGGACGCCACATGAACACAACCATCTCATCCAGGACCCGCCTCCAGTAGGGGATCCCATGCTCGCCAGTGTGTGTGGACACACCACCTCTATATCGTGCCACGAGGGCATCCTCTGCCCCCATCGGAACTAGAACAACCCATGGACGTAGCACAGAAATGTGCTCCCATGCCCAAATGTGAAGAAGAGTCACTCTAGCCCCTAGTGCTTTGTCGTCCACATAAACATACTCGTGGAGATCCCTATAGAGTGAAGCCAAAAGGACAGGGCCCCACGCGAAATGAACTGGTCTGTCTCAGACCATCCTCTCCCAGCAGTATCCCCATCCAGGACTGAAATACCACCCTCGTCTGTCTGGGGCAACCAAACCTAAAATGATCACCGCAATTGCCCAACGGAAGGGAGGTACGATGACCCTGTATCTCTCCAGCTCGATCTGCCCCTCGCAGTAAATAATGTCCCGAGAGGCGAGGACTCAGGTGCAGCACTCACGTCCCTCCTCCATGTCGTAGATCACCCGGCGGCCATGAATTGGCAAACGTAATATGCGCCAGACGTCTTCCAGGGTGACGGTCGCCTCACCAGTGGGAATATGAAATGACGACGTCTCGCTGTGCCACTGCTCCGCCAACGCTAACAGCATCCTGAGGTGTGTGCGCACAAGCGCCGCGTACACAATATGCCATAATCCTGCAGCCCCCAGCCGATCCTGGTCTCTGTCGCTAAAGTCTCGTAGAACGCTCGCCAAATCCCATGACCGGTGCTCCCGAGAGTAGAGCTCCCTAGGTCCGTCCTTCATCAAGGAAAGTCAACATGTTAAATTTTTTGGAAAATTCCTAACCTAACACCTCAAACTCGTTTCCAGCGGTGCAGTTTATGAAGGCGTCGCAATTTGAGTTTTCTCAAACTCCGATGCTGGACCCAGAATTTCGTTAAACAGAGCCGCAACGGCGCACTTTAGCCCCTAGCGTCATAATTTTCTTGAAGAGGGTGCCGCCGCGACGCACTTTTCCAAACTGGCTCGCTGAGTCCGAGTTGAGCCCGAGCCCAACGACAGAGTTTTTAAACTCCAAACTGCACTGTTGCGGTGCAAAAAGACTAAAAGCGGTACACTTTAAACACCGAGTCGAGCTCTCCTTAAAAGCAATAATAAATGCATTAAAATGAAAAAACGAAGCTTCAGTTAGGGTCACATACCAGGGCACCGATGCCAGGTGGCCACTGGTAGGTCCGAACTCGATCCAAAATGTATAGGGGAAGCTGTCATTGCACCATATCGTCAGGAGGTCAAAGCTCGAATCTCAAGGTTTGCTAGCAGAGGTGTGTGAAAATGACTTGAAAGTGACCCCTCGGGCCCCTTTTAAACCTAAAAATTAGGGTTTTTTTACCTTCTAGGGCTGTCCTGCTAGGCTTTTGGACCCCCGAACCTATTTTTGTCCGTTTAAGGCTTGCTTTTCATCGTTTTATTGTGTTTAGACACGTTTTTAGCCTCCCGGACCTCTTTCAGACCTGTTGGGCACTTTGTCGCCTTTTTTCGTGAGATCACCCAAAAAAATTAAAATTTTCGTCCGATCTCTCAAGGGGGCATTATAATGGCATGTTTTCTCTCGCCATGCAGCAATGGGGCAATTTTTTGAATATCAAAAATTTTGGCTTTGATCGAGATCGTTTATTCTTTGAACCAATGCAACGAGTGCATTGTTTCAAAGAGGGGCAAAATGTAGACATCGAAAATATACTGATTGACATCGTGCATCTGATCCTGACTTACTAACACCGTTTCTTCCTAGATCATCCCTCAGTCTAACTGTTTAATCAAATTCCCTTATCTGATTAAATTCATCAATATTCATCTCTTAATTAAATAAATCATTTTGTCTAATCAAGTCACTTTCTCTTGTTAATTAAATCAATCCATCTGATCTAATTATCCCTATTTAATTAAATAATCAATTTATTTGATTAAATCTCTAAAGTCTATCTATTAAATTAAATAAATTAAAACCTTATTTGATTTAATCTAACACCATCCCTTTTAATTAAATAAATCAAAATCTTTATTTAATTAGCCTCTTATCATATTCCTCTCTTATCTGATTTAAATAAATCCATAAATCTAAGTCAAATAAGTCACATCATCTAATCTCTGTTAAATTAATTAACCCTTGATTAATTTAACCTCATCTCATGTCACATCCTCTAGATACATGAAAATAGATTTAATTCATTTATTAAATCACTATTTTCGGCATCTAATGGTCATCATCATGTCAACATCATGTCATGAATTTCCATTTACACAGACAAATATCCCTTGCTTTTTGAAATCCTCTCCTCTGTTGGGGCTTCCTTTTGGAGCATCATCAATGGCCCAGAATCAAATCACATTCCATTACATATTTCAGCCAAATTTCCATTGGTTTATTGGCACAAATCAGTGAAAACCATGGAGAAGGGGGATGTGCCAAGTGCCATTTGATCTTTCATCCACTTGCTGCATATGGGGCCATCTTGATCACAAATGGAGCGCTCTTGCATTTTGCCATTCATGAATTCTTAGCTAGGCTTTTTGCATATTTGGCTTGGAGTTCTCATCTTCTCATCAAAAATGGATCAACAATCTCTTCAACATTCAAATTTTGCATCATAGGAATTGGTAAAGGGCCAATTTTCACATCAAATTAGCACCAATTTCCCCATGGGATCAAGTGTTTGCTATTTAAATTAGGAATTAATCTTTGGTTTATCAATTTCATTGTGTTCTTGCTTATTTTCTTTCCCTATTTTGAGTTTTCAAATGGATTTCATGGGGAATCCTTCTTTTAGCTTGCATTTCCTTGTCTAACTCGTTTATTCATGTTGTTTTGCAGGTACTAGGAAAAGGGTTCGCACATAAACAATAAACTTTCTGAAGAAATTGAAGGTAATAAATGTTGTGCACCTATCAAAATTTGTCATTTCTACAACCTTAGCAAGGTCTCATTCACCCTATGGAAAATGGGTCATGGTAGACTTTCTCGAGAGGCTCTAAATCAGAAACTGTAGATTATGTACTGTGAAAATTTGTTTCCTTTGTATCCCTAACAAGGACTCATTCACCCTATGGTGAATGGGTCATAGTAGGCTCTTCCAAAAAACTCTGAATCTGAATTTGAAATTCCATACTTGCAATTCCTTCCTGTAACTTGAGATTCCGGCTTTTGGATATGGATTTGTCAATAATATTCAAAAGAAATTTGATTTTTGTTGGTGGATAGGGGTTTTCCTTAGTCAAACCCCAAGTCTAGTAATTAAACCTTGATAACAAATAGAAATCTGAAACATGGAATGTGTGTGCAATCCTAACCTTAAGTGTGTCTAAAATTAAGATCTCTAATAATGCAAAGAAACCCTACTCAAGTGTGTTAGAATAGGATCCTAAAATAAAACATGAACAATGCAAAAGACCTACTTTAGGAGACATCCAATCCCCTTAATAAATCACAAATCTGAATATACCTCGCTTTAGGCTAAAAATAGAATGATCATAGAAGATGGAATCACTTAGGAAACAAGTCATTAGGCTTGGTTGAATCTCATGGTGCTTCTCCCAAAACCTAGAACCCATCATGATTCTCCATAGGCATCTATCATCAATCCTTCAATAATGCTTGATCTTTGACAAAAAAATAAGCTTGAAGACTTGCAAAAACACTGTAATGTTGCTCCAATACTTCACTCTTGCTTGCTCGTTGAATATGAATGCTTGATCTCATGAAAAATTCTTATATTATTCTAGTGTTCTAGTGTGAAACACAGTGAAATAACCTTATATTTATACATAACTTAAGATTAATTACCAAAATTCAAATATCACAAGCCGACATTGAATTATGGATTTTAAATCATTAAAATACCACCAAAAACTTATTTCAAAGAGGGGTCCTAGGTCTAAGTGAGGACCCATTGGCCATAGGGCGAATGGGTCTTATGCCACTCACCTAGGACACACATCGGACAATGTGAAATGTTATGTAAAATCAGGGTCCTAGGACTAAGTGAGGACCCATTCACTATGTGGAAAATGGGTCCTAGGTCACCTACCTAGGAAACGCATCTTCCAAAGTTAAGTGTTGTGTAATGGAATTTATGAATTTCAGGTTTGATCTCTCAAAATTTACATTTAATTAGGCTTAGATTTGAATCGAAAGGGCCAATTAAGGAAAATTCACCTCAATCAATTAATAAAGCCCTAAATTAGTGTGAAAGTGTAAAGATACACCTTACAACACCCTAAATAAGGCATAATTAAGTCCATTTAATCTAAAAGGGCCCTAAACTAATGTGAATATGAAAAAAATATTACAACACTAAATCAAGGCATAATTAAGCTCATTTTATTATTAATTATTCCCAAAATAAGTGTGAAAAAGGGATAATTTTTTCTACACTACACTTCCTAATGTTGATTGGGTGTTAGGAGGGTACTTCAACATGGTTTAACATCATGAAGATCGTAGCTAGTTCAATTAATTAAAACTCAACCATGTTGAAGTTGAGAAATAGATTTATTGTTGAAACTCAATCAAAGTGGTTGATCCTATTCAAAATACATTTGATAGTCATGTTGATAATCGATTTACATGGTCCAATTGTAGACCTGGAATTGATAGGAAGCTTTGAAGATTGGATGAGTTTATCTATCATAATTCTAATGGAAATTCCTCCTTTTGGTAATTATGTTCAAGTTGAATTCAACTACCTTATCTAATCATTTTCCTATCATTTTCTCTCTTTTTTCTCAAAAGTTAGCCCCTCCTTTCCAACCCCCCTTTAAAGTTAACACTTCACATCTCAAGAATTTTGAGTGTGTTTCTACTTTGGTTGGAATCTACAATTCTATTCCTAAACCTCAAAAGGGTGATTCATGGGTGGTGTGGTGGTGTAAATATTTGACATAGTGTGTTGAGATCCATTGATCCTTTTGTAGGAGAATAGTTTGGAAATGTAAACATGAAATAGATAAATGTTAATCCTACTAATGAAAATATCCAAGCATCTATTGCTACTGAAACTTGACTGAGAAGAATGAATCATTATAGAGGGCAAGGTGCCAAAATTAGAGCTAGACTACATTGGATCAAGGAATGGAATAAAAGATCCAAATTTTTCTTTAATTATCTCAAGTATTAACATAAAAGTGAGAAAAAATCTCCTATATATTGGATGAAAATGGATTACACGTAGCTTGTACTGAAGTTATTATTTTTTAGAATTTTTATGAAAAATATTTAAACAGAACAATTGGATGGATGTTCAACAAAATTTTGAAGAAAGTGTAAAATATCTTATCCCCGATAGGATTGATTGATTTTAAAGCCAAATTTTGGATCATGTTCTCTCTTTGGAAGAATTGGAATGTGTCCTTTTCTCCATGAGATCTAATAAAAGCCTAGGATTTGATAGTCTTCTTATTGAATTTTATCAAACCATATGTAATCATACTAAAGATTATTTTTATATGTTATACTTAGAAGCTCTTTAGAATGGATCCCTAGGACCAATCATCAAAAAAATCCTAATTAAACTTATTCCTTTGGGTATTAGAATTAAACTTGTTGTGTAGGGCATTGTAAGAGTTGAGAAAATTGGTTTCATAAGAGGAAAATATATTCTTGACGATCTAATTCTAGCTTGGAAAAATATTGAATGGGCTCAAGGATTTGGTCGAAATACAATGCTGGTTAAATTAGACTTTAATAAAACCTACAATAGAATTTGTTGGAGGTTCATTCTTAAAATGTTACAATGGTTGGGTTTTGGGCCTAAAATTAAAAATTATGTTCAAATGTTGTTCAAACATATTCATTTGAGTTACAAGACTCCATAAGGCAAAGATTTCCTTTATCTCCCTTTCTATATGTACTTAACATTGATGCCTTGGGATGTCTTTTTCAAAAAGCTAACCAATTGAATCTTATTAAAGGAATTTCTATCCCTCAAAATGAGGTTGTTATCCTCTCACTTTGCTAATGATAGTATGTTGTTTCTAAAAATTTCTATAGACGAGCTAAGCAATACCTTGGATATCCTTAATTTGTGTTGTTCTATCTTTGGTTCTAAACTTGCTCATTAAAAGACTAAATTTTTCTATCTCAAGATGGCCCTTTTCCTCAATGGATTCCTAAAAAGTGGAGGAAAATTAAACACAATGAGATAATTATATATCTCATCATTCCCTTTAGTCAAGGGGTCTCTCTTGATAAAATATGAGAATGGTTCTTAAACAAACTTAAAAATAAGTTGTTCACCTCGAGTAACAAATATTTATCTCTAGTAGGTAAAATTCAAGTTGCTAACATAAATTTTATTTCCACCAATGTGTATTTCTCATATTTTTGGATGTCACCCAAGAAAGGCTATGAAGAATTGAACAAAGAATTAGAAAATTTATTTGATTTAAGTGGGATGGTCATGTTTGATTTATTGCCTCCTCTTGGTCTCCTTGCATTCAACTAGGATGTAAAGTTGATTTAGGGCTCATAGACCCCAAAGCTCATGGGGTTAAACTTGTTGGTAAGTGGATTGTACGAGTTGTTAGTGGAAATGAACCATGCAAAATTCTTGTTCATCATCAAATCATGAGAGCTTCTCTCAAGGAGTGACAAGTAGTAAATTGTTTAGATAAAATCCTCATGTCCCCCTTTTTTAAAACTAAACCTTCTTTTCCTTTACAATCCATTTGGAAAGCTTGGAAAAAAGTATCTCACTTTCTAAAGTGGAGTGATTTTTCCCTTCAACATGGTTTCAGTTTTTCCTCAACATCAATTTGGTGGAATAAACTTATTAAATATCATAATCAACCACTATCCATTAACTTTCCCAAACATGCTTAATATGTGTTCAAGAAATGGATTTGACAATTTAAGAACATCTAACATTTTAACACTTTTGATTGGGCTTCATGGCAAACTATCAAATAGAATTATGGGATGAACAATAAATATAAACAATTTATAATACTTTTGCAACCTTTATTCTCAATAGAGCTTTCTATGAAGTTGTGTACTCCCAAGGAATGCAACTTTTTTAAGGATTGGAGATGACTATCTTTTAGTCATTTTAATTATCTTCCTTTAAAGAAATTGTATATTCAGATCCTTCCTCATTGGACTCTTATTCCCTGTCTCAATCATAAGTGGAAGTGTAGATTTAGGTCCAAATTTTGGATCAAAATGAATGCTCAAATTTGGAAATCAAAAGTTGATTTTTAAACACAAGTATTAGCTTGGAAAATTTTGCATTGCAAGCTTTCTGTTGGGGATGGATTGATATATATTATGTTTTAGCGAGTAAGATTCCCTTTTTGTCCATGTGTTGCAAACATAAAACATATATTTTGGGATTGCTCACTTGTCAAGAAATAATGGACTGCTATTTTTAGAAACTTTCTTATTGTCTTTTTTCATGAGTTGAATTGGAAACAAGCTATTTTTTGTTTTGGTTTGCATAATAATGCGATTGTTGATTCTATTAGAAAAGGCATTTTAAAGCATACTTGGAAAATTATATGTATTGTTGTTTTCTCTAACAATTGTTATTAGACAACTATACTTTTGAGGCTTTACTCTGACATCTTTCTTTAGGTGGCTTTTCTTTTTCACAGCTTCAAGTATTATCAAAGAAGAATGTTAAAGCCAAATATCAACTCCAACAAATCAAAAAATAAGTGATGCAATTTCAGAGTTATAATAAATTTGGCCAAAGTCAAAGAATGTTACAATTGATGAAATTACCGTTTTGTTTCTTTCAACCTTTTAAAAGTTGATTTGTATTAATGAATAGACTGATTTATCTTTCAACTACCTGTTGATAGCTCTTATTCTTTGTAAATTTATTTGTTAAATATTAAAAAAACTTACTTTTGTTCTACCATGTGTAGACACTAAAATACACGAAATGCTTTACTTTTATAAAATTTGAGATGTTTAGGATCTCTAATCCGTTGGTTGCCCATAGTTAGAAACTAATTTACTTCCTTCTGGATGGAATTCAACACTCATTACTTCCAATGGAACTAGTTGAACTCTAGGGAGAAAGTATCCCAAGCAAGAGGCTCAGATAAAGCAATCTCATGCACGAGGGCTGATCTAATTCTATCCTTCGAGAAAGGACTACCTATTATGGGAGCCGAATAGGGGGTGCTTTCCTTCCCTCACCCTCGGTAACAACTTCTCAACTAGGATGGATGGTAGTCGGGTAACCTTCCAACAATTTAGTAAGGCCCAACGTTAGGGGCTATCCGGGGGTAAGATAGGAAACAAAGAAGCACTCTTGGGGAACTTGTGGCTGGATTGAATCCCATAGCCTGTCCTTCACCGCCATCCTTCTTGTAGTTTGGATTAGGAAGCTTTCCCTCACAAACCCCACCACCCATGAGACAAATAGGTTGGTCCAAGGGGTGGGTGGGAGGCCCCCTCTGATCTCCCCCCACCCATCCCTTCGTCCCATTCGTCTTAGGGAAGGTTAGCCTAATCGAGAAAGCCAACATGTTAGAGGGGGTGTAGGAAAACCGAGGGTCCTTGTCAAGAAACAAATCCTATCCATGTTACGTATTTAGGCTGATTGAACCTTCCTTTCCTCTTTCTCGATTATCTACATGATAGCCGTTATAATTCCCCCTTACCTAGGTTCACCAACATTACTTTCCCTCCAGCCTAAACAAGATGCTATAGTTGGCCAACATTACTTTCCGCTCCTCCAACCAGAGGGAAGGAAGGTAGCTCGAGCTATCTGGTTCATTGGGGCAAGAAATCGAGCTCTCGATCAACTGGTGGGAAGAAAGAAAGAAAGGGAAAACCCCACCACCCCATAGGCCTTAGGGTGGGGGGGAATTATAATGGCTCCCGACTAGACTATAATACCCATCTCCGAGATTGGCGAGAAAGAGATTGGCTAGTTAAGGTAGTATAGT
This sequence comes from Sequoia sempervirens, assembly GCA_007258455.2. NCBI lineage: Eukaryota > Viridiplantae > Streptophyta > Pinopsida > Cupressales > Cupressaceae > Sequoia > Sequoia sempervirens. Next base: position 135,009,411 of record VDFB02373365.1, on the reverse strand, counting down.
GAAACTAGAAGGAAGGTGCCTGGAACGAGTTAATGAGAAAGAAGGAATTCAACTAGTTGGGACTTGGTCGAGCCTTACACCCAGGCAAGGAACGATAGATACATCTAGACGAGTTGAAAACCCGACCAAACAAAGAAGTTATCCTTCCCTCACCTCTACTATGATTCCCTCCCACCCACCATCGTTCAGATCAGTGGATTGACACTATAGTTCTTCAAGAGTTAGATCGTTTAGTTGGTCTATACTAGAAAGTTAGGATGGTCAGCCCACAAAGTTAGTCCTACCCGCACAAGCCCCCGATTGAATGAACTAGTTTTCTAGAAAGTTAGGATGGGCATGGCCCTACTATTCTAAGGGGCAGTCGAGCCCTAGTCGAGAGTAGGAGAAAGAAGGAAGGTTCTGACTGTTCACTTGGTTGGAAGGAAGGTCGGGTTGAAGTTGTAAGGGAGTTGGTTGGGATCCTACTTTCGGAAGGAAGGGAGTTCAAGAAAGTAAGGTTACTCCATCCGGGGGTGTAGTAGGATGGGTAGGGAGGGATGGAGCCTATTCATTTCTAGTTGGAGGCCTAGCCTAACAAAGATAGTGCACCCCTGCATGCATGGTTATTAATTTGAAGTTGTTGTAGAAAGAAGGTTATTAATTTGAAGCGAAGATGATTGCCAATCTCCTTCTGAACTCAAAAAGTTGCTTTCTTGCAAGCATGATCCTACTATTCGAAGGGGAAGTTGAGCCCTAGTCTGAAATCAACTAGATAGGCCAGGTAGAGAAAGTTGGCCCAGAGTATCACGAGGGAGGAAGAAGTGAACAAATTGATGGAAGGAAGGTTTCGGCGAGCTATATCCTCCCACCCACCCCTAAGCAAGCTAGAACATCCAAAGTTTTCTACTCCTCAGATTCGAGCATAACGAGTTCCCCTCTATAGTATTTGTTCAGAAGGAATTCATTGATTGTTTCCCGAGAAAAGGTGAGATCGATTCTTGAACGAGGAACCCTACCCAAGGGGTGGGTGGGGGGAGATAAAGGGGGTTCCCACCCACCCTTTCTCACTAGATCTCGGAGTAATATTGGTATAAAATTAGGAAGGCGACTGTTACCAGGGGGTGTTCAGTGAAGGCTTCATTTCCTTCATTCACCCTCAGTGTATTAGCTCATCCAACCATCAAGAAGTAGAGTGAGATCTCCCCACCATTTCTCGATCTCTAGATAGGAAGTTAGGGCCCCACCCACCAGAGGGAACCAAGGTCGAGGGACACCCAACCCAACTCCAACCTAGCCAACCACCTAGTCGGAGGGCCACAAACCACACACCCACCCTGACCACCAACCCAACCTACTAGGGAGCCAGGGGTGGAGGGATCCTCACCCAACACCCACCCCAACCACTGACCTTACAACACTTACTTCATGACCTAACACACCCTTGGCCAACCTACCGATCGAGACTATACCACCCTACCCCCAGGGATGGAAACCCCACTCCCACCTGGGCCAGGGGAGGAACACCACACCACACCCAACCCTCAATCAGTTAGCCACAACACCTCACCTAGGCCTATGTCGACCAAACACTCTGACCTCCCCACCCAAATTCCCACCAACCCCCGATTCCACCCATTCTGGCCACCCACGGATCGCCTGTATGGCCACTTTTCATAGGAAAAATCCAGAGTTTGACCCCACTCAAATCATATACCAAGGGGGGGTCAACCCTGGATTCTTATTCCTAAACCTTACCAATTCACAGCTTCAACCAAATAGCCTCTCCACTGACCCTTCCCTTGCCCCTATCCACACTTTGAGCCCCCCCAATAGGTGAAGAAAGAGCAGTATTTGGAATAAACCATCCACCGCCATATTTGCTAGCTGCCTAGAGTGTCTTTCATCTCCTGTTGTGGAGCCTCCCCACTCATTCCTGAATTCCAAAACCAACCGACTAGCCCTCCCCACTGAACTTCCCTCCCCAGTGTCAGATGTAGCAGATCCACCAACCGCTAGTCATCCCTCTCGATCCGACGAATGAAGAAATGGTTGGACAGGCCTACCTCTCTCTCTCACCCATACCGAATGGTACTCGATTATGTACTACTCATACAACAAGCAGCAGATAGAACAACCGACACAAAGCTTGAGCAGAGGAAACACATATAGATCTACTGAGGGAACGGTCCTTCATGTGTCAAGAAACAACAGCACTGGGGGAACACAAACCATCTCCCACCTGATGAACACGAACTACAACGCTTCTCACAAATACTCCTTGTTAGGCTTCCTAGTTGGACTAATGGGTCGAAGCCCCGCTAGGGGCATAGGTGTCCCTTACCTAGCATCCAACTAGTGGTCCTATCCTTCTGACCTTCCATCCTTCCATCCATCTAACCATCCTTCCTCCTTCAAGCCCTATCTTTAGGCCCAACCTTCCTTTGTTGCCCTTTGTACTTTACTATATGGAAGGGCAGGGCGATGGAGGGACCGCCTCTCCTTCTATCGATCAGTTGGGCAGTGGGGTTCAAACAAGGGAAAGAGAATTAGCCCCACTGACCTGCCCGAAGGTACAAACCATATATTCTATGTAACATTCCCACTGACCTGCCCGAAGGGACGAACCATATATTCTATGTAACATTCCCACTGACCATGTGCTTTGCCATTCCTAACCTGTGCTTTGCCATTCCTGACCTGCGCTTTGCAAAATTCTGACCTAAGGCGTATCAACTATCCTCCCACGAATATAATCTACTGACTACTAGCCATTTAAAAAGGTCTCCATAATGATGACCCATGGACACTGTATAGGGTTCTCAACACCCATGCTCATGAGCTCGGTCCTCAGATGGTGGATAAGTGTAAGGAAAAATACTTTGCAGTTTCATTTCTTCTTTCTCACCATATTCGTCATGGCCCTAGAGCAATGGCATTAGCTAGAGATGTTCATGATTCTCCAATTACTGATGAATTGGGTGAAGGACAAGGACCCAATGATTTTGATCATATCACCTGCAGGGTTGATGCTTATGTGAATACTGGTGCTATGGCGGTTGGCAAAGGATAGTGGGATGGTGCTCTCAATATTAACACTAGTAGGATGGATACCTTTGCTAATACAGGTTCAATGGAGGATTGATGTTCAAACTTTAATCCCATCTTATATATAATGTGATGTATAATCTAGTTTTTTGGTTTTACATTATTCTCGGGACTGTAAAGAATATCAAGTAATAGGGATTTTTTTATACAAACATGCCAATATTACAAATGGTGGTTTTTTGGTTTATATGAATCAGAAAAATGAATACCAATACTATAATTCTGGCTAATGTAATCCTTTAATTTCAACTATATAATATACTATAGGCAATAGCCTTTTTTATATATATATATATATATATATTTGGTTGGCAACCTTTTCTGGCTCAAGCATAAAACCTTTTGAGACTTATAGTGGAACCATAATGTTTACGAAGTGAGGTTTAATTCAAATCTGGATGTCCGTAGGCCTTTGTAGTTTGAAGTTAGGTGTCTCGAAATGGCTAATAGATCTGAGATTAAATTTAAGTATAACTTGTTTCTTCCTAGATTCTCATGAAAGTTTTGAAATCTAGATTCCTCGAGACTTGCAAATAGTTTGCCATGTTTCACCTTTGTTTATTGATCTATCGTTAAAAAATGCACGAGCCATTGGATCTTGTCACTTTTAAAAGGGTAAAGAAAATAAATACGTAGACGTACTCATGTGGGCACATACCATAAAATAGTAAGTGAAATACGACCCACATGCAGTGAAAATGACTTTTGTGGGTCCATTTTATGTATTCAATGCATGAATAATTACAAGTATCATGGAGCCACTAATTCGAAATGCTTAAAATAAGCCATACACATCTTTGTGTCTCTTGATTTGAGAAAATTTAATAGTTAAAAAGGGCCTCATGGAAAATTAATATGAAAATACCCAAATGCAACCTAGACCATAGGTTAATAATGCCATGTTGTAATCTAATTTTGGCAAATTTTGACAGGAAATGACATGTAACTTTGGGTTTAGTTGTTTTATCTCACATCATTGATCTCGTAGCAATTGGCCTAATTCATTGGATGTGGTTGACATTTACTGGATGATATAGTTGTACTTAAGGAGAGGATTAAGTGAACATGTGGATATATTTTAATCATGGATCAAAATTCATCGATGGTTCTTAGTATTTTAGAATTGTTTAAATATTGTTAGAATAGAAATACAAATGCGACTCTTTAGATTGATTTTGATCAACAATCATTGATGTGTGAAGATTACCATCTAATCTATTTCTTACAACCATATAATCTATGTTAAAAAAATGAAATTAGGTTTGGATGTGAATAAATTTGATGACCAATCTTTAAGTAAAGCGATTTTTGAAACTAAACCTAAGAGATGAATCTAATCTCTAAAGTAGTATAATCACTAATCTTTTGGATCAAATCTTGTAGCATGAAATCATAGTGAAATAAGAAGTAGAGGAAAAGTCTTTAGTGGGATTTGATCTCTAATTAATAAAATTCAATATTTAAATCAAATAAAAAAGAAGTAACTAATATCGCATATTTTAAAATGTTTCATTATTTTAACTAGATTGATAATTCACGAGGAGTTTGTTTAACATTTTTTAAGGAGATCTTTAAGGGGCAACATTTGGTATATTTTTAATCTCTTGGACATTTAATGCTTTTTGTTAATTATAGGATTTTGAAGACCCCTTGTGTGGATAGAGAAATATGATTTGATCAAATTGATCCCCTAATTGGTGAATAACTTAGTGAGACATATTTAGAAGAGTATTATGGTAAAACGATGTATACTTATAGTAGTAGATGAAACTTACTAATCTAATTGTACTATTAAATTAAGATAGTTGAAAAGTTAATGAAAATTATACCCCAACCATACCGTCCACAAAATATTAGGAAAGAAACTAACTCTTTAAGAGGTTTGGAGGCATGCTAGCCATTATTTAATATCATAAATCAAGGAAGTTAAGTGTTTGTAGATGTTGTACATGCATACTTGATGAATATTTTTTATCCTATTGGCACAAAATATAATTTGACTAGTGTCATATAGTGACACAAAAAATTAGTGTCACCTACCTCATTAAGAGACTTTTGGATGAAATTTTGCATATAAAGTATGTGCCAAACAAGATTTGTTTACATATTGTCAATTTGAAGAATTTATGTCTATGGCCAACCCAAAAAGATGAAGACTTATAGGATTCTAAGAGTAGAAATATATATACTCAATTGTTTCTCATTGTAAGGGTTTCGTTGGATGATTGGCAGGTAGATTCTCTTGATTCAATTTTTTTAAGAGGGATTGGTGCACACATTCAAGGCCCATTCTTAGTAGTCTAACTTCAATGTATCTTGGTATTTTTTATTGATTCATTTTTAATATATTAATTAACAAGAGTCCAAACTATAAGCTTTTCAAATGCAATGCAAGCAATTTTAATTCATATAACTTTGGAATTCTAGTCTTCATGGCATCCCAATGTTTTTTATTAGATAAAAGGGGAAAACAAGGGCCCCTACCCTTACAAATCCCAAAGGTAAATTAGTTCAAATTAAGAGAAATAGACAAACAATAAAGAATAACAACAAGAACAAAATAGAAAAAAATTATACATAGGAACAACAAGCATAACACTTAATGAGTAGGGGACCCAACCAAATCCTAGAAGCTAGAAGTTTCTCCCTTTCTTTAGATAACCTATGAATTTCAACACACAGAGTATAAATCAATGGTAGGGTCCTCTTTAAAATCATTTCCTTTTTTATTTAGTCTCATTCTCCTCAACCAAGATCTTAAAGTTTCTAGTAATGAAGTTCAAGATATATTTTCTTAAATTGAGTCTCTTGTTCATGAAAAACTTTATCGAGCATTGATTTTTTTTTTCATACCCAACATTCTCTATTAGAGGAGGTCAATCCGCATCATGTTAATGTGGCAATTGGTGTAGGGATCCCATAATTTTTATTAACTTGGAATCGTTTCCTTTGACTATTTGATCCTTGTCCTTAGCTTTACAATTTCTCTTGTGCTATACCTCAATATTATTCTCCTAGGTTCCATTCCCATTTTTCATGTTTATGGTTGCATTCATAGTTTGTTTTCCCCCTCTAAGTAAGGTGTCTAGATTAGCTTTTCATGTGCTAGGAGAAATCTTTCTATGTTTTCAGTGTTGATGATTTTAACAGAAGAATCTATTTTTTTAGTATTCACAATGTTTATAATAGAGTTTGAGCTAAAGTACAGGCTATGGCTATCCTAAGATTAGTTTTCTTGGAATTAGATATCTTCAAAATTAGTGAAACTCAACATCTCTTCAATGTTATCTTTATCAGATTCTCTAGACTCATGCAAACTATCCTCCCCCACTAAAATAACCGCATTCACATCTTCCTATATGGGCTTCTCCTTCAGCTTGTTCTTGAGGGTAGATAATTTGGAAAATCTTCTATTCCTTATAGGTATTTGTTGAACAATACCCTTCCCTCTATCATTGGTCCCAATAATTTTTAGTTTATTTTAGTAGTAAATGGTTTCTTCCCAAGATTAACAACATGTGGGACTTTGGTAGCATCCACAAGTTATTTGGATTTCTCCACACCCAAAGGTCGACTAGGTGAAGTTTGGTGGGTTTAATTGGGTTGGGGTGGGACTTTTGAATCATAGGAAATTTTTAACAAGAGAAGTATTAAGATAATAGTGATAAAAAAAATATTAACCCTTGATGTAAAGGGATAGATTTTTTGTTGGACAAGACTTCCTTCATGAAATTCTCTAGCAAAAAAATAGGTATTATGGAAAGCTTATGCATTAGTTGTGATAAATATGGTTTAGGAGGAAGTGATCATAGGTGTAAATACATTATAATCTACCCTCTAAAGTAAAATATACTATGAGATGGAACTAAACCTCATCCCATTGGATGGGAAGTTTTTCCCACTTCTGGTTGTTTTGGAACTTCACCAACTACTCTTCAACCTATAGAAACTCCTATATATAGTCTTTTTATCTAGTGCTTCATAGGAATTTGCAATTATTTACTTTAGTTGATAGGTAAATAGTAGCATCAATTAGTTCCTCAATCAATTCCAATGAATACCACCCATATCAAATTTTCTAAATCATTTTTGGATTATACAAACTTATTAGAGAGTTCATAGCTTCATAGTAAACCTTCACATTGCCTTTTTTAAGGATTTCCCACACAGTATAGTTATTTTTTACCTCCTAGAAATACATATTTAATTATCACCCTATCACCTCTTATTGTCCCACAAGTTACCAAAGAAATAGAGAGCAGTGGGAGAATAGGCAATGATAGGTGACTAGAAATAAGTAGGTAATCTAATAACAATAAAGGGAGACTAAAATCAATAATAATTAAGTTTTGCTAGTGATTACCATTAAGAATCCACCTCATCCATATGAACTATATGTCACCTCTCTAACTAAGCATACACTTCGCATAATGGTATCTCTATGTTTGGGCCATCCTTAATTGGATGTTCCTTCATGGGCCTAAGGAAATATAATTACTCTAATAATAGGAAAGGATCCACACACCCTTCAAATAAAACACACATAAGCTCCTTAATTTAGTCATCAAAAAAGGCCATCAGTGGCCTTAAGCATAAAATTTCCCATCCCATCATGATGACAATTATAATTATATAAAGGTATATTAACTTGTGTCCTCATTATTAACTTATTTATGGTAGAAATCCATGTTTTTTTATGAAAGATCGACAATGTGCGTCTAACATCATCATACTTCAACAAGAAGCCCAATATTGGATAAACCGTAAGCCACAACATTACCTTCCTTAAAAATTTGGGTAGCATAGAGGTAGTAAAATTTGGATCATAAGAGTTTAAGGTCTATGATGTAACTTTCCAACTTACAACATGGTTCAATTCTCCTAGTTAAGAGAAATTATAATTTTTGAATCTCCCTCTATATTATTTTTACCCATTTCACGGGTAAGGGCAAGGTGGGGACCCCAACAAGCTATAGAAACCTCAATTTTTTGTTATTTTTAAACTTGATGCTTTGGCATAATTATCAACAAGCCCACCTTTATCATTTCTTAGGATACCCCCTCCACTGGATATTACTGGATTACCTTTTGAGGCACCATAAAAGTTGAATTTAACCCATCCTTCTTGTGAGGGCTTCCAATTGATCACATTTATTAGCCTTTATTTATTGAATTCAACATTAATAATATCTCTATTTATCCTCCAATCACAAACAATTTCACATTATTTGGAACTAGGAAAAGAAATAGTATTTTTTTAAACTTTTACATCGACATTCCCATAATGGATTTGCATATGTTATTTAAGGTTACATTAAAGTTTTGAGGTTTATCCATAAATATTTTATTTTCCCTCTCTTTTGAGATCCCCTGTCATAGATGTGGGGAGTCAAGTATCACAATTCTATAATTAGTAGATGATAAAAAATGGGGGACCAACTATCAACAAAGGAGCTCATGGAGCTAGGTAAAATCCAATCAAATTCTATTTATTTAAATATTATTTCCCATAACTATGAGACATAGTCACAATGGAAGAATAAGTGGTCCACAATTTCTTCATTTGAGGAGAAAATAATGCATCTATTTGGGAGGGAGGACCCCCTTCTTTGTAAATTACTTTGGGAAATAATTTTATCATGAGTTGCACACCACCAAAAATGGTTAATTTTTGAAGTGAAATTTGTATTCTAGATCATTCCCCACTTCTTTTCCTCAATTTGGTTTTCTAGTTGAATAGAGTATCCAAACACTACCAAATACCAACCCTTAGGGACTTTACTCCAATAGGTTGAATCTTCCTATTAAAAAAATAGAAGTCTCACAACTTTTAACCTAGCAAGAGGTGGGGCCATGGATCAATTGTCTAAATCATCCTATTGCAGGAAAGAGGTCACGAGGCCCAGTATCCCCACCATCCCCGTGGTACTAGAGGGTGTGTCATGCCAACATCATTGATCACATAATTTTTTTAACTAGGTGCACTGCAGTTTATAGGGGGCTACCTGATTCCTACAATCTAAAAAAAACACAACCTAGCAAGGATTTGAGAAATAACAACAAAAAGACTAAAAAAACCCTCATGTATGTCAACCTCTCTTGTTATTTTTTCTTCCTTGACAATTATCCCTCCACAAGATAGCCATATATTTTGGAAAGGGCTAGTTGAATTTGTTGAGAAAGAGGAAATGAAGAGATGCCCCAAATTAGACTATTTTTCCTCCCCAAGACTAAGTGTATTTTCCCTCCCAACCCTCCATATACATTTAGATAGAAGCCTTATAGATTTATTTATATTGTTCCAAATTAAAGAGCCTTTGGGGATGAAGTAACAAGAGAAAAAAAGAGTAAAATCATTATGTTGGAAGAACTTATCTTTCATAATGTCAACCTAGTCCTTTTTGTCCTTCGTGAAGTCTTGTCCCATTTTAGCTATGAGAGATCTATTAAGCTTTTAGATTTTCTTCAAATTAAGACCATCACTAAAAAATTTAGTTTGTTGACAATGTCCCAATGAATCGAGGCCAATCTTTTCTTCTCCTTAGTTTCGGTCTATAATAATTTATTTTGAATTTACTTAATCTTATTGTCCATAAATTTAGGAATATTAAAGAAGGAAAGGAAGTACACATGATTTCTTTGAAGAGAATTCATTTCATAAGGAGTTGAAACTTCCTAGGCTGACTTAGAATTTTCTTTCCATCTAGCCAATTTTCTCTATATTATTTATGTGATCACATTCCAATAATGGGGGAGAATTTTCATAGTCATGAAGGGGAGGCCCAAGTAGGTAGAAGGAAGAAGAGAAATGTTGTAGTTCAAGGAACTAAAAATTTGGGTTTGTAGGTACTTAGGAGTGTTACAAAAATATAGAGAACTCTTTTGATAGTTTATCTATTGGCCTTAAGTAACAAAAATTTCAGTTAGAGTGTTCCTCCATCCACAGGCTTCCTTTAAAGAGGAGTTCCCAAGGAGAAGAGTATCATAAAAAATATTGGTGATGAAGGGAGGATAGGATGAAGTAGGTTTTATGCCAACTAGAGCCTAAGAGTCAACCATTTTAGAGATGTTTCTCCCAAGAATCTATACCATGATTATTAATATAAGGATAAATAGGATCTCTTTGTCTAAGACTAGTACTATTGTTGAAGAAACATTAACAATTGTCATTGCTAAGGATAGAGAACTTAGGGTTGGTAACATAGGAATGAATCATTTTCAATATTTTTCCTTTAAATCCAATTATTTTCAAGACCCCGAATATAAAAATCCAAGAAACTCTACCATAGGATTTTGAGATGTTAAGCTTGAAAATCATACCTTCTTCTTTTCTCTTTTCTAGGGAATGTATAAATTTTTGGGTGGATATAGTAGCATCAAGAATATGTCACCTAGGAACATAACCCTTTTTGTGGGGCAATATTAAGCTAGGGAGGAAAGGTTTTATTCTATTGAATAGAAGCTTGGAAAATAATTCAAACATAGTTTTACATAGACTAATAGGCCTATAATCAACTATGGAATTACCTTCTCTATTTTTTTGGATAAGGAAAGGAAAATTATTATTTGGTTGTTTGAGAATTCTACTAGAGATAAGAACCCATGAGCAAGAGATAGCACACAATTTACTATAGTATACCAATAATTCTAGAAGAAGGATGAAGGGAATCCATGTTGGGGTTGAATCCTCAACCATGAAGCTCCCAAAATTCACTTACAATCAAATAACTATATCATAAAGAGAGAAAATAAAAATATTTGATGTAATAGCCTAAGCTCTAATGATGAAAAAATGAAACATTATACAATTATTTACTCTTGATAAATGATAAATAAACCCTAAGTGGGGATTAAATTAGATCATGATATGTGTCATCCTATGAATTGAGACAAAAATAGTACATGACCTAAGTAAGTTTATGTATGCTAGTGTGAAAATGCATCTAATTAATTAAATAATTAATTAGGAATTTACCTTTTACTCTAGCATCTCACTTAAGTGAAACTTAGGAAAAAGAAAACTAATGCATAAAAATAAAAAAATGGGTTTCAACAACCAGTTGATGAGGTACCTATGTACAAATGAAAAAATATCTCTCACAATCATAAAAAAGGAGAAACATATCATGGGAAAAAATACTCTCCAAAAAAGAGATGTAAAATATGAAGCAAGGAGTACTCAAGTACACCCCCCCAAGGACAACTTACTTCACCCTAAGTATTGATCACAATTGAATATAATGATGTTGTTGAGTAGGAAAAGTGATCCTAGATCCAATTAAGATAACTAAGATTATCTCCTTTTCACCTGACTCAACATTAAACATAAATTGACTAGGGTTTTGATGATTATCTTGATGCCACAATGGAAAGCCAATCTTCTAGTGTTTATGTTTTTTTGAGTTGCAAGGATCATAAATTTGATGTGTGTTTTAGTAAGCCAAAATGACATTTAACCCTAGATGTGAAAATGTAATTTATCGCAGAGATGAAAATTGAAAGTAGCAAAATTGACCTGGATCTAAGAAATGATAATAGTGAGGAACCTATGACTAAAATTTGGTCTTGATTTGCAAGGAAAAGGGTGCAATGCACCCTATATTGGATTCATTCTTTTCTAGATCTACAACTTCTAGATTGTAGGTTGCAGTCTACACTATGTTTTCTGGAGTGTCACCTGTTGAAACCTTCAGATCTGACCCACACACATGAAAATAGGGGAAAAGGATGTGTTGTATAAGGGCTTACCTAATTCAAACCCCGTGTTGGTATTTTACCTCCATGTACAGTGATTGATTATGATCAAGAGGGCATACCTTAGGTTGAGTAGAGGCCAAAACAACAATAATTGGCTTAAATTGATAAATGACAAATGATAATGTTAGCTTGATGTGAAAACCATTGAAGAAGAGATGCCACAAACAATTTGATTGATGAATACCTTGATATCTTGATAGACCTGCAAAAGGTTATCTCATAACACATAATGGATTGTTGCAATTAACATGTAGAGGATAACTCAATACATCTCCATGATTTGGCATGATTGATCATAGTAGCTCCTTGAACATAATTGCTTCATTCTCCTTGATGTTTTACAAACTTGAACTTGATTGATGGAAGTGTTGTAATAATGCTAATAATTATGCCTTTGACTACTCTTGGCTGATTTTAGGATCTTTAATTTGCTCAATAATTTCTCTTAGGAATTAAATAGTAAAATGACTAGTATCTATATGCAATTCTTCTAATTTATCGAAAATAAAATATCGATGGTTGATAAATAAAATTGGAAATTCAAATGGTAAATTATCGACATTGACAAATACTCAAATTTGGAGCCAAAAGGGTCGGTCTAGGGCGCAGTTCACCCTAGACTAGATTCCATCTTTTTCAGGATCAAAAGTGTTAGGGGAAAAATGTTAAATGCATAATTTGATTTCTCATGTTTTATTTTTGTAAGATAGTCATAAAATGGGTAATTTAATGTATAATTAGGTCCAAGCATATAGAAGGGAGAAAAAACTAGTGTGAAATTGTGAAGGGTGACAATTTTCGATGCTACAGAGGTGACAACAATAGTTTAGTGAATATGTCTACAAACTACTCCTCACTAGGAAAATAATCTAATGAGAGATGACCATCATGGATGATATGTCAAATGAAATGCATTTTTATCTCAATGTGCTTCATCATTTTTTGCTCAACTAGGTTGCATGTAATATAAATGAAACTTTAGCTATCACACCAAAGAAGTGTAGAACTATCAAAGTGGTAGAACAAAATTTGTCATAATCTATTGAAGCTAAAAAACCTCCTAGATAGCAATAACTGCACCTTGATACTTAGCCTTTGTGGATGATAATGTAATAGAAGTTTACTTATTTCAAGTCCAAGCAAATAGATTGGAACCAAGGAAAAAGACAAACCTAAAAGTGGACTTTTGTGATTCAACATCACCTACCCAATCTAAGTCGATGAATCCTACTATCTTTGAAGCTCCTAATGTGTAGAAAATGCCAAAGTGTGCATGTTGTGTGAATAAAAAATTGAGTACATATTTAGAGTCACCTACATTTTAAATAGGGGTAGAATGTTAGAAATTACAAGAACATATATTGTATAAATGCATTACTTGAGCTCCTCAAAATAATATTTTTGTGTAGGTTTCCATGACAATGGAACCTTAGATGTCTAATCCAAGTAAGTTTTCACATGATGTAAGAGAATCCAAGTCCAAACATATGGTAAAAGTTTCCAAGTGCAAGGAAGCTATAAAAATCAATGAGACTTTATGATGTTTGTGAATCTTTAATTTCCTTGATTTTCTGTCATGAACCTTACTTAAAATATTCATATAAATACTCAAATATAAAATACCCACAAAAATATATTGGCAATAGATTGTAAAATAGTAAAAATGTTGAAACATATATAATAGATTTAAACATGTAATAGTGGCTACAAATGAACATATTGTTTAAATACATTTATAATACAAATGATTAAAAACTTTTGCTTCTACTTAAAAAATAATAGACTATAGAAAGCTTACGTAATGATACAATATGTGCTATATTTAGCCAATCTAATAAAAAAAAAACAATTCTTAAGTTTATCTTAACTAATTAAAGTAAAAGGGGACCTAGTTAATTAATGATGATTAATTAATTAATTAGGTAATTAACCTATTACTCTAATAGTAGTCTTGTCATGAACCCACCAAGAGCATCAGATACCTTGTGAGTGTTGGGACATCCTCTTGTCTTTTGTTTCTTGAGAGTCAGTCCATGCAATGGATACACCATCACCTTGGTCTTATACCCTAGTGCATAACATCCATTGCTACATTAAATAAATTTTGTTAAACCCAAAGTCAACATAACACATCATTTTATCCATAATCATGTTTCTTCATTTTCCATCTGCCATTTAACATTTTATTCATCTTCTCTTCTTTCGAGAGATTTCCCATTTAGTTTATGCATAGATAACCTCTCAAGGGGGCATCAATCATCTCATTCTTTTCTAATTTTTCATTTCTAATCCAACTGGGGCATGTTATCTTCATCTTTATCTTCTCTATTTTTTATTCTCAACTACTTTTATTTTTCTTTGAAACAATGTCACTTTGAACATTGCTTCAAATTTAGACACTAAAAATACTCCTCTTATGATCAACATTAATTCAAATTACCATTTACTAAATATTCATCACATTCATCATTAATCATTTATTTATCATCATTTATTATCAAATATCATTTATCCATTTATCACGCCATTATTAATACTCATTTAATAATTCCTAATATCCATTTAATTAAATAATATTTTATTATTTAATTAAATGAGTACTAATTTTCATTTTCATATTATTAGTCAACTCTTTCTTCCATAATTAATTATCTCCATCTTATTTGTCATCTCAATATTTAGTCCTTAGTTAACTCTTCTTCATTTTGGAATATTCTTCTTCATCCATCAGTCAATTCAGTCTTCAAATGGAAAATTGATGTGCACAGTTATCCATCAATTAAATTAAATAATTCAATATTATCTCTTCATGATTCAAAAAGGCAATTTTCCAATTTTTATTTGAGTTGACTCCACAACCAGTTCAATTAACTAGCTTTCAATATTATCCTCATATTTGAATTGATTTTTCCTCAAAATTTTTATAAATATAGTCTTTCCTTCATCAATCAATCACACTCCAATCAAAGAGTTATGTTGTTGAGTCGCATCCACACTCCAATATGTGAATCAACATTTATCTTTTTTGAGGTTTGTTATGGGATTGATAAATGGGAATTAGATTTGATTTATTTTTATGTTTTTGATTCTTTTATATTTCTTATTTTTTAATTTCAATGCTTAAACAATCCTTCAATTAAACAAGACTAAATGTTATAAACAAAGTCACTTCCTTCTACCTAATTGGTTGAAAGAGTATAATTGAAAGTGTCTTGACAAATAAGAGATTTTAAAATTCTTTCACAATCCATTTTCTTATGATAGTTTCTCCACTACTCTTTGATAGTGTTATTTAAAGAGTCAAGCTAAATATAGTTTTCTATATTTCCCTACCTCTTTGGTAAGTAAATTTTAGATGTGTACCAAAGTGTTGGTATCTACCCATGTTTATACTCTTCTTGGCAGGCTCCTTCTAAGGCTACCTATAACATGCTTGCCAATTTCCTAGATGTGATTTTATATTGTCCAATGCTAAGCAAACTATAGGTTCATGCATAGTGGCATGAAACATTTGGTGTCTTCCCCAAGATAAAAAGGTATGGACATTATTAATGTTTACAAGAAAATAATTACAATTTGTGCTAAGTAGGTTACCCATTCCATTAAGGACTTGAAGGCCTAGAATTATTCTTCTCGAGTATTGAATTTCCTCTAGATCACCTTGTAATAATAAATGTTAACAAGGAATTTCCCTTCACACTCTTCTCATCACAAATGACTATGTCAAGATCAAAGGCATCTTTGTGACTTAAATTATCTTAAAGGATTTTGAATTAGTTATTGTTTCCTCAAATGGGATGGCAATGGTTTCAAAATTGCTCTTTATTTTGATGGCCTTAACCTTTGATAGTTTTTATCATCAACAAGTTGAACTTGTCTCCAATAGAAACACCTAGAATTGAAGCTTATAGACTATTTCACATATACATTCATACCATCTTTAGTCTCTTCTCAAAACTAGTTATTATAGCCTACCTTGCAACAACCTTTTTAGCTTGTTAACATTGATTTTCCTTGCACCATTCAAATACAAGAGATAATTCCATATGTCATGCTTTGTAAGTTGATGCTTCAATCTCATCTCACTAAGTGGAAAGACTAGCAGTGAAAATTTGACACTAAATCTAGGAATTATGTTTTAGGAATTATCTTTAAAGTATTTTAGGCATTTCTCTTTGATACTTTGTAAGCTTAACAAGAGATGAAGTTTGAATTCATCCCCTTTAACTTGTTTTGTAGGCTTAAAATATTTTTTAGTCTAGACTTGAGCCTAAAATTGCTCACTTTCTTTAGTGTCTAGTCTACCAAGGGCTTCCACTTGGTGAAAGACTTATGCATATTGGTTTGGCTCATCCTAAATGTTTAACCTATCACAACTTTGAGTCTTTCAAACACATCTTTTGCACTTACTCTCATGCCTAGGATCCATGGTGTGTTCTCTCATTTTCATCCAAGGTTTTTCATTAGAAATTTGTTATGTTTGGGGATACATCCTTGTGACCTAATTACATTGCTAGAAGTTTGTATCTCTTTCAATCTTCTATTTTGTTTCATCTCTTGAAAGCTAGAAATAGTGTTGTTTTTTGTGTTGAAGATATTACTTATTATTTCTATCTTAACATGAAAGTTGTGGGTTCACCTCTACTTATTTTTTAAATCCAAGCATATGTGGAAGTGGCATTGAAACTCTAGCACCTACATCTTCTCCTCAATCACTAGGGGGAGTGCTCTTTATACCATGAGGATAGTTTCACTTGATGACATTACCTAGAGATTGCCACCATTGGCTCCTTATCAACAAATCCATTCACACGAGAAGAGTCATTTCTCATTGTCTCCTTCTCAATAGAGGGGTTGGAGTCCTTTCTTGAGAGAGAAAGTTTGGTGTTGTTGAGTATTCTATTGTGCCCCTACCACTAGACTAAGAATATTAATGTCACTTGATGTACAAGATCCTCAGGTTGATTGATAGATCATTGATTCTTTTGATGAGTTGTCCCCCTAGGTGTTTACTCAATAGGATGATCTACCTCCCCATTCTCCTAGTGTGTCTACATATGCTTAGTAGTAATCCATTTTTTATTTTTTATTTTTTATTTTTTAACTTGTAGCTTACTAGACGACCTTTCTTTTAAACCTTTTATTATATACTCCATTATTTTATGATTAATATAAGATTCACATAAATAATGATTGGGACAACTAGTCTACATCTAATGAGAAAGAGACTCATTTTTATATTTTTCATCTTTCTTTGAGATGCTTTGGAGGTTACGCGGAAATCTTTGCTTCTCATTATTCATTATTCGAACTTTCCACGTCAGAGCACTCCTTCCACTTGGTAGTGGTACAAGTAGAAAGAAAAAAGTATTTTAACAACGATGGGCCACCTGAGGATGACGTATGAAACATAACAAAGGGGCTTGTTTCTAGAAGCTGCTCTATGATTTTCCTTCACCACCATTACCCCACCATGAATAAGTGAAGGTTATGTGTGTTAGATTTAAGCAACCTTTTGATAAAGTAATTGTTTAAGGTGTATGTTTAGTTGTTAATTACAAAGACCTAACTTTGCAAACGAATTATGTGGAAGGAGAATTACATTATTATTAGACATGTCCAAAGGGGAGAAAGCACATGTAATTTTTTAAAGATTATTTTGGTATGATCACTAGTTCAATTATTGACATGTTATTTCTTTAGATTTAGTGAAGAGTTTTTATTAACTTGTTCATCTTAGATTAAATTATATTAGAGATTTTGTCTTTTATTTAGGATTGTGGATGCGATTGTATCTTTTAATCACATAATTCAAATTTTTACTTTTTAAGGTTGATAATCTTAGGATTTAACAATTATTTGTTAATATGGGTGTAAAAAGTTTTGAATTAAATATCTAGGATTATGTATTTAAAGGTATCAACTTAGGACACTTGAATATCATCAAAAGCATGTTTTTGATAAAGCATCAAAATAATTTCTTCTTTTGTGAGAATCAATAGTTATTAGTGTCAAACAATAATCATTCAACAATCATCTTGTGTTGTCATGGTACATTCCAAGTACATCATTATCATAATTAGTCATCAAGTTGCATTAGACTTCAACAAAGAAGAATCAATTATCACTTTAGTGGAATTCAAGTGCTACCACAACACATCAAAATCCATTACCACCCCTTATAACGTTCACTATTACTATTACCCCACTTTCATAGCTTGATTAAGATGCAAGGAAGTCTCGAACTTCAATCCTCGCATAGCAAGCCCCATGGTGCTTCTTCCACTATCATTATTTTCCTTACCTTAGATATCTTTAGGTGAATATTTTATAGAGGTGATGAATTTAACTTTGCTCGAAACATTATAATAAAAATGGATTGACAAAATCTCATCCCTAGGTAGGATTGCTAGCATAATCACATCCTAGGAATTTAGTTTTTTTTCATTTCAATCATCTCAACTCATTGATTGTTAATTCAATTCTAGATCTCAAGTATTACTCTTTAGTTGTAGTGTGACATTATTAGTCAAAGTCCACCTTTCATCAAATCCAAAGATACACAATGCTAATTCCATCTTTTTTCTATTTTAACATGTTCAAATACAATCTTAGCTAATTTATCATGTTAGTCAATCAACCAAACTTAGCTTATTAATATATTGATTGAGTCATGAATTATACTTAAATTAATTATTCTTAGATATATTTGTAGGTTGTGTTTATATAACCCATCATTTTTGTGAACCTATAACTTAGATGGTTATACCTTAGGGTTATATTTTTTTAAAAAAATTGAGTTTCAAGTATATGTGCTTGAAATTTTACTATTATTCTTTATATTTTTTTTCTCTTTTTTCTCTTAGTGTTTTACTTAGGGTCTTACCCTTAATTGATTATCACCTTTTGAATTCCACTATTATGTGTTCTTTAATGCTACATCTTAGTCATGGTTTTCCATCAACCCTTATCCTTGGCCTATTCCATTCGTATATCAAGTATCTTCCAGTGTTCTCATAGTTTGTTTCATTTATCCATTGATCCTTAAGGATATCATGCACTTTTACCAAAAAGAGTGTGCTTCATGATTCATGGATGTGTTGGAACATAATGTATCAAATTAATCATCATTCATAGATCATGTTAATAAATTTCCTTCTATACTAAAGAACTTCAATTTATTTGTTTATGAGCTTCATATTAATTACACTCCTCCTATGATCAATGACAATGATTCTCATGAGTTTGATGTTTAACATAGGCTTTATATGACTAGTGATGAGAATAAGAAGTAGGAGAGCATCATGTGTAGGATAATTAGTAGTACATGTAGGATAAGAGTTGGCACAATTTATAGATTCATCAAATTTAAGGTATTGTGACGAACCCCTAGAATGAAAGCATGTAGAATAGGAAAAGGAAGAAGCTAAAGTAGAAATATTATCATTATGCTTAATGGGGATGGAATAGAACTAGAGGAGAAAGAGGGTGATGTAGTTACACGAGTAGGAAAAGTATCATCAACAAAAGGAACAGGTTATATAATAGGTGTAATAATTAGAGGATAAGGTGGAGAAATGATTGGGTTAGAAAAAGTGAAATGGAAGGACATAAGTGTGTCTAGGAAATAGGGATATGCACTAAGAAAGAAATTAAATTTAGGATAATGGGAGAGATGAGTCAATATTTGAGTGATAGAAAGAGAAGAAGAATTTAAGTTCAAGAAGTCTATAATACACTCTTAAGGGAAAGGGTTGTGTAAATAAAAATAACAAGAAAAAGTGAGATTGAGAAGAGAGGAATGAAGGGAAGCAATAAAAAGGGAGAATCCAAAGGTGGGAGGGAATTGAAAGTGAAGGTAAGCATAAGTTACAAGGCATTTGGAATGGGTGTTGGAAAAGCTTAATAAAGTGTTGGGAAAAGAAAAGGTAGGTTCATGAAATGATAAAGAGGTGTTGTAAATGTGGTAATGGAATGGAAAGGTAGTGGAGAATATGGTTTGAGTGTTGGAAGAGAGAATATATGTCTTTTTAAAGCGTAAATATAGAGTAAAAATAAAGAATGTTGAGAAATGTAGCTTTATGGTTTGAGAGAGCAAAAGAAATAAGTGAGATCCAAAGAAGTGTGGAAATGTGGGTAAAAAAAAGGTTGTAGAAACACTAAGGTTGCCAATTTGATGAGGAAAATTCAAAAAAATGTCTTACAAGGAGTTAGAAAAAATAGGAAATAAGTGAAGAGGAGATAGCTAGGGAAGATAGGGGAAAGGAATAGAAGGAAGAAGAAATATGAAGAACAAAATTTAAGGTTGGAAATAATGTGAAAAGTAAATATTTTTAGTATGGTTTATGTTGTTATTTTTAGATGTAACAAATCAAAATATATGGTTAAGATTTTGGGCTCCCCAAATGAAAGACTAAAAAAGGAAACCTAAGCCCTAAAGTGTATGTTCTAAACTAGGATTTTGATTCCTTTCTATGTGTTAGCCTATTTTATACTAATCTAAAATAAATACTAATAAAGAAAATAATACAGTATATATTTATAAATTATTAAGGAAAATAAAGTGATACATGCATAACATGGAGAAAATGCATCTTTGGTGTACTAGAGTGTAATGAACTATGAATGAAACTTGTAGAGACACCTAGATGAGAAATACAAGAAAGTTAGAGATCCCTTTAAAAATTTTGGTACAAATTACATTGGGTTGAGAACCCTTGTAGACAACTTGGCTAGGTCTAAATGTTGGTATAATCACTAGTGTTTATTGGGGGTGCTAGGGACCTCTATAACATGCTTTTGGGGGATGGAGTGGTGGAGGTGAATAATATTACATCCAATAGTATCAATTTTGAGAGATAAGGCCCTTGAAATAAATTTTGTGGGTAGGGAGCACTAAGGATAGGCCCTACTATAGATAATAACTCACATGGGTGATTTTATAGACACTTTTTGTGATGGGGTACTAGGGGCCTTATTGTTCAATAGCCTTGGAAGCCTTTAAATATGATGATTTGTCTTTGTGTGTATTCAAAATACTCACAAAATCATCACAAATATGATTGATATTTTAGAAACTTAGAATATCAAAGGGGATAGGGAAATGGATATGATTGTTTGTAAAGATTCTTTGGTTAACCCTATAAAATTTTATATTTCAAACTCCTATAAGTCGAAAGATATAAAGATTTATGTGCACGGTAAATGCTAAATGCGAGATGTTTAGTGATGCATGTAAGATATTGATGAATAAAAGACCCTAGGGGGACTAAAAATGATTTGTAGTGTGTGAATTTTAATAGAGGAAATAAATGGGATATTTGGACTAATTTTATAAAGGATGAATGATAAATCTATAATTAGGGAATATGGGGAATGTGTAGCTAAGAAATGGAGTTGGAGAAAAAAGTTGATTGAGATCTTGTTACTAGATTGTGAGAGATGTAATTTATTGTTCACAATCAAGAAGTAAGTCTTTAATTTTAGGCTTGGTTCAATTCAACTATTTGAGGCAAGACTAGGGAAAAGAAAGATTAAGGCTTTTGGAATTTTTTGGACCTTAGTTGCATCTATGTGACTTTGTCTTAGGGCCCTATCATCTTGTTGCACTTATTTTCACTTTTGAATCTAGCTCCAAAAATTTTAAAATAAGAAAAATGTTGGGAGAGCTGTCTCAAACTTGATCATAACGTTAAGATTACAAAAGGTGTTATTTTTTTATACAGAATTTAAAAACTCAAATTTTGGGCCAAAAATTATATTTTTGGCCAAAATAAATATTCTCAATTGTTTGGAACTACCTATGGGGTTCTTATTGCATAGATCCCTTCAAGTTCTTTATTTTTTTTAAAATAGGCCCAATCAACTCACTAGATCAAAATTTATGACCTTCAAAATTTTGTATAGGAAATATAAAAAGTTGTTGGACATGTAAAAGATTTGTAAAGGGGAGTTACATTTGTTGACTAGATTATGATGCATGTCATGTCACAATATAATGCATCTTTGATTGAGGATAATTTTGGGAACCACTTTTTGGGTGGATTCTTTGAGTGTAAATAGTGTCTTTACATATCTAGTAAGGATATCACCTTTCTAGGATTTACTTATTCACACTTAACTTAAGTTTACTTAGGTTTTTTAATGTTTTTTTTCTCACTTCATGTGGTTGAGACATATTTACTCACTTATTGAGACACCTATTCTATGCACACCTTATACATGCTCACATACTTGTCACTTGAACTTAGATGCGTAGCACATTTGGAGGAGTAGTCAAAGTTTCACTTGTACCTTATCACCTCCTTTACCTTGCTTGTATATGCAAGGCCTCTATGCAAATTTTGCATACTCTTAATAAATGATAGACATACTATTGAGCATAATTTTTTCACTTGTGGAAGGTTTTGTTGTACTTTCAAATTATAGGCTAATCCCAACAATTTTTACTCATTTTTCTAATTATCATTGGGATACCATGGAGTGTGGTATTTTTCTCCCAAAAGGATTTTCCCCATATACACGTGTTATTGTAGATTGTTTATTTTATGTTTAAATATGTTTTTACTTTCTATAACTATTAAGATATTAAAATTTACACAACACTCTCCTCAAAATATTAATGTAGGAACCATTTTTGTGTACCTTGCTTTCTTTCATTTGGTTTTAGAGACTAATCACCTCACATTATAGGTATTTGGTAGAGGTTTTTTGTAATAATATTTGTTTGAGTATGAGCTTGCATAAAGAGGATTTTTATCTTATGTAGGAATATATGAAAAACACAAGGATAGTGATGGAGAAGTTATTAAGCACAAACTTTGAGTTGTGGAAGCTCAAGATGGAAGGTGTGCTCACAGACCAAGATCTTTGGATTGTAGTATCTAGATCAAAACCTATATCTGTATCACAAGAAAAATAGGACAAGATGGATAGAAAAGGAAAGGATCTTATTAGACTCAATTTGGTTGATTTAATATTGTTGAATGTAAATGAAGAGACTACTATAGCGAACCATTGGAAGAATCTTATAGAAATTTATCAAGCTAAATCCTAGAGTGAATAAGATTTTATTGAGAAAGAAATTGTATATCTTTAGTATGAAGGATGGTGGATCTATATCCAAACATCTAAATGCCTTTATATGGTAGTTACCCAGTTGCACTCTATGGGAGTGAAAATGGAGGATGGTTGTATGACTTTATTGCATGTTCTTTTTCAAATTTATGGGACCCCCTTGTTATGGCTATTGGAAGCACTATGACTGTAAAGTTCAAGATGGATGAAGTAGTTGTATATTTGTTTTTTGAATAAATGAGAAAGAAGAGTTCTAAGTTGACTAAGGAGGCCCTAGCAATTCATGGAAGATCCAAATGCAAGGAGAAGGACAAGAATCAAGATAAGTCTAGATCCAAATATCTTAGTAAGTTTAAAGAAAAAAGTTATAATTGTGACAAAGCTAGACATCTAAGAAGAGATTGTAAGGAGTAGTACAAGAAGACAAATGTAAGCTATGATGATGAGTCTAAGAGATTCTCCTAGGATGAAGGTGATGCTTTTTTCATTATCTTGGCTACTCATGGATCAAAAAATGCATGATTGATAGAATTGGGTGCCTCTTTCCACATGAACTCACATCAAAGTTGGTTTATAAAATATGAATAATATGATGGTGGTAAGGTATATCTTGGAGATGATTCTCATCTAAAGATTATTGTCCATGTTAGATTCCTAATTTTATTCCAAAATAGATGAGTGAAGGGGATCAATAGTGTACATATCCTTGGTTTGGCATGTAACCTACTTTTTTAAAGTAAACTAAATGTTGCAACTGTGTATATTATTTTCTTAACTAGAGGTGCAAGATGGTTAGAGGAGCTATGGTTCTTGTGAAGGGTGTTCAAATTGGCACTTTATTTTAGCTGGATGAATGCATGGTTCAATGTAGTGGGTGATCCCACAATATTGGTTTACAATTTTTGGCCAAACTGGACACTGAACTATTTTTTTCTAACTAAATCTTCACTTTCGCGCACTTATAGCGGCTAAACCATGAGGAATTTGAAGATGATGCAAAATAGTGATTTGTGGCATTTTTTCTATAGATTCTAAATATATATTTTTAAAAAAAATTGGAATCATATTGCACTTTTTTTCCATCTCCTTCGAAAACTAGTATTTTTCAGTAAACGCCATTTTTAAGGAGTGACGCTCACCATATAACACATAAAAAATTTTTACATGAAGGATAAAATTCTATTTTTTTTCGAATTTGGATTTATAACTATGATATCTAATACTTCCATTGGTTTCATAGTTTTTTATTGAATATTTTTTCCTTAATCAAGTTTTGAAGTAAAACCAATTACAATTCAGACATAGGTAGACCGTATAACACAACTTTTTTTGTATGTATTGAAATTCAATTTTGTTTTTTTTGTTGGATCAAGGACTTCAATATCTGGTGCACTCATATTTTTAAATTTTTTTTTGATAATCTTCTATTTTTCCACATGTGCATAACAAAGAGCTTGATTTCGGTGAAAAACCTACATTCACAAGAAATAAAAAATAAATATAATAATAAAATTAAATTTATTTAAAATTATACTTTTTGGGAAGCTTATAATAAGGAATGTTTTGTAAATGAATTCATTTGATCCCCAAAAAGGTAAATCAAAAGTGGTTTTTTATCGGCATTTTGATAGGTGTAAAGGAGACTCCATTATAGGTATGGTTTAAAACTAGTGGTGTTCTATCCAAGGGGGTTTGATCTAAGGTAGTTTGATCAAACCATCTTAAATTGGAATGCTTTAAATGGAACTTTTTAAGGTTTAAATCATTATATTTTCTAAAAATATGTGATTTCAGCAAAAATTAGAATCTCCTAGAAATTGTAAACCAGTTTTGTGGGATCACCCTAGTAGTTCTTCAATTCTTACAATGAAGAGATTTATAGAATCATTGTCTTCACTATTAGAACCAACAACAAAGAGTGTGTTGTGTCTACTTATAATAGTCATGCTTTCCAAGTACCTAAGGGTGCTCATGCTTTGGTGACTAAGCTACCATTAGAGAAAATAATATTATGGCACCAAAGGATGGGTCACAGTTGAGAAGGATTTAATGAACTTGAAAAATAAAAAATATGTTGAGGAGCTAAATGATTGTAATCTTGAATTTGATTTCAGTGAATATTATGTATATGGTTCAAGTAAAATTGTAATAAGTTTTATACTAGTTCTCATAAATCTTCCAAGGTGTTGGATTTAATCCATTATGTTGTATTTGTTCCTATTAATGTTCCTTTAATTTCTAAATATATATATATATTATATTTTTTTCATTGAAGATTACAATAGAAGGATATGGGTATATTTCCTTAGAAGTGAATATAAAATCTTTAATCTTTTTGAAGATTTTAATGTTCTTAGAGAGAATTAAACCAGTAAGAAGATAAAGATTTTGAGGATTGATAATGGCAGTGAGTTTTTTCAATATATTTTGATG
Source organism: Sequoia sempervirens (assembly GCA_007258455.2). Classification (NCBI taxonomy): domain Eukaryota; kingdom Viridiplantae; phylum Streptophyta; class Pinopsida; order Cupressales; family Cupressaceae; genus Sequoia; species Sequoia sempervirens. The sequence goes on along the minus strand of VDFB02373365.1, from coordinate 134,984,061 downwards.
TAATCTATAAGAACCATGGGATAAAAAGACATAAGACAATTTTGTACACCCCTCAATAGAATGGAGTTGAAAAAGGAATGAACATACATTGATGGAGAGGGTTAGAAGTATGCTTAGTAGGTCAAACTTAGAAAAAAATAGGAAAAAATATTTTCCACAACTTGTAACTTGATTATTTAGGTATCCTACATCAAATCTTGTTGATTAGACACCTATGGAGATGTGGTTGGGGAAAATCCCTCATTGATAAATCTTTGATTCTATGGTTATGAGGCATATGCACATGTGCCTAAGGAGAAGTATTCAAAGTCAAAGAATAAGGTTGTAAAATATATTTTCATTAGCTGTGGTGATGGTTTGAAAATATACTATAAGCTTTGGGACCCTATATTTGAGAGGGTTTTGTATATCAAAAGTGTTATCTTTAGAGAAGTTGAGTATTCTTCCACAATTTTACAACCAAAGAAGGATGGAAAGAAAGGCAGTTCAACTAACCCCAAAGATCAAAAATGTTGAAATAGAAACCCATGAAGGACCTAGAGAGGAAGAGAGCTTAGATAGTTCAAAGATTTTTAAAGAAGAGAAAAAACCTCCACCTTATTCATTGAGGAGGTCCACTTGACAAAGACAACAATTAGAAAGGTATACTCCCTATGATTGCAGATGTATTTTCCCCTTGATTACTAACACTAATGAGCTTAGGACTATAAAGGAGGCTATGGGTATGAATGATATCGAGTCCTCAAAGGTGACCATGGAGGAGATGGCTCCTTTTTAAAAAATACATGAGACCTAGTACCTTTACATTATGGATGAAAGCCTATCAGATGCAAGTGTGTTCAAAATAAAAATAGGGTTTGATGGTAGTGTTGAGAAGTACAAGGTGATATTGGTTTTGAAAGGCTATTCCTAGGTTGGGGGAATAGATTATGTTGAGATTTTATCCCAATTACCAAAACTAACATCTATTCAATTTTTATTTAAATTTCTTGTTGTAATGTATGACTTGAGATTAAGTATATGGATGCAACTCATGATCTGATTTGGAGGAAGATATTTATATGAAATAACTAGAGCACTACATTGAGAAAGGTAAAGAACATTTGGTTTGTAAGTTGAAAAAATATTTATATGGTATTAAGCAATCTCCTAAAATGTGCTACCAAAAGTTTGATTCTTTTGTGTTAAGTTTGAGATTTTTGAGATCCAAATTGGATCATTACATTTAATATAAGATGGAAGGTGATCATAGGATCATTATTACATTATATGTTTATGATATGTTGTTTTATAATAATGATAAAGGTTTGATTTGTGAATTAAATTCTTAAATTTTAGTACACTTTGATATAAAGGACTTAGGGGCATCCAAGTACATCTTGAAGATGAAGATCAAAAGAGATAGAGTGAACATAAAACTTTTGTTGGGCCATAGTGAGTATGTGAACTCAGTGTTCGAGAGGTTCAACATGTTAGACTAAATGACATTGTGCATTCTTTTTACAATGGACATAAAGTTATATGTTGAGTAGTGTCCAATTTATCCTATTGAGATGGAGGATATGAGTAGATTAATTTATGATAGTGTAGTTAGGATTTTGATGTATACTATGCTCCACACAAGACTAGACATTTCCCAAGCAATGGGATTTCTTAGTCAATTTTTGGCTAATCCTAGATGAGTACATTGAGATGTAGTGAAGAGGTTCTTCAAGTATTTGTGAGGTACATCTAAGAATTCATTATGCTATCATGGTTATCATATACCTGGTACATACATTTAATTTGTATTCATGGATTTGTGGATTTAGATTAGATGGGAAATATTGGCAATAGAAGATCCAATAGTGGATACATTTTCACTATATTTAGTGGTGCAATGAGTTGGATGAATAAGAAAAAAGCTATGGTCACTTTTTCCACTATAGAAGAAAATTACATGGCAAAAAGTCATGCTTCTAAGGAAGCCATCTAGCTTAAGAGATTGTGTTCAAATTTTTTGTTGGCTGGGCAAGAGCCATTACGATTCATTGTGATAGTTATAGTGTCATATGTTTGGAAAAGAAATCAAACTTTCATGCAAGGATGAAGCATATTTATTTACATAACATTTTTTTAGGATATAATAGAGGATGGGAAGTTGATGTTGGGAAAGATTGTTAGTTTGCAAAATGTTGTAGATGCACTACTAAAGCTACTAAACATATAAAAATTCAAGTGGTTCTATGAGTCTATGGGCCTCTTGGCCACTACCATTTTTGATATTTCCTTTGCTCTTTCAATGTGTTTGAAAAGTGGGAGAATAATGGGAAATGTGTCTCAACCTTGATCCTAATGTTAAGATTAAAAAATGTTTGATTTTTGGATATAAAATAGAAAAACCTAATTTGTAGGCAATAAAGTTGGCTTTTTTACCAAAATAAATATTTGTGATTGCTTGGAACCATCTACTAGGGTGCCTATTGCACATATCTCTTTGATCTATTCAATTTAAAAAACAATCCCAATTGGCTCACTAGATTGAAAGTTATGGCCTTTGAAAGTTTGCATAGGCAATGTAAAAATTTGGTGCACAAAGAAATTGTAAAGGAGAGTTGCCCTTGTTGAACAACTTATGATGCTTGTTATAACACATCATAAGAAATATTTGATTGGGGATAATTTTGGACACCACTTTTTGAGTGGTTTTAGGTCATGATTTTCTAATTACCATTTGATGGTTCCATGTATTATATTTCCTACATATTAGGTGCTTGAGATGAACGATGTGTGTAGAGTTTTGTAGATATTGTTAAGCTATCTTAAATGTGTAGCCCATCACATATTAGTCTTTGAAACATCTCTTTTAGACTTGCCCACATGTCTAAGATTCTTGGAAGCCAACCTATGGTCTCTTTTCTCCTTTTCATCCAAGATTTTCCATTGAAATTTTTTGTGTTTGAAGATACAACCTTGTGGCCTAGTTACATTGCTAGAATTTTGTATTTCTTTCAAGCCCCTATTTTGTTTTAACTCTTGAAAGCTAGAAATAGTGCTATTTTTCATGTTGAAGCTATTACCAATATTTATCTCCTAATAAGAAAGTTTGTGTACTTATCTCTAATTTTTAAAATCCGGTGGCAAAATTTTAGCACTCGCAAGACCTCCTCAACCATTGAGGGAGTGCTTAGGTTGTATGATGAAAAAAATTTGACATCAAGTCCTTGCCTAAATATTGCCACCATCTATTCCTTGCCTATAGATCTAGTCAAACAAATGAATTTTTTTCTCACTATCTCCTCAATGGAAGGGTTGGACTCCAACCTCAATGGAGGGGTGCTTATGGGCCAACATAGGGTGGTGTTTGTTTTGCAAGAACTTCAAGATGGCTAGGAGATCCATATTATTCTTTTGAAAAATTGTTTCATTTGGGTGGCTACTCCATAGGACAATCCAACTCCCCCTCCTCCTAATGTTATACTTGTGCTTAGCAACAATATATATTTGATATTTAATATTTTATCTTGTAGGTTAGTGGACTAATTTTTATTGTAAACCTTCTACTACATATTCTTTTGTTTCATGATTAATATAAATTTCTTTCATAAATAATGTATAAAAAGTTATACCTAAGATCTAGGATCAATCGTTTTAACAATTAGACTACACACCCACATACGCATATATTTTATTTTTTTATTTCAACCAAAATAGAAACTACTGCATACTCACTAATTAAGTTTTAACTCATAAATGTATTGATTTTTATTTTTATTTTTGAAATACAGTTAAATAATTTTTAAACGAGTCTTCATTGACCCCTATTTCATCAATAATAACTCATAATTACCCTAACTCTTTTTTTTTTTTAATTCAAAAGCCATTTCATTAATAAAAAATACAAGAACAGATTACAAAGAAACAGTCAGCTGAAGCTGAGCAGAACAGCAGAAAAGCAAGACACCAAACTCATAATTACCCAGCTCTTGATCAACCTTTTTATAATAAATAATATTTCCAACAAAAAATCTTTTAAAAATATCTTTGACTACGATACAGAGGAAAACTGAAAAATCTCAAACTTGCTAAGCGTAAATAGCTGGAGATTGAGTGCATAGAAGACTCCTCCATGTGAAATACAAATCTGATAAAGAAATATCATTGCCTTCTAAATTTCCTCCACAAGGAAGGAAACTGAACATCTATTCAAACTCCAAGTAGTCAAGCTCCTTCTCGTTGCACTTTTGAGATTGACATCGCTGTAAATGGCAGATTATGGCATCTGTTGCAGATGAGGAACAGGAGACATCTTTAATTTGAAAAATTATTTTTTTGGGAGAGAAGGGAGGGTTTTGGATTTGAATAATTTTTCCCTTAATTGGGGAATATCTTTATCCCCAAAATGGTCTTCTGGTAAATAGTAGCCAGTAATGGGGTGAGGCATCCAACTTCTCTTTCTACTCTTCTCCTCCGCCTCTTTTGCCTCCACCTGCGCTCCGAGTAACTCCATTTTGCTTGCTATGGCGCCGTATTCTCTCCTGCAAATTACAAATAAACTAAACTAAATCAAGAACCATTCATTTTGCACCAGAAATTTAGAAGATGGAAGGAGATGAAGGAAATTGGAAGCTTACCTGGCTATATTTCCGAACCCACAATCACGACCGCAAAGTCGACAGAAAGCCTTTAAATCGAGCATAGAGATATATCTGGCCATGAGAACTTCCTCTGTTTTCTTATTCCGCAAAGACACAGATAAATCTCAAAATAGCTTTCCCTAATCTGTCAATGGGGAAGACGGATGATTTAAAAAGAATGGGAGGATGGACGATTTAAATAGAATTTGTTGGCGTTAAGATGAAGTAATGAAATCCGTTCAAGGAAAGGAAGACTTGGGGCGTATGGACGGCGTCTAGGAAAGAGGCTGAGTCTTTTTTTCTGTCTCACGCGGGCGGCAAGGCCAAATAACATAGAGTTGCACACTCTCTGGATTGCCACCTGGTTGTAGTTAAGACAATGACCGACTGGGTAAACGTTTTTCTCACACGCCTGCCTGCCAGATGCTTCCGACTAGGTTGGAACCGAGTTTACGCGTCAGTCTTCTGCTGCTCATTATTCATTATTCATTATTCATCATTCATTATTGTTAAGTTTGAAAGGTGGAGCATACGTTGCACTTGCGTTCCCAAGGGAAAGTAGCCATCGTGCGGTAAACATCAAAAGAATAATTGGTAGGAAAAGTAGTTTTATAATCATGTAAACAAAATGTATGGAGCATATCAAGAGACGCAGGCGACCATCCGAAGGAGTTGCTCAATGATTTTGCCCCCACCATTATTGTTGTCAATAAGTGGCGAATGATATGATGACATATCTCTGTATGGTGAGCATAAAATAACTTGAAGAGAAATAGTATTTCACCTTTTTAAGAAAGAGGTATTATGAGCAATTTTATAAGTCTCCATCGTCTGGAATTATTAGTTAGCAAGAATTGAATTTTGCCAAATGAATCATGTGGAAGGAGAATTAAATTATTGCTCACTTATCAATATAATTGGAAACGAGAAAAATGTAAATTCATATATTTTTATTTTATTTTATATTATTTTGGGTTGATTTATTAATGTATAATTTTAGTGTATATTTTAATTATTTTGATATTATCACTAGATTATAATTTTAATTTTAATTTTGTCATGATACATCTTTCTATTAAGAATTTTCCCTGTGTAATTTTTATTAGCTTGTTCATTTTAGATTAGATCTTAGTTGGAAATTTCTCTATTGAACAAGATTATAGCTACAATCATATCCCCTTGTTTCAAAATTCAGATTCTCACATTCCAAGACTAACAATTCTAGGAAATGGTCATTATCCATTGACATAGGTGTTAATAGTTTTGAATTATGCATCTAAGATTGTGTATTTAAATGCATCATTCTCAGACACATGTATATCATCAAAAATATTTTTTGACAAAGCATCAAAAGCATTTCATCTTTTCTAAGAATCAATCATTATCAATATGTTGGTGCTCTAGAATTTATCTACAATTATAGAGGACATGCCCTGTGAACTAATAATGAGGATCAAAGTTGGGTTAGCTAATCAAACAAGACTCATAATCAAACTACATGTGTAATTTGGCCCAATTGATAATTAAAAGGTACAATTCTTCCACATTATAAGCTCCATCAAGCTTAAAAGAGTGTTCCTTTAGTGTCTCATGGGATAACTACAGAAATAATGTAATTATGTTGCAAACAAAGACAACCGTTTTGGCACAATCTTACTTTTATTTTTTAAGTCACTAGTTATTTTCTATGCTAGCTCTTGTAGATCTTTGAAGCAAATGATAACCTACAACCTATAGGTGTTCATTGTGTAAATGATTCCAAAAGATGACTATGAGCCTTACAATGATTCTTTACAAATTTAAGGATAGTTCAAAAAAGATAAATTATAATGGAAGAAAACATTCATCCAATCAATTACTTCTTAAGATTACTGTGTTCATCCATCGGTGACAAATTCTAGCCTTAAAATCTATAAACAATGAAAGTGTAAATCCTTTAACCTAGATAATAAAATATGAAAGAAGATTTCCAAAGAGTTTTATAATAACCTTAGTTAATGTATTACAAAAAATATTCTTAATAACCCACTAATGTTCTCATAGTATATAATATATTATTTAAAATATTTTTATATAATAGGGTAAGTGCACAAAGATGGGGATCAAAAAGTGGTCACATTTTTGGCCCCCTATAGACCTAAACATGAGTGTGTTAATAACACACTTACATTTAGGTTTGGATTGATCAAGCCTCAAGCTCAACCAATTTAGACCATAATGTGAGGGAACTACAATGCGCTCGCAAATTATGGTTTGTTGACCATAAAAATACCAATCCAAATTTTATTTTTTATTTTTGCCTTTGTTGCTGCAAACCCATGACCTACAAAGCACATTGAAGTGCACTTGAACATTCTTGGAGACCTTATTCTTCATCGTTCATTTATTAATTCATGGCCAAAATGTCACCACGACAATGTTGAGGTCAAAGAGGTAAGTATTTTTAGTTATTTTATGTAAAACTTGTATTGAATAGGTAGATTCAATTAGTTTTTTGAGTGGAATTTTTTTTTTTTTAGGAGTTGAGAATGCACCACCAAATGATCTATTAGGACTAAAAAATTCCACATGTTTCCATCTGTCTTTATCCATTTATCACTTAGCTCCTACAAAATTTAATCGAACTCAATTTCATGATCTAAATAATTTTTTGAGGTTTGTGTAAACAATCCATTTTGTAGCCAGCATACCCAAGCAATAGCACCCATAAAATCCATTGAAGTCCTTTTGATACTATCGGCCTAACTATAATCTATCGGTGGAACTCCTATCACTACCCCACCGATAGCCTGATAATGGCAGTCCATATCCTTACATCGGCGTAACATCTTTTCATCGGGATAAATTCCAAAGTAGTTCCCCTGATACACCGATAGAAAACAACAGAGATTATCACATCGCCACAGCTTGGGTGCATCAGCGAAACGAGTGATGAAGGTTCCCCGATAGCCCGATATAACCACAGAGTATCAAGATATAACACTTATCGGTGAAGTTGGGATGTATCGATGTAACATTGCCAGATGTCTTGTCGATAGACCAAAAGAAGAACTCTCATCGGTGGAGAAGGTGGCCATCGATGGAAGATGAATCAAAGTTCCAACAATATAGCGATGAATTATTTATATTTGTTGATGTGACGTCTAAAGAGCGTCGTCAGGATATCTAACATAAATGCTCTCCCTGATGACAAGACTAAAACAAGTGGTATGTTAATGAGCCAGAACTGAAGTGAATTGCACCATGAATTGATCATACGATTGCAAAAACCAGAAAGGCTACACTAAGGGCAAAAGTAGAAGGGACGAAGCTCAGAGCTTTTAAGCAGTAAAACCAGGGGAAGCGAAAATTCATGTAAGTACTCCACTCTCAACTAGAAAGTTGCATTTTTTAGAGTTAGCAATGGAAGAAAATGCAGAAAAACCTAAGGCGAAGAAACATAAAACTAAAAAAAAATCTAAACCAAGACCTAATAGACCAGTGTCCGGGGTCAGGGCCACGACCCAGAAGAAGTGTTCAAACAAGTAAATTGTTAGACAAGCATAGGGGTCTGGGGGATGTCTGGATGCCACATTGGGGTTATGATATTTTTATGTATCATTACAAAAAGCAATTTAGGTTTCAACGAGTATTGAACCCATGGAGATTGAATTTAGGAAGGCTTGTGGTGCCAAACATGTTTTTCAACATAGAATTAATGAAAGCCCTAGCCAATTGGTAAAATCCTAAGAAAAGAACTATCCAATCACCAAATGGGGCCGATATGCTTGTTATTTCCCAGGACCTGATCTCTAATGTGTTTCAATTAGAAGGTCCAATGAACCTTCCATTCACCATTAGAGACTTTTTGACATAATACCGTTGCATGAATACTAGTTACAAGAGATGGAAGCTGCCTTTGCACAAACCTAAGAATGAGCAAGGTCAACTCAATAAATTTATGAGTAATGAAAACCATCCATTTCATATAGATTTGTTTGAAGAGTACTTCCAATATACCTACTACTCAGTTGGCCAAGTCTTGGGAATTGAGGTTCCACCACTTATGTCTATTGCACCGATGGTTGTAGCAGTTGATATACAAAGCAAAGATGCTAGGTCATTTGATTATGCAAATTATTTAGCGAATGCCCTAAGTCAAGGGCTTGAAAGGATTAAAAAAAATAGTGATTGCATAGATTTCAAACATTATTCATTACTGATGCATTTACTTTTGTATGAAGGTCATGCTAGAAATGTGTGGGGTACAGAATTAAGAATCAAAGATACAGATGAAGGTGGAAACTTTAAACCTGTGTAGATGTGGACTGCACTATGGGATAGTAATGTGATAGGTCACATTACATATATTTTGAAGAATATTTTGTCAAACCACTAATGAAGTTGTTAGGTTATTCATATGATCACAGTTTATCCCTTGAAGTGCAGAGATTTTTGAGACCAAAGGAGAATAACCCAAAAGGAAAAGTGAACCATAATTGGGGAGACTGGTATGCCTACTCCAATTGCACAGTAATAAGGGTTTATGGATTTGAAGGTGTTCCACTTTTGCTTCCTTGAGTGGTTCCTGACAGAGTTGCCTATTTGGAAATTGTACAACTAGCAAAGTCTAATACTAAACATCTCAAGAGTCATAATAAACAATCACTCATGCCCAGTACTCTCTGTTTTGGAGATTTCACAATATGTGCCATTGAAGGATATGAAGAAATTGATGCTAAATTAGCTCATTACAACCTTCCCCTTGGGTATGAAAGAGAGAAATTTAATACAGAGGGATTTATTCATCAAGCAAGATTAACTCAGAATTTGTCAGGATATGAGCATTGGTTTGCGCTGGATGATGTGATCAGGAACTGAGATGAAGCTTCCATTGGTGAGAGAATGGCTTCATATAATAAATTTGTGCTTACAGAGGAATGGAAGAGAAAGAATGTCCCATCATATAGAGAATCATTTGTTGATGTACAAGATCCCTTGGCTAGAATTGAGCAGCTTATTGCTCATATGAATGAAATAATAAAAGATGTGCCCTCATACATTTTTGATACATCTCATACAAGTTACACAGGAATGCAGGCCAAGGATGTGGAGCCTTTGGATCACATACCCTCATAACCCACCACTGATGTATGTTTCTCCAGTGACAACAATGAAGAAGAAGAAAGTGATGAAGAGAGTGATGAAGAGGAGCAAACAGTGGAACAGATAAAGGCCCTTGTGATTTCACAATACAAGCCCCCTTAGGAACTTGTAAAACTTGAAACATCAGATGAGTTACACAATAGAAGGGGAAGAAAATAAGACAAAAGGAACAAGACATTACTCTTGAGAAGGAAGTTGTTGCCTTAGAAGAATTGAAAAAAGAAGTTGACAGGGAGATGCAATCCATCACCCCTAAAAGAGGTAGAGAGTTACTCCAAGAGGCTGGGGTATTACTGCTGCCAAGATGGGATATGAGCTCTACAATTGTGTTTGATAGTTTTAGAAAAAGAGGGGATACAACAATGACCTTAACAGAGGAGGCTAGTGATAAGATATATTCAGGGTCTGGATATAATCCAGATGAGGATACATTGCTTATTTGGTCATTATACCCTCATGAGAAGAGGCCAACAATAATTGACAATCCAAAGCAAGTATTTGGACACCTTTTGGTCAAAAGAGTTGAGGACACTAATCCCTTAGAAACTGCAGAACTGAATGTAAATGTTGCAAAATTCACAAGAGCAGAAATTGAAAAATTGTTCAAAGAGAATGACAAATTGAAAAAGCAGTTATCACATCAAATGGAGAAGTCATCTTCCTCTTCTACTCCATAATTGTACGCTCCATGGCTCGAGAAAGATAAGAAAGTGTTAGATGCATTAGTTGATGCAGCTTATTGTAAAAATTCCCATTTGAAAGCCCAAGAAAAGTGTAGAACACTAGAAAAGGAAGTGAAAATCACCAAGTATAATAATGTGTCTGAAATAATTAAGGAGAGGTTCAACAAGCTAATGATTACTGGGGTATGTTTGAGCAAATACAATCAGCACTGAAGGAAAATGTCTAATTACAAGGAAGAATGATTGATAAAAAGGAGATTTTGGATAAACAGGTTATGAAGGACCAAATACTGCAACAATATAACAACTTGGTGAAATCCCATAACCAATATCAACATAGACTCGAGGAGGATCTTAGTTGTTTTAATTTGGTTCCTGCACTCCATGATGATACTGGGAATCTTCGAAAAGAGGATGATTGGAAAACAGAGTTTATAAAATTTCTAACTGCATTAGAGGAAATCAATGATGAAGATATGGTCTTGCAAAATACTCATAAACAGATTGAGAAATTCATGCATATAGAGTATGATATGAAAGAAGTCATTCCAATGCAGACACCCATGCAGAAGAAGGATATATTGATCATCTGTCAGCTTTTAATCTGTTTATTAATCAGGTAGTGGACATTCCAGACACAACTGAATGACCATTAGAATCGGTCGGTGGTAATGATGTGGACCCTATCATATAGTAAAAGCTTTGAACAAGTTGTATATGACCATGGGCTTTTACTCAAAGATTAAGGGATTGATACACATGTTTGTGATTATTTTAGTTTCTTAAGTTATGTTTAGTTTCAAATCCTATTTTGTTATCAAAATTTGTGTCTTTTGGTCTGAATCTTGTTGCATCTCATATATATAAGAGAGACCAGGACCAAAAGAAGGATACATGAGAAGAGTAATAGAATAGGGATAATTAATGGATAGCAGAAAAGTTCCATAATGTTTATATTTTGAAAGACTATGTTGCAAGCAATATTTTGAAGAAGTCAATGAAAGATCTTTGATTTTGTGGTGTTATCTTGGTATCAATTATTTGTTGAAGTTATTCAATTATCTAGTTGTCTCCATTTTAATGCTTCTTTATTATTTAAATTGGTATATCAAGTATATATTCAATTTATCAATGCACATTTGTTGTACTTGTGTGATATGATTAATTGGTTTCCCCAAAGGAATTAAAACCCTTCTAGTCAATCACAGTAATCTGGAAGTATTATTTGGATCAGTAAAAACCATATAATTAGGATTGTCAATCTGTCTCCAATTTGGTGTTATATGTGTTCTTGCATAATTTATTCAATTGGTTCTTTCAAATAAAGATTAAAATCTTTTTGATAAATTATAAGTAACCTGGTTATGTCAGTTGGATAAGTAAGTAGAGTTGTTAATCACTTGCCTGCACATTTATACAAGTTATAAACCAATATTAGTGTGACAAACAGTTAGAGTTACTACCAAATATGAGTCACTTATCTTAGATTTTCATTTGACTCCATTTACCTAACAAGGCACTGGTCCTATCCATTTCATCATTTAGTTTTATCAAAAAAAATTTCAAAACCTCACATCTATTAACTAAACATATTCGTAAACTTTACCTTAATATTGCTTATACAATTTATACCAAATTATACTTGCATCTTTCCACTTCCAATTGCCATTGTGAATAGATTACATAAGTAGGAAATACATAGTTTAAGTCTGCTTTACTTGCATTAGGTATAACGACCTAGGTCTGGCAGAACCTAAAGAGAAGAAGGTTCAAATACATCAATTGGCCTTGTTCGTTAGCCTAAAATGTACCAAGAGCTTGGTAACCTCTTGTGGTTTTTGACCAGCGTTATTGAGAACCAACATGATCAAAAAATTGATTCACCTCCTCATCAAAATCCTTCTAAAGAACAACCACAACAAACCCCTCCTTTAATACCTCAACATACTTTAGGAACACAAGAAAACATGATGGAGAAAATACAAAATAATAGAAAACAACTTGAAGGAATAATTATAAGGTTGAAAGATCTAGTAGCAACAAACTCCCATAGGTCCACCCTCATTGAATCACTACAATCACTTGTGTCTCACATAGTATCAGTGAGTGGGAAAATAAACAATTGGTCCAACAAGAGGGAAGAATTAAAATAATTTTATGCCAACAAACTATCATATGAGAAAGTAAAACAAAAAAAATGGACTTGTGTGCCCTATTCACTGACCCACAAACCAATGCACCCTTACATGGCATTTGCAAGAGGTTCTCTATCCATTGGTGCCAAGTCACCAAGTGATAAGGAATAATTTTTGGGATAGGTGGTGAATGGATTTTTACCATCCTCCATACTATAATGAGGTACCACAATACTTTTTGGGGAAAATATATTGTGAATATGTCCTCAATCAACTCCCCAATTATTTTGGTATGTGAGAGTTCTGGGGTAGAGGTGGGGGATTTGCATAGGACAAAGTGGGGGCACATTGTGCCCAAAACCAGGCATTGAGACCCCTAGCTAGACCAAAGTTCAAGCATATCACTATCCCTTTTGTTGTGAAGGAGGTTTTTGAGGTGGAGACATTAGAGTCCATTAGATTGCTGACTTAGACCCTTATAGAGCATAGTAGGTCTCTAGCACAGGGTGAGGCAAACAAGTCTTCTAGGCCTTGATGTCCACCTCACTTATGTTAAAATTGCAGGTCTCCTTTTGTATATGGGTATGAGGATGATGAGGATGCACGTGACCAAAATTCATCTATAGTAGATTAGATGGTCATGACAGATGATCTATTCAATGAAACATATGGCATTATTAGTTAGGTAAATTTCAACAAATTCAAATTCAATTTATTAAATTTCAATAATAAAACAACAAATGAGAACTTAGTTATATACAAATATCTTGAAATGCTAGGCTATAAATAGGGAACTTGTTGTAAAAAAGTAACCACATATTAATTTCTTTGCAAGTAAGTACTTTTATAATATTTCATTAAAAAAAAATCAAGAACCAAACATACCAAGTTGACACCCTAGAACATGTCCTTGGACAATTGAAAATATTTAACAATAATATATGTCTTTACAAGAAAAAATACCTCATTATATAAGAGGGAAATACTCATCTCAACATGATGATTAATACTTTTCAATGTTGCATTACATGTCAAGTATGACAATTATTTTCTTGTTCACAAAGATTTTTAAAAATTATGTTCCAAGAATAATTACTCTAACAATAAAGATACCAATGCCTCCTCAAATCCAAAACCTTTATTTAAAGAACCTACATACTTTCTAATCCCCTTGAGGGTGGACTCCAAATTATTAGAATAACTTGAGAATATAAAGGAATTTTTTCTTAAAAGACTTTGTAGGTGTGCCCAAGGAAATATATCTAGAAATTACATAAGATTCTTTTGTCGCAACTCTTGATTGCCTAGTGCTAGACGACTCATTCATGAAACCCCTTGTTGATTTATAACTTGAATACATGGTTCATTATCCTTGATCAAGTTCCGCCTATTCTAAACTAGCATCATTTTGGTAGCCCTACAACATACTAAAAATTCCTTTGCAACATTGCCACTAGGTAAGTGCACCAAGCTGTGACACAAAAATGGCTCTTAAGATGCCACTTTTTTTTCTGAAATAAGCAAAGTTTGATGTGCACGAGAAAATGAAGATAGTTACACTCAAAATTTGAAGAGGTAGCAAGAATAAGAGTTGAAGTGCTTTGAATCTAGTCTCTAAGCTACTATTTTTTTTTTTAAATAGTGAAGATTAAGGGTTTCAAAAAGAGGGGGGAATAGGTCTTGTTTTTATGAAAAAAATAGCATAGCATCTGAGGGCCCCCCCTTTTTCATTAACTATTTTTTAGAATTTCAAAAATCCAAACAGTGAGAATTTAACTAACACAATGTAGTTTATCCTAGTTCTTTTGGCTAATTTTTTAATGAATATATAATATTTTATGAATTTTCAAAGTGGACACATCTTGAAAAGCTAAAATTTGAGCGTGCTCCCCCCTAATTTTTTTGAAAACTAATAAAAAATTGATTTATTTTTCATCATGCGTAGAATGGAGTCTAGTTTTAAAAAATGTAATTTGTTTCAAGATTTGATGAACGAGTAAAAATCTATCCTAAAACTAGCACATGTTGGTTTTTGACAAAAAATGGAGGCAATAACAAGAGAAGTTATGGATGAAAACCTTAACATGATCAAAACATTAAAAAACATATATATTTAGATAGCTAAGATAGAGCCTAAGTCATCATGGTTTTTTATAAACTTGCATTGAAAGACGTGCAAACATGACGGTTAGCATAGCCAAAAATATGTGAAAATTTGGTACCCTCTTGAGAAAATCATGTCCATAAGTAGCTCATTTGGCAAGCACCAAATTTGGTGCTCGCCAAATGAGCTGCATTGACAAAAAACTAACTTTTCTTTCTCTTTGTGTCTCTCTCCACCACTTTGATAACACTTAGAGTTCGTGATTTATGATCGTTGATGGATAGTTGAGGTTTTACCCTACACTCCCTCTTTGCCTCCTTCCCTCTTAACCAATATGTACCCATTCTTTCTCAACCCTCTTTAGGTCTCTCCTACACTCTCTACCTTGTCTTCTTGTCCTCAGGGTTCGAGGTATAGGTTTGAGCCCATTTAATGTATAGGATAACTCCTCCTCTCAGGTCTCTTCCTCCTTCTATCCCTCCCACCCCCTCTCTCTCAAGTCTCCCCCTCCCTCTATCCCTCCCACCCCCTCTCTCTCAAGTCTCTCCCTTTTTCTATCCCTTCCATCCTCTGTCTCTTGGATCTCTCGCACCCCCTCTCCCTCTCTCAAGTCTCTCCCTCCCACCCTAACTAGACAACTTTCTCTCCCTTTCTCTATCCCTCTCACCCTCTGTCTCTTGGATCTCTCACACCCCCTCCCTCTCTCAAGTCTCTCCCTCCCACCCTAACTAGACAACTCTCTCTCCCTCACTCTATCCCTCCCACCCTCTATCTCTTAGATCTCTTGCACCCCCTTTCCATCTCTCAAGTCTCTCCCTCCCACCCTAACTAGAAAAATCTATCTCCCTCACAAGTTTCTCTCTCGCAGGTCTCTCCCACCCCCTCTCTCCCCCCTTCTCAAGTCTCTCTCTTAGGTCTATCTCTCTCAAGTCTCTCTCCCTCTCAAGTCTCTCTCTCTCAGGTCTCTCTCTCACGTGTCTCCCACTCCCTCTCTCTCTCCCTTTCTCTAAGGTCTCTCCCTCAAAATATCCCTTCCACCCCTCCTCCCTCTCTCGGGTCTCTCCTCCCCACCCTAACTAGATAACTCACTCTCTCCCTCTCAAGTCTCTCTATCTTAGGTCTCACTCCCTCCCACCCTACCTAGACTACTCTCTCTCACACTCCCTCTCTCTTAGGTCTCTCAAAATATCCCTCCCACCCCTTTCCAATCTCTCAAGTCCCTCTCTCCCATCCTAACTAGATAACTCTCTTTCTCTGACAGTAGTCTCTCTTTTATATCTCACTCCCTCCCACCCTACCTAGACAAATCTCTCTCAATCCAACCACCTCTCTCACACTCCATCTCTCTCGCTCTCTCACTCCAACTCCTTCACTCAAGACTCTCTCTCTCTCTCAAGTATCTCTCTCTCATGTCTCTCTCTCAGGCATCTCTCTCAAGTGTCTCCCACTCCCTCTCTCTCAGGTCTCTCCCTCAAAATATCCCTCCCAACCCCTCTCCCTCTCTCAGGTCTCTCCCCACACTATAACTAGAAAAATATCTCTCTCTCCCTCTCAAGTATCTCTCTCTCAGGTCTCACTCCTTCCCACCCTACCTAGACAACTCTCTCTCACTCCAACCCCCTCTCTCTCTCTCTCTCTCTCTCTCTCTCTCTGTCTCTCTCTCTCTCTCTCTCTCTCTCTCTCTCTCTCTCTCTCTCTCTCTCTCTCTCTCTCTCTCTCTCTCCAACTCCATCTCTTAGGTCTTTATCTTTCTCTCTCCCTCTCATCTCTCTCTCTCAAGTATCTCTCTCTCAGGTCTCTCTCTTAGGTGTCTCCCAATCCCTCTCTCTTAGGTGTCTCCCTCAAAATATCCCTTCCAAGCCCTCTCCTTCTCTCAGGTCAGGTCTCTTCCCCCCACCATAACTACATAACTCTCTCTCTCCCTCTCAAGTATCTCTCTCTCAAGTCTCACTCCATCCCACCCTACCTAGACAAATCTCCTTCACTTCAACCCCATATCTCACACTCCCTCACACTCCCCCCCCCCTCTCTCTCTCTCTCTCTCTCTCTCTCTCTCTCTCTCTCTCTCTCTCTCTCTCTCTCTCTCTCTCTCTCTCTCTCTCTCTCCCTCCCCCTCTCTCTCACTCTAACTCCCTCTCTCTCTCTCTCACTCTAACTCCCTCTCTCAGGTCTTTATCTTTCTCTCTCCCTCTCATCTCTCTCTCAGGTGTCTCCCTCAAAATATCCCTCCCAATCCTTCTCCCTCTCTCAGATCTATCCCCCCCCTCCTAACTAGATAACTCTCTCCCTCTCAAGTCTCATTCCCTCCCACCCTACCTAGACAACTCTCTCACTCCAACCCCCTCTCTCAGGTCTTTAGCTTTCTCTCTCCCTCTCATCTCTCTCTCTCAAGTATCCCTCTCATAGGTCTCTCTCTCAAGTGTCTCCCACTCCCTCTCTCTCAGGTCTCTCCCTCAAAATACCCTCCCAACCCCTCTCTCTCTCTCTCAGGTCTCTCCCCACCACCCTAACTAGATAACTCTATCTCCCTCTCAAGGCTCTCTCTCAAGCCTCACTCCCTCCCACCATACCTAGACAACTCTCTCTCATTCCAACCCCCTCTCACACTCCCTCTCTCTCTCTCACACACACACACACACATGCGCACTCCAACTCCCACTCTCAGGTCTTTATTATTCTCTCTCCCTCTCATCTCTCTCTCTCATGTATCTCTCTTAGGTCTCTCTTAGGT
Source organism: Sequoia sempervirens (assembly GCA_007258455.2). Taxonomy (NCBI): domain Eukaryota; kingdom Viridiplantae; phylum Streptophyta; class Pinopsida; order Cupressales; family Cupressaceae; genus Sequoia; species Sequoia sempervirens. Next base: position 134,966,647 of record VDFB02373365.1, on the reverse strand, counting down.
GTCTCCCACTCCCTCTCTCTCAGGTCTCTCCCTCAAAATATCCCTCCCAACCCCTCTCCTTCTCTCAAGTCTCTCCCCCCACCCTAACTAGATAACTCTCCCTCCCTCTCAAGTCTCTCTCTCTCAGGTCTCACTCCTTCCCACCCTACCTAGACAACTCTCTTACACTCCAACCCCTTCTCTCTCTCACACACACTCTCTCTCTCTCACTCCAACTCCCTCTCTCAGGTCCTTATCTTTATCTCTCTCCCTCTCATCTCTCTCTCTCTATTAGGAATCTCTCTCTCAGGTCTCTCTCTCAAGTGTCTCCCACTCCCTCTCTCTCCTCTCTCCCTCCCCTCCAACCCCTCTCTAACTCTCTCTCTCCCTCTCCCAATATATATACTATCTTTCTCTCTCTCATATATATATATATATATATATATATATATATATATATATATATATATATATATATATATATCTCAGTTGTCTCCCAATCATTCTCTCTCAAGTATCTCCCTCAAAATATCCCGCACAACCCCTCTCCCTCTCTCAAGTCTCTCCCTCCCACCCTAACTAGATAATTCTCTTCCTCTCAAGTCTCTCTCTCTGGTCTCACTCCAACCCCCTCTCTCACACTCCCTCTCTCAGGTCTTTATCTTTCTCTCTCCCTCTCATCTCTCGCTCTCTCTCATGTATCTCTCTCAAGTGTCTCCCACTCCCTCTCTCTCAGGTATCTCCCTCAAAATATCCCTCCCAACCCCTCTCCCTCTCTCCAGTCTCTCCCCCCCACCCCAACTAGATAACTCTCTCTCAAGTCTCTCTCTCACTCCAACCCCCTCTCTCAAACTCCCTCTCTCTCTCTCTCTCCCTCTCTCTCTCTCTCCCTCTCAGGTATTTCTCTCTCACACTCACTCCAACTACCTCTCTCAGGTCTTTATCTTTCTCTCTCCATCTCATCTCTCTCTCTTAGGTCTCTCTCAGGTGTCTCCTACTCCCTCTCTCTCAGGTATCTCCTCAAAATATGTATCCCAACCCCTCTCCCTCTCTCCAGTCTCTCCTCCCCACCCTAGCTAGATAACTCTCTCACTCCCTCTCAAGTCTCCATCTCTCATGTCTCACTCTCTCCCACCCTACCTAGACTAATCTCTCTCACCCCAACCCCCTCTCTCATACTCACTCTCTCTCAGGTCTCTCCCTTAAAATATCCCTCCCAACCCTTCTCCCTCTCTCAGGTCTCCCCCTCCCATCATAACTAGACAACTCTCTTTCTCTAATGTAGTAGTCTCTCTCTTAGGTCTCACTCCCTCCCACCCTACCTAGAAAAATATCTCTCACTCCAACCCCCTCTCTCACACTCCCTCCCTCTCAAGTCTCTCCCTCAAAATATCCCTCCCACCCCCTTTCCCTATCTCAAGTCTCTCCCTCCCATCCTAACTAGATAACCCTCTTTCTCTGATGTAGTAGTCTCTCTCTCTCTTTGGTCTCACTCCCTCCCACCATACCTAGACAAATATCTCTCACTCCAACCCCCTCTCTCACACTCCCTCTATCTCTCCCTCTCAAGTATTTCTCTCTCACACACACTCCAACTCCCTCTCTTAGGTCTCTTTCTCTCTCTCTCTGGTATATCTCTCAAGTCTCTCTCTCAGGTGTCTCTCCCTACCTCTCTCTCAAATCTCTCCCTCAAAATATCCCTGCCAACCCCTCTTCCTCTCTTAGGTCTCTCCCATCTACCCTGACTAGATAACCCTCTCTCCCCTCTCAAGTCTCTCTCTCTCTCTTATGTCTCACTCCCTCCCACCCTACCTAGACTACTCTCTCTCACTCCAAACCCCTCTCTCACACTCCCTCTCTCTCCCTCTCTCACTCCAACTACCTCTCTCGGGTCTTTATCTTTCTCTCCTCTCCTCTCTCTCTCTCAGTCTCTCTCTCAAGTCTCTCCCACTCACTCTCTCTCAGGTCTCTCCCTCAAAATATGTCCTCCCAACCCCTCTCTCAAGACCCTATCCCCACCCTAACTAGATAACTCTCTCTCTCCCTCTAAAGTCTCTCTCTCAGGTCTCACTCCCTCTCAGCCTACCTAAACTACTCTCTCTCACTCCAACCCCCTCTCTCACACTCCCTCTCTCTCAAGTCTCTCCCTCAAAATATCCCTCCCACCCCTTCTCCCTCTCTTAGGTCTCTCCTTCCCATCCTAACTAGATAACCCTCTTTCTTTGATGTAGTATCTCTCTCTCTCAAGTCTCACTATCTCCCACCCTACCTAGACAAATATCTCTCACTCCAACCCCCTCTCTCACACTCCTCTCTCTCTCTCTCTTAGGTGCCTCACACTCCCTCTCTCTTAGGTATCTCCCTCAAAATATCCCTCCCAACCCCTCTCCCTCTCTCAGGTATCTGCCCACCCACCCTAACTAGATAACTCTCTCTCTCTCTCTCTCTCCCTCTCAAGTCTCTCTCTTAGGTTTCACTCCCTCCCACCTTACCTAGACAACTCTCTCTCACTCCAACCCCCTCTCTCACACTCTCCTCTCTTCTCTCTCTCTCTCTCTCTCTCTCTCTCTCTCTCTCTCTCTCTCTCTCTCTCTCTCTCTCTCTCTCTCTCTCTCTCTCTCTCTCTCTCTCTCTCTCCCTCTCATCTCTCTCTTAGGTATCTCTCTCAAGTGTCTCTCTCTCGTGTATCTCTCTCAGGTGGCTCCCACTCCCTCTCACTCATGTCTCCCTCAAAATATCCCTCCAAACCCCTCTCCCTCTCTCAGGTCTCTCCCCCCACCATAACTAGATAACTCTCTTTCTCCCTCTCAATTATCCCTCTCTTAGGTATCATTCCCTCCCACCCTACCTAGACTACTCTCTCACACCAACCCCCTCTCTCACACTCCCTCTCTCTCAGGTCTCTCCATCAAAATACCCCTCCCACCCCTTCTCCCTCTCTTAGGTATCTCCCCCCCATCATAACTAGATAACTCTCTTTCTCTGATGTAGTAGTCTCTATCTCTTAGGTCTCACTGCCTCCCACCCTACCTAGACAAATATCTCACTCCAAACCCCTCTCTCACACTCCCTATCTCTCTCCCTCTCAGGTCTTTCTCTCTTTGTCTCTCTCACTCCATCTCCCTCTCCCAAGTCTATCTTTCTCTCTCCTTCTCATCTCTCTCTTAGGTATCTCTCTCTCAAGTGTCTCCCACTCCCTCTCTCTCAAGTTTCCCCCTCAAAATATCCCTCTCAACCCCTCTCCCTCTCTCAGGTCTTTCCACCCCACCCTAACAAGATAACTCTCTCTTAGGTCTCACTCCCTCCCACCCTACCTAGACTACTCTCTCTCACTCCAACAACCTCTCTCACACTCCCTCTCTCTCAAGTCTCTACCTCAAAATATCCCTCCCACCACCTCTCCCTCTCTCAGGTCTCTCCCTCCCATCCTAACTAGATAACCCTCTTTATCCAATGTAGTAGTCTTTCTCTCTCAGGTCTCTCCCCCCCACCCTAACTAGATAACTCTCTCTCCCTCTCAAGTCTCTCTCTTAGGTCTCACTCCTTCCCACCCTATCTAGATTACTCTCTCACACTCTAACCCCCTCTCTCACACTCCCTCTCTCCCAGGTCTCTCCCTCAAAATATCGCTCCCAGCCCCTCTCCCTCTCATCCTAACTAGATAACCCTCTTTCTTTGATGTAGTAGTCTCTCAGGTCTCACTCCCTCCCGCCCTACCTAGACAAATATCTCTCACTCCAACCCCCTCTCTCATACTCCTCTTTCTCTCCCTCTCAGGTATTTCTTTCTTTCTCTCACTCCAAATCCCTCTCTCAGGTCTCTCTCTTAGGTGTCTCCCACTCCCTCTCTCTCAGGTCTCTACCTCAAAATATCCCTCCCAACCCCTCTCCCTCTCTTAGGTATCTCCCCCCCACCCTAACTAGATAACTCTCTCTCCCTCTCTAGTCTCTCTCACACTCCCTCTCTCTCTCGCACTCCAACTCCCTCTCTCAAGTATTTTCCTTTATCTCTCCCTCTCTTCTCTCTCTCTTAGGTCTCCCCAACTTATGGTTGAGGGTTTAATGTATAGTGTAGAGGGTAGAGGGTTTAGGGTTGAGGTATTACAATTTAAGGGTTGATGGTTTAGGTATCACAGTTTAAGGGTTAAGAGTTGGTGAATTAAGGTCTAAGGGATAGTGTTGAGGGATTATGGTTGAGGGTTTAATGTGTAGGGTAGAGGGTAGAGGGTAGAGGGTAGAGGGTTTAGGGTTTAAGGTATAGGGTTGAAAAATTAGGGTCAAACGTTTCAGGTTTAGGGTTTAGGGTTTAAGGGATAGTGTTGAGGGATTAGGGTTGAGGGTTTAATGTTTAGGGTAGAGGGTTTTGAGGGTTGAGTGTTTAGGGTTTAAGGTATAGGGTTGAAAAATTAGGGTCAAGGTTAGAGGATTCAAGGATTAAGGTTGAGCAACTAGGGTTCAGGGTTGAGGTATTAGGGTTTAAGGGTTGAGGGTTTTAGTGTTGAGGGTTTAAGGGTTGAGGGTTGAGGGATTAGGGTTGAAGGGTTGAGGGTTTAAGGTTTGAGCTTTGAGGGAGTAGGGTTGAGGGATTAGGGTTGAGAGTTTAATGTACATAGGGTAGAGGTTTGAGGGTTGAGGTATTATGATTTAAGGGTTGAGGGATTGAGGATTGAGGGATTAAGGTTTGAGGTTAGAGGGATTAGGGTTTAAGGTATATGGTTGAGGTTTTTTTATCATAGTTCTCTAAAAATCCATATTGGATCCCACTTTTACATTTGTCATCCCTTAGATGCTTAACCGACTCTACGAAGGCTATAACCTATTATCTTCTATCACAAATCATGACATATTATCTTTTTTTAATTGTAATCCTTCTTTATTCAAGTCTTTGAAGTATCATAATTGATATTTGTAATTGTAATCCTTCTAAATATTCAAGTACTAACAATGTATCACCTTTACTTATACTCAAGTGTAGTTAAATGTTGTGTTATTAAATTTGCTTGTTCTAAATATTGAAGTTCTAACAATGTATCACATTTTGCATCACATTTGGTGCTCGCCAAATTTAGCGAGCGTCAAATGTTCCTTTTCCAAAAATGGTAAAAAGGAGTTGACCCCGTGATTCAGGCCCACAATTTTCTACATTTCTTTGGTTTTGAACTTTATCCGACTCAGAAACACCTTTTTATGTAGTTGACTTGTTGTACCAAATTATGCTTGATCCATCACCTTTTTAGCACCAATTCGCATGTTAGACAATTCAAAAGAAGACAAATTGAAGTTTCTACATCATTTTTCATTATCTCACGTAATATATTCATTTTGGTACTATTGAAATGTTTATACTGAATTTTTTTGTTTAGTTTTGACAATATAAACCATTCCTTTCATGATTTTATTAATCATAATAGTTTTACATACAATTCAACATTGAATTAGATGGAATCTACATAAAAAAAGTTTAATTTTTAAGAGTTTGAAGAAAAAAATGAAAAACATGACATAATTTAGTTGAATTCATGTAAACTTATATAGAGGATATCAACTTAACACAAAATTGCTTATGAATTCTATTTGCATTGCTTATAGTAGTCCATTTCAATCATGGCTAGTGGAAATCACTCTTTTTCATTTTTATCTAGATGTTTATATTGAGTTTTTTTGTTTTGTTTTGACAATATAAACCATTCATTTGATTATTTCATTAATCTTCATTGTTATACATAGAATTCAACATTGAATTAGATGGAAGCTGCATATAAAAGTTTGATTTTTAGGAGTTTGAAGAAAAAAATTGAAAAAAATAACATAATGGATGAATTCATGTAAACTTACATAGAGGATTTGAAAAAATGCCTCAAACCAATGTGGTCTCATGGAATGCAATGAATAGAAAATGCAATTGGCAGCTGCTCCTAGTTATTAGTTATGCAATGTGAAGTAATTGCAAAAGAATTTCACTTAGGTTGACTTTCAAAAACATTAGATTGTAATTAAAATTTTCCTCCAAGAGGGAATATTTCCATGAATATTCCTTCCCTCTTCACTCATTTGAAAAAAGGAATATTCTTCCTTGTAACAAACTTTCAACAAACTTCTTGTGCAAGTTTTGAAAGTTTGTTTGTTTGAATGATTGTGAGCCACTGATTAAATATCATCTTGCATCTTCAACCCTTGATGGGAATCCATGATCCATGCCTCCATCTTCCTTCCATTCTAACCATTGATTGCTTCTTTCAATCTTGAACATTGATTTCATTTTGCCTATTCTATAAGTAGACCTTGCATCCATTGAATAAGGATCCATCTTTTAATAGTAAACTTATGTTGTTAAAATCACTCTCATTTGCATCCACATTTAGCACATATTTAGCTTCTTTTTAGTTTAAATCTTGCATTATTAGCTTAGAGCATCCATTAATGGCTTCCATGGTAACTTAGTTGCCTCCATTTAGTATATTTTGAAATTAGGGTTTTAATCTTTTGAATCTTGCATACATTTAGAATATATTTTCATACTTACATCGATCATATAAAATTTACATGATAAAATAGCTTTCATCATGTCATTCCACACATCTTTCATCAATTTCATCAGTTTTATTCAATAAAATTAATTGAAACAAGCTCATTATCCAAGGGATTGGGAAAGGGTCGACATTCCACATCAATGCGACACCACTCCCCCAATAGGATAAGTTTTAATGTCTTAGAGTAGATGTTTATCAATCTTTCATGTTTTAGAATGATAGTTTTAATGACTTCTTCGCTTTGTCTACATTGAATGATCTTATTGGATTGATGCTTAGTGGCTTAAATACACTTCAAATCTGTATGGATCAAGTGTAATTAACCTATACTACATCATCGGTCACATTAACAATCATAAATTAAACAAAATCCTACTAATATTTCATAGACATTCATGCATTCATACATACATATATGAACATAACATATTTCCATTTCCACATACTTAAGATTGCTTAAAAGTATATAAAAGGTATCAAAGGTTTTGGTAATGTCTTGAAACTTACCAGAAAGAGACAATGAAAAGTATAAAATAGTAAAAGGAAAACTAGCTAATTACCAGGCCCATTAGTCTTACCCACCTAAATCATCGTTCCTTAGCTGTCCAACCTGAATGTAGGTTTGTGGTAATTTTCCAAGTTTGACACCCCTAGCACCTAGAATATTATCAAACCTTAAGGATTTGGGGCCAACAACTTTGATCATCAACAGGCGTGACAATATTTATTGGGAGTACTTCAACCTGTAATTAGTAAATTAATCAATGTCTACTATAATCCATATAAAACCATTACTAGATCTTCTAGTTATTTCTTCCATAATACCAATTCCCCATTGTTGAAACGAAAAATATATTGAAAGTGTCTTGAGTAGAAAATATTCTACTAGCCTTCAACTTTCCAAAGAACCTCTAGAAGGTATTGACCATTTTAGCCACATCCTTAAACAAGAATGGTAATCGATATCTTACTCCTAGAATTTCATGAGTGAAAATATTTTCCATAAAATGACCATCACATGCTCACCAATGACATTCATCTATAAGCCTCCAAGATTTTATTATATCAATACATTTGAGTAATTATGCTTCTAGGATTTTTCCACATTAGTTCACCTTTCACTAGAAAGTAATTTTGTGTGGGAATTTTAAGTTTCCTGTGCTTATTTGTATATAAATTAGATGAGAATTCATATTCACCTAGTAAAATATGATGTCTTTTTTAAAGCATGGGAACTTGATGCATATTTATCACTTATAATATTTTTGATAAGGAAAAATAGGTTTTGAAGGGCCCCTGAAACCCTTTAAAAAGGCAACAAGCTGCAAGAAAAACTTATAATGTTAACACATCTAATGCATATTTATCACTTATAATGTTAACACATCTACAACTTCTAATTTTTTAATCTAGATTTCCAAATCAAATGCTTGAATCTTATTAGTTCAAGTTCACCTCTTACTACCTTCTAGTAAGTAAATATTGATTTTAAATATTGAATAAGGGACATAAACCACATTCTTAAATCCCTAATAAGATATGTTCTAAAATTTTGACGAAGGCATATCCTATTTTTCAATGCTAGAATATTTTATGTCTACATTCTAAAGGGACTTGTTGAAGAATTACTCAAATCCATCATTATTCTTTTATATAATAACTATAGATCTAGTGTGGATGTATGTAAAAGAGAGAAAATAGAATGAGTGAGAATAGTCAAATAGCTAAGATGGGTGACCTTTTAGTGACACTTCATTTCCTGAGTAGGATTCTACAACTTTACCTTCCCATCGTATAAATTTTTCCTTCGAAAAGCATCTTAGAAATGGATTTTTTTTCTTAGAAAGGGAACAAATCTTCTCACAACTTTTTTTTTTGAAGAACTAGAGCTATTTTATAGTTAAGGCTAAATAATTATCTATTGATTCATCTCTCTTAGGACCTATCCTAAATCCTTTTGGTACAATTTCCCTAGGCAACTTCCCCTCTTCTACTGAGCCAAATATATGTTTCTTAGGATTAAGAGATATTTCATATTCCAAATGCCTAGTAAAACGATCCAAAGATGTTTGAAATAATAATAAAAATTTCCTTTGAAAATGAGATGAGGTCAACTTGGTAGACAACCACAATCTCATTTGTTAATCTTGCAAAGGGCACATCAATTTTTTCTCTTAAAGTTTGCTCCAATATTTTGTCTAAATGGAATTTTGACATATACAAAGGTTCTCCATGAGGTAGTAAAGTTTCTCCTATATTGTTTTGATTCCTTGACAACCACATTGTAGCTTGATAAAGTATCCATCATAGATAATAATGATGTAGTCACCTTTTATACAAGGCTCTTTATCTTGACAATGAAAAATTATCTTGTAAAGCTATCAACTTTGAGTTTCTAAATTTTATAAATAATATGATACCCCATTTTCTTCATCATTGGTACTAGGTTAGCCACTCATGATGAATGCCATATAGGTTTTATAACACCCTCGTCCCTTATTTTTGTGTGTTTCTTTTGTATTTAAGGGGAAATCATGGGATTGATAAGCCTTTTCTTTTGTCTAAAAGGATATGTGCTAGGTTGCAATAGAATCACATGTGAGAAAAATATTCCCTATATGCCTTAACTCATTGTAAGACCATAAAATATTTCTTGAATTTTATTAATAGGGAAATAAAGAATACTTTTTCATTAGGATTAATTCTATTACCTATGCACATACCATCTATGGTGCTAAATCACTTTCCAAATTAAATTCTTCCACATCTATGCCTGCCACTAGTTTGTTTCTCACTTTGAAATTATTAGCTTCCAAAAAATGCTCTTTCCAAGGAAGCTAATCCTTTGGGGATAGTGTTAGACTTCATGTGGATGATGTTAGCCCCCAAAAGTTTTATCTTCAAACATTCTTTTTGAACCATAAGTTACTAATCAATTAGTTGTTCAACATATTCTCCTAAGTAATTGAAAAATCTATAAATTTGATCATTATTTTAAAGAAAATTCTAATTGTGATTATTATTAGTGTTTGTGGGTTTGACCAACAATTTAACTCAATAAGTGCATAAAGAAGAAACCCATATTTCCTTGAAACATGATGTTGAGATATTGAGTTCGTTAGCTATAGCATTTTGATATTCCTCTAGCTAATCAATGCCAAAGGAATTAAACATTTCAATGATGTGTACCATACTATATACATATTATTTCAAATTTTGATTCTTATAGCATAAATAATCAAGCTACCAATTAAGAGCCATCCAAAAAAAAAATCATTTAATCTAACATGTAAGGATAAAATTTAAACCTAACACTAGTGCTTCATATTAGAATTTTATGTTAAAATTTAAATTGAACACTGGTGCTTCATATTATAATTTTAATTTGAATGGCAATTTAAACTCTTACTATAAGGAGAAGTCAACATAACCCTTGAGACTAAACCCTCTTTAAAATACACTCCATCAAAAGGCATGGTCCATAACTCACCAATCAAAATGTTTAAATGAAAATGATATATTGGATCAACAAGGTTTTCTTTAGCATCATACTAACACAAAAATGTTCAAGTCTGTTATCCACATAAAAATTTCCATAATTTAGTTTTTTAGAGATCTCCAAGAATTGGTAAGAAACTCTTTTCTAAATAGTTGGACAATATTTCTAAAAAGAGAAATTACAACATAAGCCAAATCGACAAATCCATCTAATTGCTTCATCCAATAGAGACTACCAACAATTTTTGGATAAAAGTATTCCAATAATTTTATGAATTTTCTTAATATCCCAACTCCTTTAAAAGCATTGATCTAATTAAAAAAAACATACTCATTAATTAAGATTTACCTCATAGATGTATTAATTTTTATTTTAAGATACATGTAATTTAGCCGATAGACTATTATACATGGGGAACCCCACCGGGATCTCCTTCAGTCTTACGGTGACACCGACGGGGAGAACTCTACGGCAAACAAAATCAGTATGTGCCTATCAACTATTCCATTGCGAATTGAATATTGTACAATTGCTAGTTTTTAAATCAATCTACAAACATCACCATGAGACCCCATTTCTTTGAGGCATATAACTCAGATTTCATTAAGAGTAATTCATAAAAACCAGCTATTTTTTAATAAATATTTTTTCCAATAAAAAATCTTTGAAAAATATCTTTTACAGAGGAAATCTTAAAAATTTCGAACTTGAAATATCAAATTGTTGGAATCCAAAATATGGATGCAATTGCTAGGCGTAAATAGCTGGTGATGACAAGATTCCCCAAGTTACATTAAAGATCGTCACTAAAAAGCATCTGTTGCTCTTTATTTTGAAAAATCAATTTTTTGGGCGAGAAGGGAGGGTTTTGGATTTGAATAATTTTTCCCTTAATTGAGGAATATCTTTATCCCCAAAATGGTCCTCTGGTAAATAGTAGCCAGTAATGGGGTGAGGCATCCAACTTCTCTGTCTACTCTTCTCCTCCGCCTCTTTTGCCTCCACCTGTGCTCCTCGTAACTCCATTTTGCTTGCTATGGCGCCGTATTCTCTCCTGCAAATTACAAATAAACTAAACTAAATCAAGAACCATTCATTTTGCACCAGAAATTTTGAAGATGGGAGGAGATTAAGGAAATTCGAAGCTTACCTGGCTATATTTCCAAACCCAAAATCATGAGCACAAAGTCGAGAGAAAGCCTTTGAATCGAGCATAGAGATATATCTGGCCATGGGAACTTCCTCTGTTTTCTTATTCCGCTGAGACACAGATAAATCTGAAACAGCTTTCCCTAATCTGACAATGGGGAAGACGGATGATTTAAAAAGAATGGGAGGATGGACGATATAAATAGAATTTGTTGGTGGTAAGATTAAGCATTGAAATCTGTTCAAGTAAAGGAGGAGTCATCTGGACGGCGTCAAGGAAAGAGACTGAGTCTTTGTCTCACGCGGGCGGCGGAAGGCAAATAATGTAGAGTCGTACATTCTCTGGATTGCCACCTGCTGTAGTCAAGACAACGAAGCGACTGTGTAAATGTTTTTGCAAGATGCTTCCGACTAGGTACCGAGTTTACGCGTCAGTCTTTGCTACTCATTATTTGTAAGTTTCCACGCTGGACCATCCCTTGCACTTGCTGTCCCCAAGGTAAAGTAGCCTTCGTGCGGTAAAACCTGAAAAGAATAATTGGTAGGAAAAGTAGTTTTATAATGATGTAAACAAAATGTATGGACCATATCAAGAGACGCTGCTCAATGATTTGCCCCCACCATTATTGTTGTCAATAAGTGGTGAATGACATCATGACATATCTCTGTTTGGTGAGTATAAAATAAGTTTAAGAGAAATAGTATTTCACTTATTTTAAGAAAAGGTATTGTGAACAATTTTATAAGTCTCCATCGTCTATAATTATTAGTTAGCAAGAATTGCATTTTGCCAAATGAATCATGTGGAAAGAGAATTAAATTATTGCGCACTTATCAATATAATTGGAAAGGAGAAAACTGCAAATTCATATATTTTTCTTTCTTCTTTCTATTTTCTATTTTTTAATTTTTAATGGATAATCATATTGTATATTTTGATTATTTTGACATTATTTCTAGATTAAGATTTAATTTAACATTTTGTCATGATACATGTCTTTTTATTAAGATTTTTTTTTCTCATTTTTTATTAGCTTGTTCATTTTGGATTAAATCTCATTGAAATTTTGTCTCTTGAATAAGATTTTAGGTGCAATTGTATCCCTTTGTTCTTAAATTCAAATTCCCACATTCTAAAGCTAATAATTCTAGGATATGGTCATTCCCCATTAACATGAGTGTCAAGATTTTTGAATTACACATCTAATGTTGTGTATTTAAATTCATCATCCCAAAACACATGAATATCATCATCCTCATCATCCTCATCATCCTTGTCCTTACACTTCCATAATTCCTTCACACATTCAAATTGCTCCTCTTGTTGCATCACCCACCGAAGTTCTTCCTCTTTCTTTATCCTTTCCATCTGAATCCTTCGTTCTTCATCATTTTTTCATTTTGCTTCATCAACCAAGATAAGTTGGTGTGTTACTCCCAGGTTTTGATGGCTTTCTTGTCCTTCACATTTTGCTGCTTCTCTATGAACTTTGGCAACATCAAGCAAATTTTTATAGTAGTCCACATGCAACTCTATCTTCTTCTCATCAAAGCCATGTGTATGAGGGCTTTCCACAACTGATAGTTGTATGAACACACCAAGTGCATTCATTAATTTTGGCATTGCTTGACAAACCTCATCAGTAGTACATTTTTTATTTTGAAGTGTTGAAGTTGAAAACTTCTGCATTGCAACCCCAACATCAAAGCATAACTTGTAATTTGAGGGCGCAAAATATACTAATCTTAATAATGTTCTTTTACAATCTTGCCACTGTTATGTGTCATAATGTGTTCGAGCTAAATATAATTAAATTTGGGTGTTAGTGCCAAACTAGGATTTCCTCTAACAATTTTGATACATTTTCACTGCAAGCGCAAACTGTCCTTTTGCAAAGTAAACATGTGCTAGATTTACCCACACCTCAAGAATCTGAACAAAGATGTTTAATACAACTTCTTGTACCTATGTAAAAATTTCCTTTGCAATATCAAATTGACCCCTTTTAGCTAGCACAATGGCTACCCCATTTGCAGCATAAACATTTCCTGGTCTTTGTGCCAACACTTTACAAGACAATTCTCTAGCCTTCTCAAGATGTGTTGCCCCATTCTTTGGATCCCTCCTCTCATTGTGAAAAGCAGCAAAATAATTCCAATTTCCAAGTAAAATGTCAACATAAGAATTCTTCACATTTGATTCACTTTGTGTAGCTTTAATTGTTTCTTTTGCTTTAAGCTACTCTTCTATTTTTGGTTCCATGTTGCCAAGAATGCATAAAGAATTTGATGAGTTTTTATCCACCTTAAGTGCATCCCCAATCAATTCTAGGCTTATTTGGATCTCATTCCGATCTTGAGCCATGGATGCAAGACATAGATATGCATCCACATAATCAAGAAACTTGAACAATATTAGTCTGTATAAAAGATTTTCTTTTTCAGTATCATGTAGTTGTTCAAACAACATAGCAAGATTAAATAGTGTTGTGAATTTATCCCATGGTAACTCAAGTGAAACACCGCCTTCTTCTAGTCAATGGAAGAATTCCATATCCTTAACGTGCACCAAAAAAACTACAGAAATTGGCACTGGGGCTTTTATTTATGAATTCAACCCAAATTCCATTTCCTAATGGCTCTATAAAAGTTTGTTGAGCCAAATCTAATTCATCATGCTCAAAATGAAGAACTTCAATGTTGTTTAACAATTCCATGGGTATTTCTTATTTGCTCTTCTTCAGAAGAGACTTTGTTGTCTCAAGAGAATTTAAGGCTACACTAGGGTCTGCCAATATTAATAACTCACCCATCTTGATAAATGCATGAGCATCATGTGGATCTATGTGAGTTTCCTTTCTTAAAATTTCCAAAGCCTTCTTTGCTTGCCCTTGCTGAGCATATAAATGGCCTACAACTTTTAAACTCTCACAGTTCTCAGGGTGGACCTCCAGAACCTTTTCAAAATTTGAGAGAGAACTCTTAGGATCTCCCAGCTTCAATTGAACCTGTCAAAAAAATCCTATGGCCTTTGGCTTTCCTTGATTGATGCCATGCAATAGCGGTCATTGGTGTCATAATCACCTTTACTATGATAAGATCATGCAAGATTATATTATGAATGAGATTTCATGAGAGGGTGGTCAGTTGAAATGAGAGTTGTCTCAGTCAACTATTCCACAAGAAAATGTTGCCCTATGAAGAAAAAATGGTTTGCTAAATGATTCAATTCCATTGCACAGTACGGGTATAATTCATAGGCTCTATGCATCTTTTCCATTCCTTCAATTAAAAAATGCACAAAACTGACCATAGAGATTTTTCCCCATTTCAAATAGCAAAATTGCCAAAAAAATACGTTTAAAACCTACAAAAAATGCAAATAAAATCACATTGATTTTCGCGGCAAAAAAAACCATGAGACCATAGCTTGTTGCTTACTATTATGCTTTGATAGATTTTTTTCCAAGCATCCATAGCTTATTTTAAATCACCTGTTTTAGGCTTTTTGTCATACACTAGTACAAAAACAACAACAAACTACTAAAAACTGCTTATAAATCACTACAGTTGATCATGTGACCACTAGTAGTTTATTGCCAGTCATATATATCAAGACCAGATTGATGACTAAACCATTTTTAGTCAATTATTGGTTGTTTTGATTGATCGATCTGGTAGTATATTTAGTCGCTGATTTAGTCATCAATTGTTGTGATCTGGTCACTTATTTAGTCAAAATTTTTCCACTATTGTATTTAGTCATTGATTTAGTCATTGATTGTTGTAATCCAATCACTTATTTAGTCATTTTTTATTCACTGATATATTTAACTAGTCACTTATTTAGTTGTTGATTTAGTCATTGATTGTTGTAATCTGGTTACTTATTTAGTCATTTTTTATTCACTGATATATTTAGTCATTGATTGTTGTTAACTGGTCACTTATTAGTCACTTTTATTCATTGTTCACTGATTTCTATCAATTGGTAGTATATTTAGTCAATGTAATTATTAATTGATGTCAGTTAGTAGTATAGTTAGTCATTTTAATTGACTGATATTTGAGGATTTAAGAATAACACATAGAAATACACATCAATCATCAATTGCACACAATAAGACAACCATTGAGAAGGAAGAATTGATGAACTTTATTAATAAAAGAAAGGTGTTCTAATTATAGCTTAAAAATAGAGTATTGTAATTGTTATTTTCAGTCACAAGACTACAAATCTGAGTTACAATATTACACATAAATGACTGCAAGAAAGAAACTTCTCCAAAAAACTTTTGCAATGATGGAAACGCATGCTTGAAGCCCTTCAATGCGAGAACATGCCCCTTTCATCTCTTAAAACTTCTATAACGATGTGGGAAATCTTCATGGAGCAAGTTGTAATGTGTAGAATCCAAGAAGGAGAGTGTTGATCGTGTCCCATATATGAAGCTCTCTCCTTCAATGCAATCAATAATAACCTAGCTAGAATCTTTCCTCCTTTATATGCAACGTGCCATCTGATATGAGCAACAGGGTGTTGCCTTTTTCGCCATGAATGAAGCTATGCCTCAATACAACCAACAAAATTAATATTAGTCTCAATTCAAAAAGAATAAAAGTGGATTGTATATTACAAGTTTACAAAAGTCCAAACACAACAGAAAGATAAATTAATTAAAAAATTGTAGCCTTGTCAACAAATGCCTTAAATAGAGTGTTCAACATAGGCCTAAAATATGCATATTGAACCCTTGATTTCAGAACCTTGTTCAAAGTTTAAGAAAGGTGATATGCTCAGATTATAGAATGAAGTTGACATTATAGAATGAAGGCTATCAACACTAACCAGATTGGAACAACATTATCAACAAAAATTTCTTGGAAACGAAGCCCAAGAATGCCATTAGACTTAATTAGACAACAAAAATGTCAACCCTGGTTCATGTGTTGTCTGAGTAAAGACCTACACCATGGAAGAATCCATTTATACATAAATTCCAAATTAATTTGTTGAGAAAATATCTTTGATATCCATGTGGGAAGCCTTAACATCCAAAAATTACTAACCTAATGTTTCACAACAAGTTTCCCAACTGTGACATCATCTTTACTTAAGAAACCAGATATTGATCCACCGCCATATTGAATCTCATAGGATTCTCCTTCACAAACAAAAAATGATATATATTAATTTTTTACCAACTTCCTTAATATCCCCATGTAAGTAGACTAAAGTAAGTGAGGTTGAGGGTTTGAAGTAGAGTACCATCTTCTTGGTATGTGCTTTACTTTGATGACTTGTATCTTGAATGAAAATAGCAAGCTAGCTACACTGTAAAATCATTGTTACAAAAATAACCACAAAATCCTCTTTAATTAAAATAAACCTTCTAGATATTTCAGTTAATTTCTAAGAGAGCTCATTTCACTATCCAAACAACCATAATCTATTTACTGTATATAATTTCCCAGAATTCAGAATTTGAATGTAATGAAACTAACCATAATTACCAAAGATTTGACACCAAATGTAGTACAAAATGAATTACTTGACATAATGCCTCAAAGAGATGTCATCTCATGGAATGAAATGATATGATTGTAGAATGTGCACAAAATGGATTTTGCAAGGAAGCTCTCAAAACCTTTGAATTAATGAAGCACTCTGGAACACCGAAATTGTAAGCTTTGCTTGTGTTCTAGATGCATGCGGTCATGCAGATAAGGAATGCACATACTTCACACGTTAGTAACCCTTATTGTATTACATATATAGTTGATCATTAGGTGTGCATGGTTGACCTCTGTGCTCGTGTTGGCTATCTTGAGGACACCCTAAACATTATTACTGAGATGCCAGTTAAACCTTTGGTTCCTATGGATCATATATGAATATAGGCTGAGTATTCCAGCAACACTGCTTTTTTAGTTAGACCCTAAAAATTTTGCAACTTATGTTCTTCTCTAAAACATTTGTGCAGAAGCGGGCAGGTGTGGTGAGGTTCAAATAGTAAGGAGATTGATGAAAGATGGAGGAATTAAAAATATACCTGCATGTAGTTGGATTGAAGGGAATAAAATGGTGCATGATTTTTTGTGTACGAGATAGAGCACATCCATAAACATGGGAGAGTTATGCAAAATTGGATTCGCAAACGAAGGCAGCGGGGTATTTCCAAATTCAAGACTTTTACTCAATGATGTGGAATAGAAGAAAAAATAATTATTTATCTTGCACCATAGTGAAAAGTTAACAATTGCATTTGGTTTGTTAAACATGGACCTTGGTACAACTATTAGAGTTGTTAAGAAATTTTGAGTATGTTTTGATTTTCACATTGCATCTAAATTCATCTCCAAGATTGTTGCAAGAGAAATTGTTCTGAGACATGTGAACCATTTCCATCATTTTAAACAGGGACAATGTTCTTGTGGAGAATATTGGTGATGCTAAATGAAACAATCTAAAAAATAGGCTTACACTATAATAATGTGCACTACATCAGATATCTAGTAAAGGGAGATCCATCAAAGCATACCGGTAGGGATTTTTTTTATCATATGTTGTAGTTACAAGTGCCCTACGAGACATACATGAAAATGTGGAAGCAATATACACAAGGCAAGCAAACTGTTTCAAAAAATCCCTCAAAAAAATGTGATATTTCTTTTTATAGTTAACCGCAATACCGCACTGTTTTGACATGATCCTTGCGGTGATGCAGGTTGTTGCCACTACACCACACCATTATTGTTTGGCCTTTGTGGTAATGCAAGATGTTACCGCTACACTGCACCGTTATTGCTCGTCCTTTGCAGTAATCTGGGATGTTACTACTACACCGCACCATTATTGCTCAACCTTTGCAGTAATGCAGGATGTTACCGCTACACCGCACCTTGTCTTCTTGGCTCTTGTGGGGACGCGGGAGAAGTATTTGAGTTACCACCATACCACACATTTATTGCTCGGCCTTTGCGGTAATGTGGGATGTTACTGCTACACCGTACTATGTCTTCTTGGCTCTTGCAATATGGCAGTATTATGAAACTTGTCACGACCATGTACTAACTTGACACAACAGTCTTATGAAACTTGTCAATATTTATGGGCACCTTTTAAATTACATTTAGATCTATAAGGAAACTATCCTATAGGGATGACAGTCCCAAGAAACATGGAAATGGTTACACCAATAAATAGTTAACTAGAAACTATGAATTTTCAATGCATAATGGAGAATATATAGAGAGTTAAGTTAGTGAGCAAACATCCTTGGAGAATTTTCATCAAAAGTATGATAATCTAAGAGTTCGTAGTAGAAAATCATATACCCTCAAAGACCTAACAGTCATAATAGACCTAGTGATAGCTTTCAGAGTCATAAGAATAAATTCATAAGAGAATAGATGCAAGAGCATGAAAAGACACTAAGATGGAAGGGTAGTTGGTAGAGTTGAAGAATCAGACCTGTAGTGAGAAGGTAGGGAGAACAAAGTAATTTACAGTTAAGAGCATCATGGCAGTTTCTCAGGTGACTATATTTGGGCAAGGAGAGAACTTAGTGACAACATTACCATCAGAACAATAAGGATACTCAAAACCCTACCAAACCCTATGGTCTTTTTCATCACCTTGTAGAGATCCCAAACATGCATGAAAATATTTCACATACTAAAATCATCTCTTATTTTGATGATCACAAAAAGTAACAAAAATTTAGATTTACAAGTGATGAATGGAAGTACATGGAAAATATATTATGTTGAATTTATTTTAAAAAAAAAACTTAAACCATTAACTATCCAATACAATCTAACAAAATATAAATATACAATGAAATATTATGATTAACAAAATGATAATTTTAACGGTTATCTTAAGGTAGACAAAATAATTTTGTGCAAGTGAAAAATACTACTCTTAGATTATTCTAAACAAATAACATTTACATTTACATCATTTTCAAGCAACAAATTTTTAGATATGTCTAGTTGTACAAAAATCAAATCAAATCTACAACGATCTCAAAGATCTGAAGGTTTAAAAATATGATATTTTTAGATATATTCTTGGATGTATCTTGCAAACTTCATCATAGAAGGATGGGTCATCAACTCATTTAGACCTGGATGTGGAACTGCCTTTGCTATTTCCATAGAGTCCAAAATAGACCTAACAAATGCTAAAAGAAATAACCCTATAAACACACAAAAGGAAAAGCTAAATCAGTAGTAATTTACTAATTTTCATTGAAATTCTCTATAATCATTTTAAGTACCTGATTCTATTGTACTTTAAAGATTTATAATATGAAGTTTAGCTATTCAAATAGCTTAAATAATTTTAAGTTATAAAACTGATAAATAGGCTTTAGCAATTCAAAATAAAATCCACTTCTAAAATTTTAAATATCTTTACTGTATCTATTTATCATTGTTAGAGAGTTACAAACTGTGAATTTTCCTTTGTCCTATAGGACTGAGAAAGGAAGAACACTGTCAAACAGTGACTGAATCATAAAAAATAGTCCAAAAACAATGAAAGTTACTATCAAATGGTGATAAAGATCTGTCTTCTAAGTCCTTTGCACATGGTGATTGAGAACACAATGAGTAAGAAGTAAAAGAGCATTGGATCATAGCACTGCAAAATGGTCATGAGTTATGCAATGAACTTCACTATTCTTTTGATCACAAAACACAGTGAGTAAGAAGTAAAAGAGCATTGGATCATAGCACTGCAAAATGGTCATGAGTTATGCAATGAACTTCACTATTCTTTTGATCACAAAGGAGATCGAGATAATAACCAACATACTGATGTGCACAAAGAATGTTCATGGAGTGCAAACTTCCTTACAAAGCAATTACCACAACAGAGTTTGAAGTGAATTGCACTTGCTATTTTATGTTGATATAGATATGTTCTGTAGTTAATTGTTAGCATAACAGAGGCTAAATATATAGTTTCAAATTCTAAATTGCTATACCTTATTCTAGGAGAAAATCACAGGAGATATATTCATTGTTTCAAAAATTTTTCATTGTAATTGATCTAAGTTAGAAGATGCTCTCAAAAACATAGTAAAATACTTTATTTCAGGATTTTACTATGATTTTGAGAGCATCTTCTATACACCAGGTTGTCTTAGATCAAATAAATGAAGCAAACAATTGTGAAAGAGCAAGAAATTTTGAATTTCAAACAATGGTGTCTTATGTATAGACTCCCCCTATGATTTTCTCCTAGAATAAGGTATAGCAATTTAGAATTTGAAACTATGGTATATGAACAACTATTTATCCTATCTTTTACGCTACAACAATTAACTATAGGCTAGAACATATCCATCTCAGCATAAAATACTAAGTGCAATTCACCTCAAACTCTGTTGTATCTGAGTATGACAGTACCTGAGCTTTTGGTGTTTCTAGATGGAACCTATAGCAGAAAAGTGTAGTCTCCATCTAAAGGAACCATCTTCAGAGCTCTTCCCTGAAATAAGGGTTGAAAACATTAGAAGAAAAGAAATACCATAATTAAAAAGATGAATCCTTACAATTGGACCTCAAATTGGACCAAGCAGATTTATGATTTTATCTTTAGAATGTAGGAACTTTCTCTGTCAGAGCTTCACGACCTCAAATTGGACTAATAAATTGATGATTTTATCTTTAAAATGTAGGAACTTCCTCTGTCGGAGCTTCACTACCTCAAATCAGATCTGAAATTGATCCAACAGATTTATGATTTTATCTTTAGAATGTACAAACTTTCTCTATCAGATATTAAAGATCTCGGGTTGGATCTCCAATTGGACCAGCATATTTATGATTTTATCTTTAGAATAAAGGAACTTCCTTTATTGGATATTTGGAAATTCCTACACTCATATTCTGCTCCCCAGTGAAAACACTCAAAAATATTTCACACCGAATCAAGGTACTCCCCAACCTGGTTATGACACCAATAGCAATCCATTTTTTCCTGAACCATCCATACCCGAACATTGCATCACAATCTATTCTTCCTACACATAAAAATTCTATATATTAACCCCTTCTAAATAAAACTCAAAATCATCATAAAACCATAATTAATAAATCATTTCAACTTCAAAAAGAATCCGATGTCATTTACTATAAAAAAAAGCTGTATAAATCACAAAAAATCCATGAAGCAAGCCATCCAAAGAGAAAATAAGCAATTTAAGGATTTGAGCAATATAAGTCCAAAGGGTTATACTATAACAGTAATGGAATCACCATAAGAGCACAACCGAGGAAAAAATTCTTGTGACTGTAATTATGTGATCCATAACTCTATTGGCCATGTGGCACAGTTGTGCTATAACAAATATATGATGCATTCATGTGTGACCCAAGTTTAATGTGGCTATGTTGTGATAGAAATGGAGGCACTCATATGAGCACAATTCATGTACAAATCACTATCATCACAATTAGGTGTCAATCATCATTGGGTGCATTCAGGTTGACTCAAGTTTAATAGGTTACGATGTAATGATAGCATGATCCAAGAGTGGTTACCTCTTGCTACAATAAAGAGCCTATAACTCTGGTTGATATGCAAAGTGCTTGTGTTATATCAATTATGTAGTGCATTCAAGCACAACCCATCTTTAATGGGCTATTCTAGAGTGTGATCAAGATTTTATAAACCTTATGAATGTTACTTAAAAGTGTACAGCTTAAACTACAAACCAAGTTTGTTACATACTTGAATGTAATATTGGGCTACCACAAACTATAATAATGTAATATGCTAATAACCATTATGGAAAGTATTAAAGAAAGACCCATGCTATATAGGATACATTTCCCTGATCAGGTTTACATACCTTAATTATCAAACACAAGCTTCCCACACACTCTAGGATACAATCCAAGATCATACCACAACCCTATCAAGACAGCTAATTTTATGACCCAAGATTTAAGGTTGTTTTTTAATACCAACATAAGCATTGGTAAGAGCATGACTAGGGTACAAACCCTAGGCCTCCATAGAAACATAAACAATAACTCTAGTGGATTAGTGAGGTTGCAATACTAGAAAGATTGAGACATTGTAGCCAATCAAAAAATCTTGCAATCTAAAGATTGTAGCCAATAACAAGCACACTATGTAGCTCAGTGACATTTGTAAATGCAATCTATGGTAAGAAGAATGATAGTCACTTGAGGTGTGACAGTCAAAAAGAGGTTGAGTGACAAGATAATAAAGTTCAAACCTTGCATAGTAAAGTGGAGATTTTAACAGTGAGTTTCCTTACCGCCTTGCTAACCTTAAGGGTTTTTCAAATGCTTTTGGTAGTGTTAGACAAGGAAAATGCAATCAGGGAATGACTGTCCAAATGAAGTAACAATGGTAATCACAGGTTCAATGTTTCTTCTTAGCCATTGTATAATGGAGGTAGTGGATTGCATGTTTGAGTAGTGTATTGAGACTCATCAAAGATGGGAGAATAGTGAATAATACCTTATGGACTGTGAAGTAGTGACAATAAGGTTGAAGGATCTTAAGACCCACAATACCATGAAACAATGAGTCCCCTATAGTAAGTAAGTAGGTAGTCTATAGGGCATAGTTTGATTTTATAGAAGGATCCTCATGAAAGGAATCTTCAAGTGACATTGAGTGAGTTGTTTGAGATTGCAGCTAAGGGTGCAATATCCAGTCTTAAAGGAAGTTAGCAAAGTAGTAAATGTGCAAGAAAAACAAATTGTACACAACAAACAATTCACAATGTTATCTTGCATAATGCCTTGAGTTTGAAGACAAAAATCTCATTGTATCTTGATGAAAGTAGTGACCTTAATGTTCAATCACTGGCAACCATGATTTTAAAACATGCTATTGTGCTTATGGAGGCAACATTTTAAGAAATGCAATGAGTGGTGGTTTGGAACAATGGTAGGTATGAAGGACTTGCTTTATATGCATACTATGTAATCTAGCTTAAGACAACATTCTTAGAATAGATTGAAGGTGGATTATGGAACTCAAGGGTTACCGTGATAGGGATTGAAGCAAAGACTGAGATCTATTTAAAAGCCACGATCATGAAGATATTAAAGATGTCAAATGAAAAACCCTAGCAGCTGGAGTAATGAATACAATGCCAAAGAGGATAGTGTGCTAGGGTAGATTTAGGAGATCTCCACATTATCTAATCACAGGAAAATACATCATTGTTTATTTTTTTAAATTAAAATAAATAATTTTAAACCCTATATAGGATACATTGATACTTCAAAAGCATCTAATTTATTTTTTAAAATTAAAAGAAATCATTCTAAACCCTATATAGGATACATTGATACTTCAAAAGCATTTGAAGGAATTTTAGATTAAGCAAATATATTTCAATTAAATACCTGGATTACAAACAGTAGCACAAACAATGTAACCCTTGTTGAGCAGAACAGGAATGAGATAAGCATCAATGAATAATATGCCTCTTGTCACACACATCTCCTTACCGTTCTCTGTCATTCTTTACTAAAAACCTTCTCCATTTTGGCGAGCTACGTCTGAAAATAAGATTTTGACGAAAGTTTTAGGGTATGTTTATTAAAGTTTTAGAGTATTTTGGCAGGCTATATTCTTGGTTCCTTAAATGATTTATTCAAATGGATTGTGACTAAATAAATTATTAACTATTTAGTCATTTTTATTTGTGTGACTAAATAATTTTTAGTCAACGACCAAATTACTCATTTATTTACTCATTTATAGCTGAGTTGAAAAAAATGAGTAGAATTTAGTCATTTTTAGTTGGTGTGACTAAAAGTTTGTCACCTAGTCATTTATTTGCCAAATTCTACTAGTGATAGTAACAAGGCAGTGAACTGTTTGATAAAATGCTTTGGCAGACATGTATGAAAAATGTGGTAGCATAGACAAGGCAATGAAATTTGGAAAAAATGCCTCAAAGAAATGTGGTTTCATGGTGATGGAATGCCATGACAAATATATTGTTATGGATTATCATGGAATTCCATCACCATGAGACCACATTTCTTTGAGGCATTTTTTCAACCAATTCACTACCTTGTCTATGTTATTGCTTACTTGATAGATTTTTTTCGAGCATCCATAGCTTGTTTGAAAGCACTTGTTTTAGGCTTTTAGCCATAACAACAATGCAATGAAATGTTTGATAAAATGCTTTGGTAGATAATATGTATGAAAAATGTGGTAGCATAGACAAGGCAGCGAACTATTTGAAAAAATGCCTCGAAGAAATGTGATCTCATGGAATGCCATGACAAGCAAATGCAATTGGCAGCTAATCCTAGTTATTAGTTATGCAATGTGAAGTAATTGCATAACTGCTTAGGTTGACTTTGTAAAAACTATATTGTATTTTGAAATTTTGTCATCTATCAACATCTAGTTATTAGTTATGCAATGTGAAGTAATGCTTTGAGTTTGAAAGATGTGCAATGCAATGTAATCAACAATGCAAATGATTATGATGATGTTTTGTCACCTTAACTAGCCTGTCACCTTAAGAGGTTAGCTTGTCACCTAAACTTTGGTTATATGTATGGTGTAATTTATTATTGAATGTAATTCATTCTTCTTAGTTTTCTTACTTTGGTTGAAATTAGTTTTGTTTCGTTAGAATATAATTTCCTGTATGTCCTATATTTTTTCTAGATGCTAGAATTTTCTTGTATGTCTTAGATGATAGCTTTAGTCTGTAATACAACTTCTAGCCTCCACATGCACTGAATATGCTTGTGCGAAGGAAACAATAATGAACATCTATGATTTAATAATACATATAGATATCTTAACATTAGGTTAACTAAGCCTCCTCATTACAAACAAAAAAATGATCTCTTAGGTTTGACTGACACTGAAAACTAAAACTAAGAGACTACAAAATTAGAAAATTGTTCAATCTTTTCAAAAAAATGATATCTAAAATATTGCATTCATAATATACCTCTATGTTCCCACCTAAAATACATAAAAAATCCAATACATCAATTTGATACCACAACTTATTATATCATACACAATATCATGAACAAATAATTGATACCAATTCATAATATACCCCTATATTCCCACCTAAAATACATAAAAAAATCCAATCATGAACAGTATTATCAACAAATAATTGAGACTAGAATTCGAGCACCAGATTAAATCTTCTTCTCCATTGATTGCTTCAAATAGATATTACAATATAACAGAAGTCTCCTCATATATGTTTCTATAAATTCCTATGATGATGATATGAAAATTCGGTCTTGGTTTCTCTTTTATAAGAGAAGCAACAAGCTTCAAACCATTACAAAATATGGCATCTTTTCAAAATTCATGCCTCTTCATATAAAATAAACATTATTTTTTCTTAAAACATAATTAAGAGAAAATAGAGAAAGTAGATAACTAATAAAGCCACAACACTCATGACACCATAGTCCGTTAATCTCCATAAGGCACCTGTGATCACTAAAGATTTGTTCAAGGTCCTTTCTGCATATTAGTGTATCTAAATGTCTAGTTCTTCCACTGTGACAGCCCAGGGCCTACTGTTCGAAAGGACCCAAATACTTTTTCTCCCACTTGTACACTATATAATCATGTTTCCATTTGTATTCTTGAATTTTCAATATATTTGCAAGGTGAATCCTCCATTGGTTGTCTAGTAATGCCCTGTCATCCATGATAAACTTAGAATATCCAACATCGAAGGCTATTACTACATCCACGATTAAGTCGAACCTGTCAAGACTCAACTCTCCATCCTTTTGTATGTGAGTGATGCAATGTGGAACAATCTAGATAAATTCACTCCAATCATTGAGGTCCTTCAATTGGTCATCATCTTTCAATATTTTTGGCACAAACCACTGCTTCAGAGTATGAAATGAATCTATTCTTGTTATGATCTTTTGGTCCTCTCCTTGTATATATTGGAATTCATCTATAACTATTTTGGCCATCTGCTCTGTAGGTTTGAATGTTGCAAGAGCCTCAGTACTCCTCTGTAAGATTTTGCACAAGGTTATCAATGTGTGGTGTATGGGCTGCCAGTTCTTAAAAAGGGGATCCAATATGGGTAGATGTGTTTTCATTTGATCAATTGCCTATGTCAGTGAGCTATAGCAATCATACACACTTTCCAACTTATCCACAATTAGCTTTATCCTATGCTCAATGACCTTCTCTAAAACATTGTAGATTTGATTTTTCACTCCTTCCTTACCCTCATTGTCGACTTTCTTTAACTCTTCAATCTCTTGTCTAAGAATGCTCACTTGTTCAATGGAAGCACTTTCTATATCAACTGGTGGAGTAGGAGGAGGCTAGTATAACATTATTTCCTTGTTCTATGAGGGGCCTGCTCCTTTCAATTGTTCCTTAAACTTCACATTTTCCATGAACAATTTATTGACTTCATCATTTAAAAAATTTTGTTCCTTTTCATACTCCCCCAATCTAGCTTCCATCTCCTTAACTATAACTCGTGTGAACATAGTTGAATGCATTGTCATGGTTGCAGCTTCTAGAGGAGATGTATCATTTAATATTTTCACCATAACTGTCCCTTTCATTTCCTACACTACATCTAGTAACCTTGGTTTTTGTGTACTCTTTTGTTTGTTCCAAAATTCCAAGGTTTCAATTTTAGGGTTATACCATATGCCACTTACCCCTTCATCTGAGTCAAACTTAGCAATCAACATTTGGTCTTCCTATGTTCTCACTTGATGAAGTAAAAACATTTTCTTTAATTCCATACTAGGGACAATAAGTGTATTACTTTTCAAAATCATCTCTTTAGCCTCTTGTGGGCTGACATCAATATTATCAATCCTTAATTCATTAAAATTTTGGGCTACTATCTAGTCATGTTGGGACTCCTTAGCTCCCATCTTATTTATTTCAACCCTCACTTCAAACTTCTCATTTTCATCTTAATCCAAAAGTCTTTAAATTTAGGGGTTTTGATAGATTCGTCATCTTCCAAGAACCTAAGAGTTACAATTACCCTCTCATCTTCATGCATTTCTCTTTCTCCTTGTACCTAAATATCGGCTCTAGCTTTAGGCCCTTGGTCTTCAGTTTCAGGCATAGGTTGGTCCACTTCAACATCATCCTTGAAATTTCTTAACACATTAACTGCTTCTTTTGTATCTCCAACCTCCTCACTTATTTCATAGGAAACAAGTGGGTCTATCTCTTGTGTCTTGTTTTTTAGAAGGTGGTTGTTCAGGAGGTGATCCTAGAGAAGCATGACATACTGAAACAATATCCAGAATTGGTTCTGCAATTACAATACCACTTGGCCTTTTGGGAGATAATTTGGCAGGTCTCCCCATCTCCACTACAAACTTGTCAAATAATTCATGAAACTTATCAATCATCGTATTAATCCTCTTGAGAGGATCTACTTCCTCTATGAAATAACCCAAGAAATTAGTGTGCTTATTCTTTCTTTCTTCCTCAATCCTTTTCATAATTTACCATTTTCTCCTCCTCTCATATACCTCTTGAGGAGTGAAACAATTTTTGATTGCATCTTCTTCATAGTCAATCTGGTGAGTAACCATAGCCTTGGTAAGGATGGTGTGTCTTACAAAATTCATGTGACCCTTAGGGTCAAAAGCTCTTTCCTTTCCAAACTCTGAAGAGTACCTTGTTTTTAGATAATTCTGCAACTCTTCAAGTGTATCAGATCCCACTGATAGTTCCCCACATGTCAAATTGGGTAGAAATGTACCCTTTTTTATGCATGACATCCTTTTCCATCCATAGAATCTTCCACATGAACTCTAAAAAGGCTAATCGAAGGGGGAAAAACTTTGGTAGTATATGTGGGGCCTATGGGCATCCATAAATCCTGATTATTGTGATATCTGGAAGAAAAAACCAATCACTGAAGTTATGAGTATGGCCTTGCTCAGGTTTCAAAGCCAAAGTTCTTGACAATTGTAGCACAAGTGTGTGTAGTCTTGGTGGTGGGTGTCCAAGAACTCTTATAATTTTGTACACAAATTCATCATGGAATATGATCACATAATTTGAATTCTTACATTTGTTGTCCCATATATAACACCATTGTTGCACTAGCAGCAAATTCCCTTGCTGGTCAATCTTACCCAAACACGTCCTTTTGCTCCATCTATCTTTATTCTAGTATAATATCAGGTGGCACAACAAAGAATATTGCTTGAATATTATGGGGCTCTATTTTCCCTAACTTGCAGAAATCCTTCATGCAATGCTTTCTCAAGATATGAGCCAAAATCATATTCAATGTTTGTCTCAGGGTTTTGGATCCTCATAGCCATCATCATTAAACTAACTAGAATTTTCTATTGTGCATCTATCCCAAGTACTTGACAAAGAGAAAAGTAGGTTTTCTTGAAATAGAATTGGAAATCTATGACAACAAATGGTTCAATAGCAGAAGGGAATATATGATTCACCCTATTGTTCACACCCCTTTTCATGTAAATGGGGAGTTCATCACTTCTATGGGTTCTCCTCAATCTAGTATATTCTTCTTCACTTCTTTGCAAATCAATTTTACTCAGGGATTGTTTATTTAGGTGAAAAAATTCAATGATGGCCTCTTTATTCAACACAACTAATGGTGAACCATCTGGAAATCTCACAGACCTAGTAGTAGGATGTTACTTTGAGCTAATACTTCGATGAAATCTACATATATAAAAACATTTAGGACAATTAACTTGGAAAAATCTAGTGCCCATGGATTTGACACCAGAATCTTGTCCTTCCTTTTTTCATAAAAGTACTAGAACAGTTCCCACCCGAAGATAGGGATAAGGCAATCTCTACAACCATGAGCCATATCTTTAAAAAAATTCTTAAATCCTCTATCATTTGATTCAGGGAGTATATCCAGGATAGACTATTGTAAGGACCTCTTTTTAGCCTTAGATTCTTCCTTTTTAGTTTCAGGTTCTTTCTTCTTGGGTGGTATGATGTTTAACTATCTTACTTCTCCTATACTTCTGAAATGAAAAATTCCAAACAATCTTGTACTCGTAAAACTTATTTCATAATGAGTTTTGTGCACTTGCTCGAGTTACAATGGTTGTAGAGCTTAACCTCCTCAAACTCCCAACTCCCCACACGATAATTTTTGTAAATGAGTGCAAAGAGAATGTCAAATTTTTGGTTTAATGGCTTTTGAGGTCAATCATGTCGACATTAATATCAACCTTACGCCAAATATTTTTCTCATAGTTTGAGTTTGAATATGCACCATTGATTTTACAAGATTGAAGGGTTGATGTGATTCATGCATTTAATACCGCTTTATCACCACCACTTTCTATAACTGTCATAGGATAGAGAGGTATACAACACTATACCACATGCTTCTTTGTATTTCACAGCGAGGTAGCAGGATATTTACCTCTATACCACAAGCTTGACTTGTTTAACCCATGGTACTACGGTTTACATTAATGGTCACATATGGCTTACTGCCATATTGCATGCTTCATCACATCCTTCTATGGTATAGCAGTTCATACCACCCTACCGCATGCCTTTATGATCTTCCTTGTGGGATGGCGGGTTATTCCCCACTATACTGCACCCTTCATTTTTCCTTCTCATGGTATGGCAGTTTATGATGTATTTAAATTCTCTCATACCACCCAACCGCATCCTCATCATAATTATCCCGCGGTATGGCGGTAAATATCTTAATGTTGTCTGTTACACACCGCCAGCCCACCAAGGGTTCAAATTATTGCTGAGGGATCGCTATAGGGGACTATTAAGGGATTTGGAATGTTTTCAACTAGACATGTTTTTGCTTAAGCATATATGATGAATTTTTGGCTTTGTATAGGTATTTCAGTGTCAGTCAGACCTAAAAAATTTTTATGTTTGTTTATAGTGGGGAGGCTCAATCAAAAATAAAAAGGAATATAAGGTTCAAGGCTCAAGTCATGGAGGTCAAGGTTAATTGTGATGATGGAACTACACAAATTTTTAAGGTTCTAACAAACCTCATGATGAACTAGACTATGTATTTCCTTCATCCTGCTTGTGTTATGTTTTTATGAGTTCTTTTCTTGTGAATATATCCCAAAGGAAAATTTGTCTGATACCTGTAATTGTAAATATCTTCTTTTTTTTTTACTGCAAATTCTTTTTAATTTGTAAACTAAATTCTATTTTAAGTTTCCATTTGCAGTTATCAGTAGATTGGAAAGTCAACAGTTATCAACTTATGAATTCAATAAAGTTTTACTGATTCAAGTTGCTGATTTATACATAATTGTTCATTTGGAATTTAGGAAATGAAGAGAAGGACTGTAAGGTGCAAGTTAGATGATAGTGATCATAATGATGAAATTCTAGTGATAGCATATGCGTGTGTGTGTAGTGAAGAAGTGGCCAATAATAATGAATGTTTATTACGTCTTGGTTTGACAAGCGGGAAAGTTGTAAATCGACTAAGTAGTATATTATTTGTTTAATAGTGTTTAATGAAAATTTATAGGCAAGAGCTTTATGTATATAAGACATTATATGATATATATATATTTTTTATAGGCAAAAAAAAGAGTGCAAAGAAATTGTGGAGAAAAAAAAGGAAAGAAAAGATACAATGTTGTCATCTCGTAGAAGTCGATACTTTTGTGATTCAACAAATACGGATGGTGAAAACAATAGTTGTGATGATGTGTAGCCTGGTATAGCACATGGTGATGTGCAGCCTAATATAGCACATGGTGATGTGTAGCCTGATATAGCACATGGTGATGTGCAACCTCATATAGCACACGATGATGTGCAATGTTGTGATGATATCTTAGCACAAAGGTTAAGATAGATTATTGAACAACATTAGAGCAAAGGAACAACATGCCTACATAAGATTTATTCAACATTAAAGGATGGGTTTGAAGTGAAATTTGTAGAGACCGGTACTGATCTACCTACTCATGCCACACATGATGTGGCCAAGGAGCATGAAGTTCTGGTTAATGAAATTCATGAAGAGAGACCACTAGTTGCATCTACTATGCCTTAGAGTACACCTATTGCATCTAGAACTTTTGATGGAACTAGTGGATTAGCCAAAAATACTGGTAGTGGTAATCTAATAGAAGATGTGGATGCTTTTGTCAAAATACAAATATTGAGTCAAGATTTCTACAGATCTAGATAGAGGAATGCAAAGGAAATAAAATTAGAAGAAAAGAAGCTATTCTTGCTTAAGGTATCGAGAGATGGTGAGCCCATTGGGCCAAATGCTGCAAAGTGGGCCACTGAGTTGGGTGTAAGGTGTAGGGCCCATTTGAATATTTGCAAATCAAGTTTTGTAGAGCAAGATCCACAAGCTGTGGAAATTTTTATACAAAAAATAGCAAATGCTTTTGAGACTACTAGTGGACAAATCTTTAGAATATATTACAAGCAAAAGATGAGAATTTTGATAAACAATTATAGATACAATTGCAAAAAAATAATCATGGAGGGAAAAGAGAGTTTATGCTCCACTCTATCTCCCAAAGAGTGGGAGGCATTGAGAGAAATTATGCATTCTAAAGAATATTTGGAAAAGAGTAATAGAGGCAAGAGAGCAAGAGATAATGTGAGGGTTGGATATACATTTGGTCGAGGTGGGTTGCACGCCAAAATGGATAAATTTGCAGTAAGTGTATGGATTTTTGGTTCAATTTACATTATTTTATTTATTTTTATTTTTTATTGAACAGACTATATGTTGAAATTGGCATTGTATTTTAGGTGGAAAATAGTAATAGAGAAGCAGGTGCATAAGATATTGTCAATTATATGGCAGCACTAGATCCTAGTAAATCTAAGAGTAGGATAAAGTGGAAATCTAGTTGTTCAATAGAGATTTCATAGCCATATGTTGAATGCCCAATAGGAGCCTTTGTAGATCTTGTCAACTCAAATGAACTAGGGTATCAAAATTTAATGAGTTGCATATTCAGTTTCATTCAACAAGTTTCAAAGTTGGTTGCCTCTTTTAACCCTATAGTTTCTACATGGAATGATCATAAATCCATGGATTCAGATGAGGTAAGAGGCTATATTGATCTCATTTCTTCTTGTTTGGAAATTCTATATACAAATGACTCTTAATATGTAAATTATTGAAATTTGAGAATAGGAGAATCCAACTCAGTTTCTTTATTGTTGGAGTGATCCATAAAATGTTCTTTTGGACATATTTATAGCTTACATTCTTTACTTGACTATTCAATGCTTTGTATATTTTTTTTCACGATGGCTAAACCACATGCAAAGCAATTTTATCAAAGCAATAGGAAAAAAAAATGCCTTC
Source organism: Sequoia sempervirens (assembly GCA_007258455.2). Classification (NCBI taxonomy): domain Eukaryota; kingdom Viridiplantae; phylum Streptophyta; class Pinopsida; order Cupressales; family Cupressaceae; genus Sequoia; species Sequoia sempervirens. Next base: position 134,934,126 of record VDFB02373365.1, on the reverse strand, counting down.
ATGATGTCAACAGAGCTGCCAATATTGATAGTGATGAAGTGGACAAGAATGTGCAACACAGTCGTCTTAGTTGTCTTGAAGTTGAGGTAATTAATATAATAGTTGTCAGTTATCTATCCCAATTTTTTTGTCATTCTTCATGCTTAAAATGTTCTTTTGGACAAAAAATTATAGCTTTTGTATTATTTACTTGACTTATATTAATTTTTGCATGATGACTAAACCACATGATGTAGAGCAATTATATGAAATTAGAACGAAAAGAAAAGGGACTTGTCAATAGAACTCTCTGCAAATTTGTACAACTTCATGTCTGCAATGACATTGATAGTGATTATCATGATGATGAGCTCGATGAGCATGCACATGATATTCATAGTGGTAGTTGTGTTGAAGTTGAGGTGAGCTCTATGAAACCACATGCAAGTAAGTACTATTCAAGTAAGTAATGGTTGTTTTATTATGTAAATATGGGTAATCATTACCTATTTGATAGAAGCTGATGTGTATTTTTTTGTTTTTGTAGACATTTATTGATAAACTCTAAGGGGATAAAGTTGAGGTGTTGGATCCATTTGATGATGTTGTTGCGAGCATTGGGCGGATTCACTCACTATCTATTGTACATAGAATCAATTTGAAAGGAACAAGAGATGCAAATGTAAGTATTTTAAAGGTCACAAGTAACATACCCCTTGATTATCTAGACACAATAGATGGAGTTGTTGGTCTGAAAGAGAAAGAAGGGACCTTCACACGGTGGCCACTAAAATATTTGAAAAAAATGACAGTTGATGTTTATGATCTTGTAGTACTAGTTGTTAGACAACTTGGACCATTGATTTATGCAATATTTTGAGTGTGTTGTTGAGGGATCTTAGTGCTTTTTATCAAGTCGTAAGTGCAAAAGAGAAAAAGAAGGGTTAGCAGCAGCAAAGTGTGGAGAGTGAAGTTGTAGATAGAGAATGTACTAAGCTTGAATAAGTTGAAACCAGACAGAAACCACAAAATCTGATTTGGGTGTACATTATATGAGTAGAACAGAGAATGTTCTATCTTACTGCACCTGTAATTTAAAACCCCTTGATTATTTTTTTCTCTTTTTGTTTGGGTTCCACTCATTCAAACAGGTGCATTATAGAAGAGGGGACATGTTGATGTGTAAGTAGTAGATGCAGAGAATAGGGGTGCAGAAAAAGAAGTAAATATAGAGTAGATAAAGAGGTGTAGAGAAGAGGAAAAGTTGTAGAGAGTGCAACATAGATGTATGTGCAGTTGCAAATAAGTTGCAACATAAAATTGTCATCAAAATTGTAATATCTTGCATAAGCAAAAAAAAGGCATTGTAACTCAATTTTCTCAGTCACAACACTGAGAAACACACTTTGTAACAATACATTTTTCAAAGCAAAGACACATTTATATCTTTTATCTATTGTAAGAACACGTATTCAAAGAAAATGAATGATTAATTATGTTTTTTGTGTTTTTATATGTTTAAACCTCAATTAAAGCATTGTCTCATTTCCAACACTTATAGGCATAAATCAGTGAACAAAAAAAATTAAATAAACTACCAATTGACTAAATATACTACCAACTGATAGAAATCGGTGTATAAATATGACTAAATATAATGATTATGCAATTAATAAACAATATATCGATATACCTACCAGTTGACAGAAATTAGTGAACAAAAAAAATTAAATAAACTACCAAATTGATCCAAATGATGATTAAAATTAATGACTAAATACACTACCAATGGACGGAAATCAGTGAATAAAAATGACTAAATAGGTGACCAATTAAGAACAATCAATGACTAAATATATCAGTGAATAAAAAATGACTAAATAAGTGATCAGTTTAAAACAATCAATGACTAAATTAATGACTAAACTGTTGAAAAATGAAGGTGAAATTGTAGCTTAACTTGTAAACCTATGTGACTGTAGATTTAATTAAGTGTTCTTTGTCACAATTCTTTGTGTATGATTAATCTTGTTTAGATTAATTTTACCAATTTTAGAAAGAGACAAAAGATTGTAGAAGAATGAGACAAGAAGATAGAAGTGACACATCATATATGTGGAGAAACTCTTTCGGGAAAAAACTCCACCACCAGAATCAATAGTGCTTGTATTATTTAACCTTAGAACAAGATTACAATAATATTGTATCAATCCTTGATTGATATGCTTCCTTTGCCTTCAACAATCCTTCTTCACAACCTGCACAAAATTTCATGCATTTTCTACAACACAAGCTATCCATGCATTCCATGTGACCAAGCATGAATCCACACATCCCATGCCATGCTTCAAACCCTCACACATGCACAAGCTATACCTGCTAACCTGCAATCAACTCTTATGCAATTTTTGCAATAAATAGACAATTGATGAGCATGTAAACTCATAAGAGTTATCAAATACAAGAGCATAAAGCTCCTCACAAAAATCTACGCCTAGATTGTGCAAGTAGAGTTTGACAATGTAACATGAAGTCAAAACCAAAGTCTCCTCAATTTAGGCACCCCAAACTGAACACTTAACTGATCGTTGGTTAAGAAAATATCTTGCAAGCATCACCTCAAAGTTGGCGCCCAAGAATGGGCCCACTTAATCGAGCCTTGTAAATATCTTCTCATGCAAAAGGTGTTAACTCTGAAAAGATGCCAACTTGGGCGCCCAAGGTGGGTCCAAGTCAATCTTAATTTATTGAAACATATCTCTCCACCAATTCATGCAAACATTATGCATGATTGATCATCCCCACTTAACTAAATGTATCCACCTATTATCTATCGTGCAAGTCATTAGTCATGCAACTGAAGTCAACTAGCATTCAACTCAAACTAACTACATGCAACTAAAGATAATTGAACCATAACTGAACTGAATGATACTAATACTGAATTGAATTGAACTAAACTGAACTGAATTGAACTGATATTGATACTGAATTGAACTAAATTGAACTAAACTCCAATCATGTAAATACCAATCCCTAACTTGTAGGATCTTTACATGCATTACTGAAGTGTTATGATTCCTCCAAATAGTTAACTTAAGCAAGGTAGGTTCCACCTTCCATGTGGGCGCCCCATGTGCTCCTATTTTGTAGGAGCTCTTCTTGGGCATCCCCACATGTTCCTATCATTTAGGAATAATTACAAATGTCAATTTGCATGTTCATTTCATTTGAATTTAATCTCTATCTAATCCTAGTGTTGGGGAACACTTTCCAAGGACTTAGGAGATACATGAAATATGTTTAGGATTGCAATTAAATTGCATCCTATTCCCAACATTCTCCCACTTGACATTATACATTGCAATTATTCTAAACAAGGAATCATTATTATAAATCAAGTATAGGACTCAAGGCCAATGGCCTTCCTGCACCAAGATAACTTATCTACAACATTGATCAAAGTGTCAACTTTCTCAATCAATACCTTTCCCGAGATTTTGTAACCAAACTATCATAGGTAGAACTTCATGGTATCAACATAGCAACCCAAATTTGCAAACAAGTCCATGTATATCCACCATCCTACAAAATAAGACTTCAAGGTAATAACACACATAGACATGCGATAAAAAACCTCTGAAGTAACTCACTGTAGTAAAGTGTAACTAGTCCAAGAGAGGTGCCCCTCACATACATAACACATATACCTTTTGGGACTCCCACTGCACAGGTAATGTCAAATCTGAAAACAAGATCACAACATTAAAAATTCCTCTTATAGCACTTCACATAGAGGATGTGGCTAACTCCTCTATCATAGTGTCAAAGAAGCATACATTGATATGCAAAATACATCTCTCATAACACAAGAACCTTCAAGAAGAAGACTATATTCCCACAAAGAGAGAACCTGCAAATCAAACCATGTTCTTATACCACACTAACATGTGCCAAACTATGTAAAGTAAGATCTCCTTCAACACTCCCAAACTGAAAGGATATCAACATCTAACCATTCAACTTATAATGAAACATGGAAGAACTTAGATGTAAACCTCTCATAGAAAGTAGATCAAACTTAGCCAGACATTCCCACAACAAAAGGGAATATTCCCAAAGCCACTAACTATCTTTCGTACCTCTCCTACCCAAATCCTCATAACTAACTCAAGCTCAATATTGCAAGGAGAATAGTGGAAATACATAAAATCATGCATCTACTTCTCAATAATCCCTTAGAACTCAATTTTCAAGACTAATTCATAAGAGACGACAAGATACATATAAATAATGCATCTAATAATAAGGCAGGCAACACCTCTTAGATCATTTACCTGCCGAGTAGATCAAGAGTGGGATACAAGATTGTCCTATGCATACAACACCAAGCAATATAGGCTTCCAATAAAGACAACCTTCTCATTAGGTCTATGATGGACTCACATCCATTTCCAGGTATAGGCTCCCCGGTCTTTACTGTTGAAAAACTTTTATAACAAGTAACCAGTCCAACACATATCTCTTAACATAAGAAACATCCAGCCTAACCCAAGTCTCTCTAGTATCCATGAGCACCCACCAATCAATCGATGCCAAATTCAAATGCAACAATGAGCAATTTATCTTCAAGCTTCCTTTAATCCTCTTCAAACGTAAGATCTTCACATTCAAAAAGAGAAGAGACATTGTTCCATTTAGGGGTTTTCCTTAGTCAAACCTTGTGTAAGTGTTTCCACTTCCACAATGGTAATGCCAATGATAAAATGATAATAGATAGGAAAGGAATGATTAAATCACAAAGTGTTGCAACTCACCACCCTTCAATGGCTTCCTTGAAGGATTGAAGCCATACACATCACCTCAAGGTCCTGTATCTTGCTTTCTTGATTGCTTGAATTACTTTGGAGACCTACAAAAGGAGTTAGCCTTCACAAAACAATGATAATCTGACAATATGAACTCACATACACTTTGACATGATGTTTGAATCTTAGATTGTTGCAATAAATCATTGAAATTATGCTCTTGACTTGCTCTTGAATGCTCTTAATATTCACCTCATGCTAGATTCCTTCACTTCTAGTCTCAAATGGTGAGAAGACTAAGTATTTATAGGCATTTCTCTAATTTCTTGAAAATTAAATCCTAGTAGCTGACATTTGAAATTTGAATTTGAATGTTAAGATGGCTACTTTGACATATCCAAAATTGGGTCCTGGCTAAGTAGGGGAACCCATATGCCCAAGGGTGTATGGGTCCTGGCCCTAACTTCTAGGACATTAAGTATCAGGGGGAAAATGCTAATTGGATGCATTTATTCAATGCTTGCAATTTCTTAGAAAGTGGTACAAATGGGCTATAGAATACATAATTTTAGGAAATTAGGGACCCAATTAGGCTCAATAATTTAGGGGGAGAAAAACGTAGTGTGAAATTGTCAAGGGTGAAAATTTACGATGCTATAGGTACTAAATTATATTCATTCATCCATTCAACAAAATTCTAAATTCCTTGTTCCTTTTGTGTGGCTAACCTATTCTTCATTTCTCTAAATTTCTCTCTTACCTCTTATGGTGGTGATACTATCACTTCATCTTTTTTATTGCTCTGTGTATTTTCTTATTAGGTCATAGATTTTTATTTTTTTTACAAAATTTCTCCTATACCATACTCTAATTTCTTGTCTCTACCCTCTTTTCTTAATTGATAAACCATCTATAAATGATTAGTGATTTAAGGTCTAGTGGAAATATTGTATTCTTAACCTACCATCATGTTCCTTTATGTTATCTCATTCTCAAATGCATTATCTCAAGTGTATCTTGAGTCAATTTCTTTGTAATACTTTGGTGTGAGTTGTAAGTCTCTTTCTTTATTAATTAATTTATCTAGCTCAATGAATTGATTCACACAATTAGACTATAGGCTGATGTGCTTCAAATTTGAGGCCTAATTCACCTTCACCAACACTTATTCTCGTCAAAGATCACATCTCAACGCAAGATACCTTATTATCACTATAGGATAATCACAATAATCCACATGCAATATTTAATTAGAATATTGCAACTAAAAAATAATTTAAGAAGCAAACACATAATGAAATAATAACAATCCATAGTCTCATATAGCATAACCATCCAAGATAATAACCACATCCAAATTACCATGGGAAGGAACATATAATCATCATAATCAATCGTCTAAAAGATGCCAAAGTGAGGGATATTACATGGTTCCGAGACTAGTCTTTCTTTAAATGGCCATAATTTAATTAGTGGTTATTTATCATTGAAAATTTCAACATGTCTTTTGTAAAAACACCTTGAGTCAAAGGTTTTAGACTAATTTACAAAGGTATTGATAATATCTTTAGTCTCTTCTCAAGACTAGACTTTGTAGCCTACCTTTCAACAAATTATTTAGTTTGCTCACATTGGTTTTCCTTGCATCATTTGAATACAAAAGCTAATTCCATATGTCACACTTCACAAATTAGAACTTCAACCTATTATAGCTTGTGGTAGGATTGGCAATGAAATTTTGGTGTTGCACTGAGGAATGACACTCTAGGGATTCTCTCTAAAGTGCTTAGTCCTTTCTCTTTGACACTTTGTAAGCAAACTATAAGATGGGGTTGTAACTCATCCCCTCTAATTTTCCTTTGTGGACTTAAATTTATTTTTCAATATATATTGAGCCTAAAATTACTCACTTTATTTGGTTTTTGGTCCATCAAGCACTTCCCCTTAGTGAAAGACTTATACATGTTGGACAAGTTCATCCTAAATGTCTAGCCTATTGCAAATTAGTCTTTTAGACACATACTTTGGACTTGCCCTTATGATCAAGATGCTTGGAAGATGATCCGTGATCTCTTGTATCATTTTCATCCAAGATTTTCCAATAATAAATTGCTATATTTTGGGATGCACCCTTGTGGCCTAGTTACATTGCTAGAATTTGGGATTTCTTTCAAGCCTCTATTTTGTTTTAGCTCTTGAAAGCAAGAAATAGTGGTCTTTTTTCATGTTGAAGCTATTACCTATTATTTTGGTCTTAAAGAGAAATTTAATGTGCTTACCTCTACTTATTTTTTAAATCCAAGCATAGGTGGAAGTGGTGCTAGAATACCACAAACTACAAGACCTCCTCAACTGCTAGGGGAGTGCTCTTTGTGCCAAGAGGATAGTTTCACCTAATCACATTCCTCACATATTGGTACAAATGACTCCTCAACAATGGATCCATTAAAAAAAAATCTTCTCAGATCACCTCCTCTTGAATAGAGGGGTTTAACAACATCCTTATGGGAGAAATCTTCTAGGTTGGCATAGGGTGATATTGAGGCTTTTGTTGTGCCTTCACCATCGGGCTAGGGAGTATTGGTGTCACTTATTGTGCAAGACCCTCACGATGGATAATGGATCCTTAACTCTCAATTTGAAGAGTTCCTTCTCTTGGGTGGATACTTGGTAGGATGATCCATCCTTCCTTCCTGCCATCCTCACCTCTTAGTACAACTACTTGTGCTTAGCAGCATCAACTCCTCACCAATGGATTCATTCATACAAAGTCATATCTCACTATCTCCTCCTCAATAGAGGGTTTTATCACCTTCCTTCGAGGAGAAAGCTTCTAGGCTAACATAGAATGTATTGAGGCTCTTGTTGTGTGTTTGCCACTAGGCTCTAGGGGAGTATTATTGCGTCTTTTTATGCAAGACCTTCAAGATGGTTAGTAGATCCTCGGCTCTCATTTCAAAGAGTTCTTTCTCTTGGGTGGTTACTTGGTAAGATAATCCACCCTTGACTCACCCCCAAACCCTTGCCTCTTAATGCCACTACTTGTGCTTGACTATGTCTATTTGATATTTTATGTTTTAGCTTGTAGTTTAGTAGGCTTCTTTTTCTTGTAAGCATTTTATTACACTCTATTATTTCTTAATTAATATAAGGCTCTCTCACATGAACAATGCACAAAAGGTTAATGATAGGATTCAAATCAATGACCTTTGTTTTGCTTCAATTGCTTTAACAATTCAACTAGACATACATACATATATAATGTTGATATGTTGTTATTGATTATTTTATCCAAACTCAAAACTATGACTAGTCAAGGTTTAATTTATAAAAATATTTTGAATTAAAAAAATTTCAAAAAATTATCTTAAATGCAATAACGATGAAAACTTAAAAATATCGAATTGTGGAATCGAAAATTAGGCATAAATGATTGGATGATTGGGTTTGCAAATAATAAGAACAGACCTCCATGTGAAATACAAATTTGTTAAAAAAAATATTGTTGTTATTAACCTTTTATCATTGCAATTTTGAGATCGACATCGCTGTAAATGGCAGATATCCAAAGTTACATTAGAGATTGTGACTAAAAAGTATCTGCTGCAGATGAGGCACAGGAGAAATCTTTGTTTCGAGAAATTAATTTTTTGGGCGAGAAGGGAGGGTTTTGGATTTGAATAAATTTTCCCTTAATTGAGGAATATCTTTATCCCCAAAATGGTCCTCTGGTAAATAGTAGCCAGTAATGGGGTGAGGCATCCAACTTCTCTGTCTACTCTTCTCCTCCGCCTCTTTTGCCTCCACCTGTGCTCCTCGTAACTCCATTTTGCTTGCTATGGCGCCGTATTCTCTCCTGCAAATTACAAATAAACTAAACTAAATCAAGAACCATTCATTTTGCACCGGAAATTTAGAAGATGGGAGGAAATTAAGGAAATTCGAAGCTTACCTGGCTATATTTCCAAACCCAAAATCATGAGCGCAAAGTCGAGAGAAAGCCTTGGAAGTGAGCATAGAGATATATCTGGCCATGGGAACTTCCTCTGTTTTCGTATTCCGCAAAGACGCAGATAAATCTCAAACAACTTTCCCCAATCTGACAATGCGGAAGATGGATGATTTAAAAAGAATGGGAGGATGGACGATTTAAATAGAATTTGTTGGTGTTAAGATGAAGTAATGGAATCTGTTCAAGTAAAGGAGGAGTCATTTGGACGGCGTCAAGGAAAGAGACTTAGTCTTTGTCTCACGCGGGCGGCGGAAGGCAAATAATGTAGAGTAGTACATTCTCGGGATTGCCACCTGCTTGTAGTCAAGACAAGGAAGCGACTGTGTAAATGTTTTTGCCAGATGCTTCCGACTAGGTACCGAGTTTACGCGTCAGTCTTTGCCAGGTACTCATTATTCATCTTTGATTATTTGTAAGTTTCCACGCTGGACCATCCCTTGCAATTAAGTAAACCTCAAAAGAATTATTGGTAGGAAAAGTATTTTTATAATCATGTGAACAAAATCTATGGACAATATGAAGAGATGTAGGCGACCATCTCTAGGAGGAGGTAGTGAATGATTTTGCTTCCCGAGATGGTGACATATCTCTTTTAGTGAGTATAAAATAACTTCTCCATCGTCTATAATGATAGTTAGCAAGAATTGAATTTTGCCAAATGAATCATATGGAAGGAGAATTAAATTATTGCTCACTTATCAATATAATTGGAAAGAAGAAAACTGCAAATTCATATATTCCTTTTAATATTTTTAATACATAATCATAGTGCATATTTTGATTATTTTGACATTTTTGGTTCAAGATTCAATTTAACATTTTGTCATGATACATCTTTTTATTGAGATTTTTTTTCTTTTTTTTATTTGTTTGTTTATTTTAGATTATATTTCATTGAAATTTTGTTTCTTGGATAAAATTTTAGGTGCAATCGTATCCTTTGTTCTTAAATTCAAATTCCCACATTCCAAAGCTAATAATTCTAGGATATGGTTATTCCCCATTGACATGAGTGTCAAGATTTTTTGAATTACACATCTAATGTTATGTATTTAAATGAGTCATCCCAAGACACATGAATATCATCAAAAAAATATTTTTGACAAAACATCAAAATCATTTCATCTTTTATAGGAATAAGGTATTATTCGTTTTTTGGTACTCTAAGCTCTATCCTACAATTATAAAGGACACACCTTATGAACTAATGTTGAGGATCAAAGTTGGCTTAGCCAATCAAGGAAGACTCACTATTTGTAAATAAGCAAGGTATATGGAAACAACTCCTAACACTCATCTTCAAGAGAGTGATGTACAAAGAAAACCTAAAATATGATCCAAACTTATTACAAAAAGTAGAGAAAAATAATCTTAAACAAATAAAAAATTATACCAAAACAGAATGATTTTGTGGGAGAAAACTTTTTGAGATAAAAACCCAACAATCCAAAGCCTTCACGATGTATTACCAAATCTAAAAGAAAATTACAATACACTTGCAATGCAAGTATTTATAGCAGTATTCAACAATAAATATGGAAGAATTCCAACAACATATATGTACCTACAAATTCACTTGTTAAACCATTTCCTCAAGAACTAATTTATAGACCAATGAACAAGTTGGTAAACCTTTTTTAAAACAATGCTACAAAAAGGTGGTGCCCAACTTGGGCACAATTATATTAAAGAAAACAATAAATCAACACATCATCTATAACTCCCTTTTCACCCACTCAACATGGGTGCTCAACTTGTCATAATATCATGTCTCAAAATAGCCACTATATGACAATTACTAAATCCTGTCATAATTGGTCATGAATCCAACGTAACTCCCCTTATGTTTAGCTCTTACACATCATAAGAGATAGTTATAACTTGTCATAAAGTCCCACAAAAGAGGGTTGGTCCAAACATTATATATTTATTCACCTTATGACAAATTACAATTCATCAACAAAGTACCAACACAGTATTAGATGCATTACATAAAATCCAACACCCTATTTTAGGTGGAGCACAAATATTAAATAAAAAGGTAAGTGCACAAAGATGGGGAGACAAAAAGGGGTCTTAATTAGCCACTTTTTTTCTAAAATCAAGAAAGACTAACCTTGGATGAGAAATTTAAGATAGTTACACTCAAAATTTTAAGATGCAACAAAAACAAGAGTCATAGTTCTCTGAATCTACTTTCTAAACTACTGATTTTTTTAAAAAAATGGTAGAAATTAAGGGGTTCAGAAAAGGGGGGCCACACAAATTGGTCTTTTTTTTCAAAAAAAAAAATAACATAGCATCTCATGTGGCCCCCCCTAAAATGTTAACTTTTTTTTAGTATTTTAAAATACACTTCAATGCTCAAAATTAGCTAGCATCATGTAGTTTATCCCTGATTTTTTTGCTAATTTTTTAATGAATATACAATTTTTTACTAATTTTCAAAGTGGACACATCTTGAAAAATAGAAATATGAAGATGCTCCCCCCTAATTTTTTTGAAAACTAATAAAAAATCTATTTTTTTATATGTGTAGAATGGAGTCTAGTTTATAAAAATGTAATTTATTTGAAATTTTAATGAACAGTTAAAAAATAAACTAAAATATACCAAACATTGGTTTTTGAAAAAAAATAGATACACCAACAAAAGAAATTAAAGATGAAAGCCTTAACATACTCAAAATGTGAAAAAATTGCAAGGTTAGATAGCTAAGAGAGAGCTTAACATTACTTAAGTGTTTCCCTACTTGACCTTGAAACATGTGCAAACTTGATGGGGATCACGCTCAAGATTATGTGAAATATTTTAGAATCTAGGAAAACACGTCTTTGGGTGTTGGAAAGTCAATCCGAGCCTTTGGGTTGGAAATCCAAGGCAAATACAAGCCAAAGGCTTGGAAATTCCCAAAGCAAATAAAAACGTGAGCGTGTTATAACACACTTGCATTATGCCTTCTTCTAACAAGTAGTTTTTGTATGTTTGTTTGTATGTATATATGTATATTTGTATGTATGTATGTTTGTACATGTATGTACGTACGTATGTATGTATGCATGAATTTATTTATGTATGTATGACCAATTTAGGGTCGATGAAATAAAGATGTTTTGCAGGCATGGCACAAGGAGTTGAATTAGAAGCAAGATAATTCACCACATTAGGCTTGAAGGAGTGAACATAAAGAAGTGACAATGAGTTGTTAACTTATCTTCTACAAGTTTGTCCAAACATGTCCAACTACCATCATATCCTTAGATTTAAACATTTTAACTTAAGCATGTATTTCCTCCTTAAGGTCAATGATGAAAAAATAATTGGTGAAAAAAGAATCTATCAAGCATTCAATTTGGTTGGAAATTTTCCCAAATTCAATTTGGTAGTCATACGCAAAACCTAGTTTTCATAATTTGATTGAATCTCTTGTAAACTATTCATAAGTACATGTGACTAAAGTAAACAAAAATATGTCTTTTGAATTTAATGCAACTAGGTTTAGGATTGACCTTTCTAAACAATGTGCACCACTAAATTGGTTTTGTTTCCAAGTTGAGTGAGATGATAGGGACCATGTTCTCTCAAGGAGTATTATGGAGAGTAAAATATTTTTCATCATAATAGATCCAACTAGTAGGGTATGTACCAAAAAATAGGGAAATCAAATTTGGGTCCCCAAGGGATAATGTTGGTGTGAGAACTAGATTTTATGTGACTAAAGTGGTCATTAAAGGACTTAGGACTAGTTACAAAATTAAGAGATCAATAAGGGAGGAGATGCTAGATTCAAATTCCTCTAATTTAGTATTAATTGTGGCATCCATTTCCCTAGAGCAAGTATTCACCATTAGGACGGGTCCCAAAGTGGCTTTAAAAATTGTGTCAAATTTATACACCAAAATGGTCAACTTGAAGCTCTAGAGTATAGGGTTTAAGGTATTTTCTTCAGGCTATAGGGTATAGGGATGAGGGTGTAGGGTTTAGGGTTTAAGGTATAGGGTTGAGGGCTAAGGGTATAGGGTTAAGTGTATAGGATATAGGGATTAGGGTTTAGGATATTCAATATAGGGTTGAGGGTTTATGGTTTATGGTTGAGGGTTTAGGGTTTAGGGTACAAGATTGAATGCATGGTTTACGGTTTAAGTATAGGGTTGAGGGTTTATAGTTGAGGGATAATGTTCAAGGTTAAGGGTATAAGGTTAAGTGTATATGGTATAGGTATTAAGGTTTAATATATTGGTATAGGGTTTAGGGTATAGGGTTGAGGGTATAAGGTATAGGGTCAAGGGTTGAGAGTGTATGGTTTAGGGTTTAAGTATAGGGTTGAGGAATAATGTGCAGGGTTTAGGCTATAAGGTTGAGGGTATAGGGTATAGGGATGCGGGTTGAGGGTGTAGGGTTTAGATTTTAAGATATAGGGTTGAGGGTTGAGGGATAGTGTTCAAGGTTGATGGTATAGGGTTAACTGTATAGGGTATAGTTATTAGGGTTTAGGATATTGGGTAGAGGGTTGAGGGTATAAGGTATAAGGTTTAGGGTTTAGGGTTTATGGCACAAGGTTGAATGTTGGGTTTAGTTTTTAAGTATAAGGTTGAGGGTTGAGGGATAATGTTTAGGGTTGAAGGTATAAGGTTAAGTGTATAATGCATAAGGATTAGGGTTTAGGATATTAGGTATAGGGTTGAGGGTATAAGGTTAAGAGTTGAGAGTGTGTGGTTTATGGTTTAAGTATAGGGCTGAGGGATAATGTTCAAGGTTTAGGGTATAAGGTTGAGGATATAGGGTATAGGGATGAAGGTTGAGGGTCTAGGGTTTGGGATTTAAGATATAGGGTTGAGGGTTGAGGTATAGTGTTCATGGTTGAGGGTGTAGGGTTAACTGTATATATTATAGGGATTAGGGTTTAGGATATTTGATATAGGGTTGAGGGTTTAGGGTTTAGGTTACAAGGTTGAATGTAGGCTTTAGGGTTTAAGTATAGGGTTGAGGGTTGAGGGTTTAAAATTGATGAATAATGTTCAAGGTTGAGGGTATAAGGTTAAGTGTATAGGGTATAGGGATTAGGGTATAGCAGATTATAAAAAAAAAATTGAAAAATATGAGTGCACCAGATATTGAAGTCCTTGATCCAACAAAAAAAAAAAGAATTTCGATACATACAAAAAAATTTATGCATTATACAATTCGCCTATGTCTGCATTGTAATTGGTTTGACTTTGAAACTTAATTAAGGAAAAAATATTCAATAAAATGCTATGAACAATTGGAAGCACTAGATATCATAGTTACAAATCTAAATTTGAAAAAATTAGAATTTTATCCTTCATGGAAAAAAAGTTATGCATTATACGATGAGTGTCACTCCTTAAAAATGTTATTTATTGAAAAAACTAGTTTTCAAAGGAGATGGAAAAAGAAGTGAAATATGATTCCAAAAATTTTGAAAAAAATATATTTAGAATCTACAGAAAAAATTTCACAAATCACTAGTTTGCATCATCTTCAAATTCCTCATGGTTTAGCCGCTATAGGTGCCTGAAAGTGAAGATTTAGTTAGGAAAAAATATTTCAGTGTCCAATTTGGCCAAAAATTGTAAACCAGTATTGTGGGATCACCCATTTAGGGTTTAGGGTAAAAGTTTGAATGTAGATTTTAGTGTTGAGGGTTGAGGGTTTATAGTTGAGGGATAACATTCAAGATTTAGGGTATAAGGTTAAGAGTATAGGATATAGGGATTAGGGTTTAGGATATTGTGTATAGGGTTTAAGGTATAGGTGTTGGAAGTTTTTGTTGTCATTGATATCAACAAATATTTTTTGTTGCATTGATGTCAATAGGTCTAGGGGAGATTGTTGGAAGTCTATAGAGATGCTTTGATTGGTTGCATTATGTTGTCATTAGTAGTATCACTAATGTCAACCTCTAGTGTTGCTTTGATAAGAATGTATTGGTGATTGGTGATTTTCAACCTCTTATATGGTTAAGATGTTGTAGAAGTCTTCCAGGTGATGAGTTTGAGTTTGTGGTGCTTGGTTTCCAAGTGCTTTTGAGAAAATTTGAATAAAAAGAGGAAACAGTGTGGTGAAGAGTGTTCGGTGTTTTGCTTCGCATTTCTTCATGGTTGAAGATATTTCTATGTGGTTCAAATATGTTAATCAGAGATGTTATATCCATAGTTTCAAGTTTTGAATAATTGTGCAGAGAAAGTTGTGTTCACCAATGTGTGAACTGTGAAAGCAACGTTGTTTGGGAGAAATGGTTTTGCTCTACATTTCTTCATAGTTTGGTTTATGGTCTTGCATATCTGATGATGTGCTTATATTGCTCATATCTATCTTCAATCTTTTTTTTTTTGTTTTGGTTCTTCACAAGGTTGGATTCAAGTGTTGCAGTGTGTGGAAGGTTAGTTGGTTGTATAGAATGAATATCTTCTTCTGGTGTATGATGTTGCGAAGGAGTTTTGCATTTCAGGGTGTTGATGGGATATTCTAGATTGTGTTAAAGTGTTGTGCATGGTCCACGAGTCATATTTGGATCAAAGGAATCATGTAATTAATTGTTTAATGGTGTTAACACAGGTTCATTCAACCTTGGGTGTTTACACTAATTATGGATATGCTTCGGTGTTTGTGGAAATATGGCATAGCGTGTATTTGTGTATTTGGGTCCTAGTTAAGGTGTGTTGTGGTCTACCTTCATTCATTTCCACCATGAGAATTTTTTGGTGTCGACCTAATTTGAATTTGCATATTTGAGGTGCATAGTGGATCTTGTGATGTTTTCAAGGTTGAAGATGATTGAAACATAAAAAAATAGGAGGCTCCTAGGGTTTTCCAAAATGGAAAGATGGACCCAAAGAGGGAAAAGGGGTACTACTTCTCTAATTTCATTAGGAAATGAGATACCCACAAAGAATTGACTAACTACCCTTAGGAGAATCAATTCTATGAAGGAATCTTTATATTTCTTTTTTGTGTTAGGACGGAGGTCTAGGTCAAACAACACTTTGGCGAGAAATATTAAAAAATAGAAAATCAACTCCAAAATATAATCTATCACTTGGATTTAGTAGATTAAGCATAAAAATGAAGGAACCAACAAAGCTTTTGGAAAATCTAGAAGGGATAAATGTTGTGCACCTGTCACAAAATGTTGTTTTTGTAAGTCTGACAAGGACTCATTCTCCCTAGGGTGAATGGGTCCAGGTGACCTATTTTGGAAATCTCTGAATCTAAAATCTAAGTCTAAAACATGTACTTCTTCCTTGTAACTCTGAACCTTCGCTCCCAAATCTAGATCTATGAAAATTTTGCAAAACAAGATTGTTGTTTGTTGGTGGATAGGGGTTTGCCTCGGTCAAACCCCAGGTTTGGTAATTAAACCTTGATGAAAAATACATATCTGAAAAATAAAATATGTGTGGAATCCCTAACCTTAAGTGTGTCTAAGATTAAGGAATCTTAAAATTTAAAGGAACCCTATTCAAGTATGTTAGAACAAGATCCCTAAAATAAACATGAACAATGATGAAAACCTACTTTGGGAGATCTCCAATCACCCTAAGAAGTCACAAAATTGAATATACCTTCCTTTAGGTAGAAATTAGAATGATAATAGATGGAACCACTTAGGAAACAATCCATTAGGCTTGGTTGAATGTCTTAGTGCATCTCCCAAAACCTAGAATCCATCATGATCCCCCATAAGCATCTATCATCAGTCTTTGGCGACGCTTGATCTTGTTGACAAAATGAGCTTGAAGACCTACAAAAACAACTAAAATGTTACTCCAAGGGTTCAATTTTGAATGCTTGATTAACTTCTCCTTGCTCTTGAATACGAATACTTGTGATCTCATGTGAATTTCTCTTCTTGTCTAGTGAAAAATGATTGTGAAACGTAGTTTTATAGGATTTCTTTCTAATTTTCCAATTATCAGATCTCGAAAGCTGACACTTGAAATTTGAATTTGAGACCTTGAAATTCCACAAGAAAAGTGTTTAAAGTTGAGTTTAAGGCATTTAATGAGGACCCATTCTCCCATGGGTGAATGGGTCCTGACCTAAAACTTCGGGACTCCATAAATGTTGGGGCATTAATTTAATCAATAGAATTTATTCAATGTGGGTTATGGTGTTGTGAAATAAATAAAATAGGCCTTGGGATACATAATAAAGGGTATTAGGGGCCCAAAAATGAGGTTTAAAAATGCATAAATGAAAGGTCACTAAAATAGGTCCAAATAAGTGTGAAATTGTACTTTCTCCTAGAAAGGGGTACAATTTTATACACTACATTTAGCCCCCACTTTAGCAACCATGTGACACTATGTGCATATGCAAGCTAAAGGAGTTCTAGCAATAAACTTTATAAAAAGGATACTCATATGGATTGATTAGGGAGAATGAGGCCCCCAAATGTAGTCATCTACAAAAGCACAATGTTAGGAATCACATCTTGCAACATAGATTTGTTAGTCATTCAAAAATACTCTTATCAAACTTCTACAGAGAATCAAATTCGAGGGTAGATGTATGCCTCCCCTGATTTTGTTTGCTTTATGGAGATGGAATCAGGGTAGCCATGAAACCACATTGAATTGATTAAGTATTATCATAGGGTATTTCAAGTACAATACCACATAGTGATAGACATTAGATTAGGTCAGGGATGGAATTACGAATCCAATGCAAAAAACATCAAAAATGGAGTTCTCTGGCCCCCAATATGTTGATTTGAATGAAATATACCTAAAGTAAAATATGCATCTTTTTAATGAAATTAGGGGTATATGAATGAAAATGACTTTACCTTAGTGTAGAGTGATTTAGGATGCCAAGAAAATGAACTTATAGGCCTCCCAGACTTGACATTATTCACAATGAGGTGGCATGGGGCATGATTCAACATAAAATAAGTGAATTCTTCTCTGCTTTATCTTCATTTTTTGTGTATTTATATATTTTTTATGCATTTTGTAGAATTTTTAGGACCCTGGAAAAGAAATTTGCAAAGCATCCTCCTTTGTCACAAAGCATCTATCTTGGTTGCAAAGTGTCCCTTTTAGGCACGAATTATCCCACTTAGGTGCAAAGTGTCCCACTTAGGCACAAAGTGTCCCACTTTGGCGCAAAGTGTCCAAAAATGGCTAAAGTGTCCAGGACCCTCTGTCCAAAAATGGCCCATATGTCTGAGTTGGTCATAAAGTGTCCTAGAGAAACTTTAGAGTAATTTTTAATTATTTAATAAATATATTTAGGATTTACTTTTCTTATTTTATTATTTAGATCCCTCCCCAAGCCTAGAAGCATCTTCCAGGAAAAAAAAATTGTTTCTTTCGAGAACTCGTCACATGACTATTAAAGGAGGAGATTATTATTCTACATGATACGAGATTATTTTTGGTATATTCCATACCACTGATGAGATATCATGATGCCATGTTGATGGTCGTAGTAGAGATATGGGATGCTGACACATGTACCTTTCATCTTCCTATCGGGGAGATGACCGTCACCTTAGAGGAAATACACTGCATCTTGCGGTTACCCATCTGGAGCGAGGTTGTGCACTTGGCCGATGAGTGGACATATGTGGAGATATGTGATGATATCCTATATTTTATAGGGCGCTCCATCCAAGGGTCAAGTGTCAGACCCTATGTTGAGCTTAGATGGATAGTACACCTAATGACACCACTACTCCGACGTATTACGATCATTACTACAACACTCACATTAGTTCCTGATGGATGAGGGGGCTCACTTAGATGGAGGACTAGTTCATATTATTCGATACATGGAGCAACATAGGACTATCTATGCCTAGGGTCACAGTATGTTGGCACATTTCTAATATGATCTAGGGTGATTTGTTTACTAGGAGCTGGATAGTATAGTGCATTGTACACTCTTACAAGTTTGGTGCTTTGAGCATATCACATGCACTAGAACCATAGGATATCCTACCATAGCATCCATGGGCTATCCACGAGCCTACAATTATTCACTGAGGTGGGCATGGAAGGAGGGTGACTTGCTACACTGGTGTGTCAAATTCGATTGATTGGGTGAGGGTGATATTTCATGGAGACCATATCTTAGGATACCACAGTGGGCAGATGAGAGACATGAGCTAGTCATACTGTAGTAGGATCGGTTTGTACTAGGACAAAATTACTACATAGTGAGACCCTTCTACTATGATCATGTTATGTGCCGGTTTGGACAGGTTCAAGTTCCACTGAGGGCTTGACCCAGGTTCCTACAATCAACATAGAGTGCTCCTATACCTAGAGACACTCGTCATCTTACCATTGAGGATGTTTACATTAGTGACTCGGAGGATGAGGACCACAACATGCCCCCAGTCTTCGATGTTGATGACGTAGGCACCACACTAGCCTACAACAAGTGGTGGGTTGGAGCATGACCATCCCATGTATTTCCTAGACATCACCATGTGAGCCATGTAGGACCTCTTTTAGGGCACAAAGATGATAGGGATGATGAGGAGGTCAACGAGGATACATATGATGATGACATAGTTCTAGATATATTTCTTGATGAGGAGGAGGACACCCAGCCGATGAGTGATGATGCTAATGAGATACATGAGGCCCCAGATTTCCCCGAGAGGAGAGATTCACCTCCTACTTGAGTCACTAGAGCACGTGCAACAGCCACAACAGAGATCCACACTCATGAGCATGGAGAGGCTAGTGGTAACAGGCCATCCACACTTTCTACACAAGAGGTATATTCTTACACGATTATATCCCAATTGGTGGGTTGGAGAACCAAGTGATGATGTGATATTTATGCTTTCATTATGCTTTTACCTTTATGTATATGATTTATATATATGGCATGATGTGTACTAATATCTTTTTATAATTTTCATCTTGCAAGGTCCACATGAGAGTGGTGTGAGCTCTACCAATGAGTGACCACAAAGATGGTGCCTCCATTACTAGCAAATGATGATATACCTTCAAAGTACATGCCCCCACCTTCTATGGGGAAACACCCAAACCTCTTCAAGCTAGTTGCGATATTGAGGGAAACGTATGAGAGTGCCACCAGACATGTTGACTGAGTTGTAGTAGAGCTTTCAACACTACATGCAACATATGACGAGCTTTGAGCATCTTGAGCTTCGACTGACAGCAGGATGGAGACCTCGCTATGAGTAGACATCTTGAGGCTATAGGAGGAGCTTACTAGGGTGTAAGAAAATAGAGACCACATCGATTGGGAGTGCGTCGAGGCACTTATATGGGAGGCTATGGCAATTGGAGAGGTGTGGAGCCTATAGGAATCTATGAGCAGATCACGATAACATTCTATTGCATCTCGATGGATGCCACCACCAGGCCCCAAGGGGACTAGTTGTCAAAGGTCCTATTAGCAATGTATTTTTTATTATATGTACTTGAACTCTTTATGCATAACATATGAGCATTTATGTTTTGTTTATACAATCTTATGTTGAGTTAGATGTCGATGTGATTTATTAAATAATCCATAGAATATTTAATAAATGTCCCCATGATCTAATGTTTATGTGATCTAATTAAAACACTTTTAGTTTACATTAGATACTACATTGTGATTGAGTATTCTATGTTAAATTAAATGCACTTATGATCTAACTTCTAGAACACTAAATGCATATAAGGATCTAATCTAACACAAAACAAAAAATGCATTTTGAATACTATGCAAACTAAAGTAAAAATTTAAATCCATAATTACTCTATAATCTAAGAAACACAAAGATCTATTTGTCAAAGAAAGAAGCAATGCTAGATAAAATAGAATATTATCTGCTTAATCTTACAACACTACTTTAATAAACATACTATTCAAAGAAGATGTTAGGTGTAGTACTGACGGAAATGTGTGGCATTGATAGGTTCTTTGAGAGGTGTACTATCCATTTTTGTTAATGTATAGGCACCAGACCCATAATTTTCTTCAATTAATAAGGTCCTAGCCAATTAGGGATGAACTTTCCTTTTTTCATTTGGAGGGGCATTTACGTTACGTTGATTCTCATATAACACTAAATCAACTTTGTTAAATGTACAAGGGATGACATGACCATTATAATTGTGTTGCATTCGTTTAGAATAATCTTGGAGATGCTCGAGAGTGTTAATGTGTTGTTCATCAAGCATTTAAAGTTGATGCAAACATTTCTCTTTATAAGTAGTATCATCAATAAGCCCCCTAAGAGCAATTCATAATGAAGGAATTTCTAACTCTAAGGGTATTATTGCTTCGACACCATAAACAAGGTTGTAGGGAGTGTTTCCTGTAGATGTTATAATACTTGTATGGTAAGCCCATAATGTATAAGTTAATTGAGTGTGCCAATCTTTATTATGCTTACTTACCATTTTCCTTAAGACTTTCTTGAGAGTTTTGTTAATTGATTCCACTTGACCATTTGATTGTGGGTAATATGGTGTAGAAAAATGATGTTGAATATGAAAAGTTTCCAAGAATTTCTTCACATCATTGTTCTTAAATGGAGTTCCATTATTTGAAACTAATACGGAAAGAAGAATAAGGAAAGCAATAATGTGTTCCAATATGAAACGACATATTGCATCAATTGTCATGGAGTGAAGAGGGATAACTTCTACCCATTTTGTGAAGTAATCTATTGCGGTAATTATAAATGCATTTCCAGTGGAAGAGGGTGGTGATATTTTTCTAATAAGATCCAAAAGACAAATTGAGAATGGCCAAATAGGAACTTGGGCATGAAGCTCAAAAGTAGGAACATGAATCAAATTGTTGTGTTCTTGATATTTATGATATTTCTTAACATGAGAAAAACAATCGTGTTCCATATGTCTCCAATAATATCCAATACGTATTAACTTTTGAACTAACAATATTCCTCCAAAATATCCTCCACAAGCACTTGCATGAGCTTCTACAAGTGCTATAGGGATTTCAGATTGTTTAATACATCTAAGCAAGAGACCATCAAATGATCATCTATATAGAATGCCCACTATAATTATGTATTTAGATGCGAGTTTTTGAAGATTTTCTCGAATGTTCTTAGTTGTAG
This sequence comes from Sequoia sempervirens, assembly GCA_007258455.2. NCBI lineage: Eukaryota > Viridiplantae > Streptophyta > Pinopsida > Cupressales > Cupressaceae > Sequoia > Sequoia sempervirens. Next base: position 134,912,237 of record VDFB02373365.1, on the reverse strand, counting down.
GATCAGGAAAGGTACCTTATTTTACGTAATTGAATATTGTTGTGTACCATTCGCTAGAGTTTTTGATAATGGTTACTAACACTTCTTTAATTGTCATCTATTGATGGTTTTATGATTGTTTGGATTGTAAATGTGAAATCAACAAAAGGATCTTCAGGAGATACAAGGGAAGCAACACTTTCTATTGCATCTGCATGTCGATTATCCTTTCATGGTATGTTGTTGATGGTATATGATTCAATTTTTTCTAATAATGTTATCATGAGGTCTTTGTACCGAATGAGTTTGTCATGCTTTACTTGATATGAACCAACCATTTATTTGTTTAATGACTAATTGAGAATAGCCAAATATAGAAATGTGTTGAACACCTAAGGCTAACGTTGCACACATACCAACAATTAAAGCTTCATACTTTGTAGTGTTATTTGTAAATAGGAAGTTTAGATGGTAGGATATGGGAATAGGCTTTTTGGAAGGAGGAATTATTATAACCCCTACTCCAGAGCTAGTTTGACACTTAGAACCATCAAAATACAATTCCCATGTTTCTTTATTTTATAGTCAACACACTTTCAGCAGGGAATGAGTCCATATTAGGTAACGCTAAGGGATAAGGAGCATCAACTAAATGGCTGGTTAAGGCTTGCCCTTTAATTTCCTTTTGAGAGAAATTTTAAGATCAAACTTAGTTGACAACATAACCCATTTAGCTAAACGTCCCGATAAATCATTTTTGGAAAAAAATTATGTTAAAGGATAGAACTTTGTCATCACATGAATTTTTGCATTTAATAAATAATATCTTAATTTAGTAGTAGCAAATACAAGATTCAAACATTGTTTTTCTATTTTTGTGTATCTGGTTTCGTAATCAATCAAAATTTGGCTAATGTGATTGTTAAGGTGAAAAATAGGGTCCACCAAAATGGATCAACAAACTGATGGAACACTAATTTTTCTAAGACGCCTAACACCTCAAATTATGTAAAATAAGATGCTAATAACAACCAGAAATGCAACCTAACTGTTATAGCAACTATGGGGATGTTTTTAGAGCATAAAAAGTTGTGTACCTAGCTAGAAAGTTGTTATTTTTGAGCTATGGAGGACTCATTCGCCTTCAGTGGCAAATGGGTCCTTTTAGGGTTTCATAAAACTGATTTTAGGATCAAGTTTCTTGATTTTTGCACTCTTAAATTTCCTATTATCAAGTTCTGGAAGTCTGTATGCAATTCTATAAAGCTCTTTCCATGATCTTGCACTTTGGATGACAACTTTAGCAACTATGCAACTTTGACAATTTTGCTCCAAATCTTGCTCAACTTGATCTTCAACCTGTAAATCTACGAACACACACTCAAGGGTAGAGTTTTTTTTTTATTTGTTAGTGAATGGGGGTTTTCCTTAGTCAAACCCCTTGTAGGTAATCAAACCAAATGATGAAATAAGGAAATTGAATCATGAAACATGAAACATGTAAATGATGTCACCTTGCATGTTGTCTTGTGAAAAAAATCTACAAACCATCATGGAGTGGCCATGAAGAATTTAGATCTAGGATCCTTGGAAATGATGTGAACAATAGTTGCAAATAGATCTTCAATGCTACATCGACCTCTTAGCTCAACAACATGAATGCATGCATCAAACCTTTGAAATGATGATATGATCTTGAATTGTTGCAATAAACACTTGAAATTCCTTATGAATGCCTTTGAAATGCTCTATAATTCTCTTGTAAAGTATTAGGATGCTCTCTTGAAAATCTTAGGTGAAACTATGTGAATTAACCCCTTCTACTAAATTAAGAGATTAAACCAAAAAATTCAATGAATTAAGGCCGACACCAGATTTGGGAAGAAACATTATTCAATTCCCACTAGAATGAAATTAAAAAAGGGGGGTCACATTAAGGGAGGACCCATTTTCCACCTTGGGCGAATGGGTCCCGGCTCAGTTCAACAGGACCTAACCTCAGGCGATTGACAGAGGGTTATAAACCCATTCTAGATCATCTGAAAAAGGGGGTCTTGTTAAGGGAGGACCCATTTGCCATCAAGGGCAAATGGGTCCTAGCTCAACTTACTAGGACCAAACTTTCCCCAATGAAATAATTTTTTATTTAAATTATGATTGTCAAGATAGATCTTAGGGAGGTCAAAATTAAGGCCTAAATTTGAATCAAAAGAGGGTTAATAACTCCAATTAACCACAATTAATTAAGACCACCTAGATAAGTGTGAAAGTTCCTTATAACACATTACAACACTTAAGCAAGGTACACATTATGTACATTTTATTTAGAAAGGGGCCCATAAGGCTTAATTAAGAAAATAAGTCCTAGAAAAGCATGAACGTGTGTTACAACACTTTACAACACCCTTGCAAAGGACCAATTAAGGCATGTTTTAGTTAAATAAAGGTCCTAGAATAGTGTGAATGTATACAACACATTACAACACCACTCCAAGACATCATTAGTTCAACCTTAATGTCAATTATCAAACCAAGTAAGAAAAAAGGCTACTTTTTCCATTACTACATTTTTCCCCCACTTTAGTGAGAGGATGACCCCATGTCAAACTCACACTAAAGTAGACATCCAAGACACTTAAGTATTTAGCAATAACAAAGATACATGATCATACCCTGTCAAAGGCCAACAAAAAATAAAAAAAATAAAGGATCAAGCACAACCGTTTCAATGTGACATGAAACAGGGTTGTTTGTCCATAACATATGTTGCTCACTTTGGGGTAGTGGAACCTTAGTCTATCCACTAGGTGAGTTGTGCCAAAATATGTGTTGCTCACTCTGGGGTAGTGGAACCTCAGTTTTTCCACTAGGTGAGTTATCCCAACGAGGTGGCAAATGAGAGAATCATATTAGCCTCTCATAACATACTGAAGTTATCCTCCTGACAACTTCAATAAGGCACCACAATGTAAATGCTTTTGTATATCATGTAAAATTTGTGTTAAAGGGGATTTTTATTTGTTCGTGTAACGGTCTTCCTCTTAGGGAGCATTGTGCCTAATGTCTCCAAGAGAGGACAAGTCAAAAGTGTCAGATCATCGCCCATGGGATGCCTCGTTCACATTATGCCATGATAGTAGATCGTACACTCTTGGACGACATCAAAACTAATGACACCACCAAGAAGATGACACATCACAAGAAAAAAGGAAAATCACGCCATGAAATTTTCCAAAAGATGTCATCGATGTATGCCCCCACTTTAAAACAATTGTTACACCATCATTGTGAACAATTGCTTTAAAGTAGCCAATGTTTTTCCTAAGACATGAGAGATTTCCTTGGAAAACCCTATGCCAAGTCATATGTTTTCAAATAAGCTGCATCATGAAATAGGAAGAAAGGGTTGCCCCCACAAATACACAAGGGATCTATGGATTCGGGGTTAGTATATATTTGCTACAATGTTGTCATAGAGCATGGAACTATCATCATTCCCCAAATACTCATAGAACTAGAAGAATGACACAAAGAGAGCGAAAACAAAGAAAAAGGATTTCGGGTCAACATGGAAGAGACATGAATATCTCGACGCCTTGTGTCATCCCCAAAAGGAAAACATAAGACAAATGAAAAAGATAAAGAATTTTTTTTGGGTCAACATGGAAGAGACATAAATGTCTCAACACCTTGTGTCATCCCCAAAAGAAAAACACAAGTCAAATGAAAAATAATAACAACATAGAGAAGAATGAAGGTACATATAGAAGAATGCACAAAAGAGAGAGGAACATCAAATGAAACGTCATGGGGGATCACATTACACACATGAAATCACATAAAAAGAAAAATGAAAAAGTAGAAGACTAGTAAGGCACAGGCGAGTCAACCTAAAGCAAGTCATCCACCTCCCAATGTTGGTTGGTATAAACAAAAGGCGAGCAACTAGCCAAAGGGACAACATCAAGTGTCAAACTAGGACACACACCAACTTCAACACCCTTTTTAGGAGATTTGTCATTTGAGCTCATGGAAGAAGAAAATAATGTATTCAACTCATCATGCACTTGTTCATCAATTTTTGCAATATCAATGTCATCATCTAAGTTAATCACAATAGGAGTTAGAATAACAATTTCAATACAATGTTCTTGTTTATGTTGCAGCGAGGATTGAGAGTCATCATGCATTGCTTTAGGTAGGTTTGGATTTTTATTTTCTATGTTATTGTTGTTTTCTTGAGTTTGCAATCTACGAGCAATAGCACGACGTCTACATCTATGATCTCTAGCACTTCAATTTTGTTTCAATTTATTGTCAATTTTTTTTTGTGTAAGAGTGGGTTTGTCAATCAAAGGTTCCTTCTCTTCCTTGGGAGGACTAGAAGAAACAACAAGAGGTTTCTCAACCGCTTTCTCTTTGACTTTGTAAACTTGTTTGATTCTAGTAGATACAACAAGATTGTTTATACTATCTCGTGTTCTCTTGTGGGAAATTAGAGGATGTTGTTCTATAGGTTGTTCTTGTATGTTCGGAAGCGTTTTTGGTTCAATCATTGTCTCATCAAGGATGGTTGGTTTGTTCATAGGTTGAGGCATGTTGCAAAGGGATAGTTCCGCTATTTTCTTTGCCTTGAATTTTTGATATGATTTGAAAAAGAATTCTTCACGAGGCTTGATAGGTTCCATACGCTCGGGCCAAGAGTAATCTAGTGAAAAATTCCCTTTTGCTAAGGCTGGATGAAGTCTGCTATGATGCACAGTGAAGATTTCATTGTCGAATGGAAACTTTAGACATTTATGCACAACCGAAGGGATGAAATTCATGGAGCGAAGCCATGGATAGCCTAGCTTCACACAAAATTGGTCCAATTGTGGGATGATGGAGAATGCAATTGTTAATGTTTTCGGTCCCACTTTTAAAGGGAGATCTATCAAGCCTATCATAGGGAAAGAAAATCCATTATGTGTCTTGATCCATGCTTTCGGTTTGTCGTTTGTATCTTGATATAGCTCATGCACATATAAGAATTCTTCTATGATCACATTCTCCCCACATATGGGATCAATCAGTATCCCATTAGTGGGCTTATTATTGATTTGGCTAGCTATGTAAAGAGGACCATCAGGTGCACATTGAGGTATGTCATTTTGTGAGAAAGAAATGTCAAGAGGTTGTCTAATTAAGCCCTTACAAGGTCTAGCTTTGATAAATGCTATCACATTCTTTGTGGGAGGTAATTGCATATCATCATCCATGTTGACATTGTTTTGGATTTTAATAGGAGGATTGACTATGGCATGTGTATTGTTATTGTCTTGTTTGTTCAAGTACTCCTAAAGGAAGTAACTAAGGCTATAGATGATTTGTGCTTTGTTTCAAGTTTTAAGCACTTTCCTTAGATTTTGTTATGATAGGAACCAAGCTAATGTCAATTCATTCACTAAGGATATGGGCTTGTAAGTTTTCTAGTTGTTCATATAGCTTGTCAATAACATCACGCATATTGATTATAGGAGGTGAAGTCATGGGAAATGAAGTATGCAAACTATGAGCCATGGAGGGTTGATTCTCAACACTATCAAAAAGAGAGTTAGGAAACCCAAGATCCACAACGAGTGAGATATTGCAGGATGACATGAGCCTCGAACATTGTATTATAATAGTATTATGAATAGGACACCAAGTTATAAAGCTCATACAAGTTTTACAACCCTAGTGTGCAAACCCTAGAATAGAAAAGGGACAATGCAATAACCTGGAATGAAATGCAATTTTCAGAGTCTAAGCAATACAATTTACTGATTACAAATGCAATAGGATGAAAATGAAATATTTTGATGCAATTTTAAACTTTTAACAATGCACTAAAATGAAGCAATTTAAGCTAAATGCAATGAAATTGATGAAACAACAAATCAGGAAACTGAAACAACAAGGTAACAACACCAAACATAAGCTAAAAAATGAGATTTTAATATCCCGAAAATGCAGATCTATAGCTAGTATGGACTCATTCACCAATAAGGGCGAATGGGTCCTGGTTAGATGTTTCTAAGATTTTTTGTGGGTTTCAAAGTGAATTTTGATGCTTTTTTAGTTGCAAAAAGGTTTAGATCAGACCTGATTAGGGACTTATTCACCAATAAAGGTGAATGGGTCATGGTTAGGTATTTTTAAACTATTTTTTGAAGATTTGCAAGCTCTCATTTATTTCTTTCAGTTCCAGGTTCAAAACAGTAAGCTTCAGCTTCAGATTTTCTAGAAATTCAATGTAAAAATGCAATGAAAAGATGAAATGCAAGGCCTAATTTAAAATGATTTTTTTTTAAATTTTCAAATGAAATTGAATGAGATTTAAATGAGATGCAAAATGACTGATTTATTTTTGCAATTTTTAGATTTAATAAGTGCAAAACAATGCAAATCTAAACCCTATATGATATGCAAGATTTCAATGCAAAAGAAGTAACCCTAAATGAGATCTTAATTCAATGCAATGAATGCAATATTTTAACTTAAGATGCAATGAGAAACTCCAAAAAATAGAAAATTGCAATGTTGAATGAGTTGGGTTCACTAGTTAATGTTAAAGTGAAAAATAGGGTCCACCAAAATGGATCAACAAACTGATGGACCATTAATTTTTCTAAGACCCCTAACACCTCAAATTATGTAAAATAAGATGCTAATAACAACCAGAAATGCAACCTAACTGTTATAGCAACTATGGGGAATGTTTTTAGAGCACAAAAATATGTGTACCTGGCTAGAAAGCTAATATATTTGAGCTATGGAGGACTCATTCGCCTTCAATGGCGAATGGGTCCTTTTAGGGCTTTGGAAAATTGATTTTAGGATCATGTTCCTTGATGTATGCACTCTTAAATTCCTTTTTATCAAGTTTTGGAATTCTGTATGCAATTATGTAAAGCTCTTTCTATGATCTTGCACTTTGGATGACAACTTTAGCAACTTTGACAATTTTGCTCCAAATCTTGCTCAACTTGATCTTCAACCTGTAAATATGCAAACACACACTCAAGGGCAGAAAAACTTGTTGATTTGTTAGTGAATGGGGGTTTCCCTTAGTCAAACTCCTTGTAGGTAATCAAACCAAATGACAAGGAAATTGAAGCATGAAACACGAAACATGTAAATGATGTCACCTTGGATGTTGTCTTGTGAAAAAAATCTACAAACTATCATGGAGTGCCATGAAGAATGTAGATTTGGGATCCTTGGAAATTATGTGAATAATAGTTACAAATAGATCTTCTATGCTACATCCACCTCTTAGCTCAACAACATGAATGCATGTGTCAAACCCTTGAAATGATGATATGATCTTGAATTGTTGCAATAAACACTTGAAATCTTCCTTGAAATGCCTTTGAAATGCTCTATAATGCTCTTCTAAAGTATTAGGATGCTCTCTTGAAAATCTTAGGTGAAACTATGTGAATTAACCCTTTATTTATACTAAATTAGGAGATTAACCCCGAAATTCAAAGAATTAAGGCCGACACTAGATTTGGGAAGAAACATTATTCAATTCCCACCAGAATGAAATTCAAAAATGGGGGGCTCATTAAGGGAGGACCCATTTGCCCAAGGGAGGACCCATTTGCCACCTTGCGCGAATGGGTCCTGGTTCAGTTTACCAGGACCTAACCCTGGGGGATTGAAAGGGGGTTATAAACCCATTCACCATCAAGGGCGAATGGGCCCCGGCTCAAATTACCAAGACCAAAATTTTCCCAATGAAATATTTTTTTGTTTAAATTATGATTGTCAAGATAGATCTTTAGGAGGTATCAAAATTAAGGCCTAAATTTGAATCAAAACTGGGTTAATAACTCCAATTAACCATAATTAATTAAGACCACCTAGATAAGTGTGAAAGTGCCCTATAACACTTTACAACACTTAAGCAAGGTACAAGTTATGTAAATTTTATTTAGAAAGGGGCCCATAAGGCTTAATTAAACAAATAATTCCTAGAAAAGCATGAAAGTGTGTTACAACACTTTACAACACCCTTGCAAAGGACCAATTAAGGCATGTTTTAGTTAAATAAAGGTAGTAAGACAATGTGAATGTATACAATACATTACAACACCACTCCAAGACATCATCAGTTCAACTTTAATGTCAATTATCAAACCAAGTAAGGAAAAATGCTACTTTTTCCATTACTACAGTAATAAACAAGATGTTCTTTACCATTATCCTCTTGTTGAGCCAACAATGCTGCTATATAAAGGATGAATGGTCTTTCTTACATAGTGGGTTGTAAAACAGGTGGAGTAGTGAGATAATATTTCAAACTTTCAAAGGCCTATTTACAATCCTCATTCCACTTAAACTCAACTTCTTTCTTAAGAAGTTGTGTAAAGGGTAATGTTCGATTTGTTAAGGATGCTACAAAATGACGAATAGATTGGATTCTCCCTTATAGGGCACGAAACTAAGAAATATTTTTAGGAGGTGGCATGTTATTGATAGCATCAGTTTTCTTCGTTTCCACCTTAATGCCTCTATGAGATACTATAAAACCTATGAGTTTTCCAGTATCCACACCAAAGACACATTTTTTGGATTTAATCTCATGTTCTAATTTCACATTCTTTCAAATATTGTCCAAAGGATATTCACATTATCTTGTCAAGTTAAAGATTTAGCTAGAATATCATCAACATAATCTTCCAAAATCTTATGTATGTAATCGTGAAATATCAATGTCATAGCTCTTTGATATGTTGTGCTTGCATTCTTTAATCCAAAAGGCATAACCACCCAACAAAATGTTCCCCAAACTGTGGTAAATGCAGTCTTGTATTGATCTTGAGGGTTGATAAAGATTTGATTATATCCCAAGAATATGTCCATGAATGACAACAAAGCATGGCCCGTAGTCAAATCTACTATCATGTCAATATTAAGAAGAGGAAAGTCATCTTTTAAAGATGCTTTATTAAGGTCACGAAAAATCCGTACACATCCTAATATGATTATCAGGTTTTACAGCTATGACAATGTTTGAGATCCATGGAGAATAGTCAATAGGTTGAATAAAACCAACTTCCATAAGTTTTTCAATCTTAATTTTAACCAATAAATCTATCTTAGGATTCATCTTACGTATCTTATGTCTTACTGATTTAGCATCTTGTTCCAAGACTATGTTGTGTGTCACTATCTTAGCATCAATACTTGGCATATCCGAATAAGTCCAAGCAAAGAGTTCATGAAATTTGTGTAATAGGGTTGCATGATCTTCTTGTTCATCCTCATCAAGGCACTTTCCTATTTGAATCACTTTTTCTACATTAGATGTGTCCATCAGAATGTTGATTGTATCTCCCATAGGAAGTACATTTTGTCTTAGAATTTTAGAATTGTGTTCTTTAACATTGTCAACATCATTGATATCCTTTTCTTCATCCACTTGTTTAGTACTAACCATAGCACAAGTGACTCCTTGTTTCTTAGGGGGGGTAAATGACTTGTCATAAACTCCTATCATTTCTTTCAAAGCTTCATCATCTTCAAGTATTCCAATGATTCCTCGCATGTTGTATCAACCAATTCAAGATGCTTCAAAGAGAGAGTTGTCTTAGAGGAACTACACATGATGGTGTTGATGTTGAGTGAAGGTATTTTGTTTTTTCTGTTATCTCAGAAGGATAGTATCCAAGACCACTTTTTTTTCCTTGTTTGTTAAGCTCCATAGGAACATAGATTCCTTGTTCTTTCCTTCCACATCCTTTTCCACTATAACCAAGTTGTTTCAATAGATCATAAACTCTTCCATAAAGTTTTTCCATTTCTTTTTGATTCAGTGGTTTTCATAGTCCACTTCATTAGAGGTTGTTGTATAACTTGTGCATTCTTCTTGCATAGACAAAGTAGATGCTTGTGAGGGTTCTTCCGAGTTTTGTGTTGACATTACCATTTATTCTTTTCCCTTTTCAGGTTATTTTGTTGTGATCTTATATTCTCCCATTAATGTTGGTGTGAAATATAAGGAACCCCAATCGTCTTCTAATAGCTTCGTGACTTCTTCAATATGCTTTTCTTTTTCTTGTTCTTGCGTGATTTCAACTTTTGAAGTTGGTATCAAGGTTTTCACAAGACTTTGGTTATCTTTCTCAGTGTGCAAACAACTTTTAGGTTCAAGGTCGGCCTTGATTGTGTAAACTTTATTGTTGTAAACATACTTCATTAAATGATGAAGATTCAAAGGCACCACATTCATGTCATGAATCCAAGCTCTACCTAAAAGAAGATTATATGAAAGATCATGAGGCATAACATGGACAATAGTTTGTAATGTGGCCTTTACAATTGTAATAGGTATTTTTATTACACCAAGAAGTTGTTTTCCTATGTTATCAAATCCGTGAATGGATAGAGAATTAGGTTCGATCTTGCTTGTATCGATTCCAACCTTATCAAAAAGGTTCACACTACACACATTAAGGGTTGAGTTGTTGTCAACAAGGGTTTTCTTTATTCCTTTCCTATTAATAATGGCTATGTTGCAAGTGTGAAGGTATTGTCATTGATGTCAACATGATGTCAACAGAATGGTGTTGTCATTGATGTCAACTATGTGTTGAGGAAGTTTGTTGCATGATGAAGATGTCAAGGATATTGAAAAATTTGTGAAAGAGGAAAACAGGTTGTTGCAGGTTGTGCATGTGTAGTTGAGATATTGAGGAATTGTTGTGAGCACATGGAGCTATCTTTATAGTTTACTGTTTGTAGATGTGTTGGAATGAAGTAATGTGCTAAAATGATGTATCTACTACTTGGTTTCCAAGTGCATTTGAGAAAATTTGATAAACTGAGAAAATAGTGTTGTGCAAGTGTTCAAAATGTGCTCCAAGATGTGTATCTAATACTTGGTTTATTTTGTGTTGATGCTATGCTTGTGCGGATTTGATATGTTGTTCAAGGTTGATAGTATTTGCTATATCTAGAATTTGGGTTTCTAGATCATTGTGCAAAGTGAGATATTTTCACCAGTGTGTGAACCATTTTTTTAGTGTTATTTTTTGTGGTGTAGGAGAAATGTATTTGCTCTGGGTGTTTCTCCATAGTTTGGCTTCAGGTTGCACAAATTTAGGAAGTTGCTTATAATGTTTGTATCTTTCAAAATTCAAGGGTTCACTTGATTTGTTACAGTACAATGTGTGTTTCATGCGTCAGTGTGTGAATAAGGTTTACCAAATGTTCTGGGTTGAAGTATTTCTATGATGCAAGTTTGGATAAAGTCTTTGTTGGAGCTCAGGTGGTTCGAGGATTATTCTAGATTGTGTTCAAGTGAATTTTGTTGTTCAAAAATTTCAGATTGATCTAAGGAAGCATGCACTTAATGTTTTATGGTGTTTAGTATGGGTATTGGCCGACCTTGTGTTAGCACTACATCTGAAGTTTATGAAAGTGTGTTGAGGTGTGTTAGGACTTATTTGGGTCCTAATTAAGGATTTGTTTGGGTCTCCTTCATTCCTATCCACCACTTGAATGTTTGGGTGTTGACCTAATTTGAAATTTTAAAATGTAATGGATAGTTGCCGACCTTGGATATTTTTTTCAAGGTTGAGATTGATATAAATAAGAGTGGTGTTGTTGTAAGATGTAAGAGAGAAGCAAGATAGATGCGAGTGATGAATGTGATGTGAATTACAAAAGTATAGATGTGAATTTGAGCAGACCAGTGCAAAATTCAAAGTGTTGGATTCTTGAATGCAGTGAGTTGAAGGTGTCCACAATCTTTCATGCAAGGCTACGAAAGTGTTGGAGCATTTGTGGTGGTTTCCCTGTTGTATTGATAAGTTGTTCTCTATGTAACATTTCTCTTCTATCTTCTTGTGTTTTTGTATGTGGTTGTGAGCCTTTTTGGACAGTGTGTCCTATTCTGGCAATGAGCCCTTGTACTAGTTTTGCAATTACTTATTGTGAGCTAATCCTCACTATGTTTTTTCCCTCATTGGGTTTTCCATGTAAATCTGGTGTTGTCTTGTGTATAGTGTTGTTATTTTAGTTTTTGTTATCTACATTTCATGATTAATCACTTTAACATAATAAGGGTTTAATGAATGCTTGTGGATCTGATTATTGTTGATGGTTTTGATGTTTTAATTTACTACAATTGATTCACCCCCCCTCTTAGTTGTCTTGTTCATTCAACAATCGGTATCAGAGCAAGGTTCCTTGGAGAAGACCTTAACTGCTTAAGGTAAATCCGGGATGGCGAAACAGATATATTTCCCTAGATTTGATGGAATCGACTATGAATTCTAGAAGAGAAAGATGGAAGGATATTTGGATTCTCATGGATTTGAGATTGAAAAGGAAATAAAGACTCAATGTGTTGCACCTTAGAATGGTCCAAGCAAAAGTAATGAGATCAAGGCACATGAGGTAAATGTTACTTGGCAAGATTTATTCTAATGAATAGTCTTTCAAATTTTGAATTGGTTAAAGTTATGAATCTTAAGACTGCTGAAAAGTTTGGGACAAGTTAGAGAGCATTTATGAAGGAGATGACAAGGTTAAACAAGAAAATTTGCAAAATCTGAAGGCACAATTTGAGACCTTGCAAATGTATGAAGATGAAACAATTACAACCTACATGCAAAGAGTTGATGAGCTGGTAAGTGTTATGAGAGGCCTTGGTGCGCAAGTCAAAGAACCTAGGGTGGTAAAGAAAGTTCTCAGAACTCTTCCTGACTCATACAGTGAAAAGGTATCTGCTATTGAAGAAGTTGCAAATTTTAATATTTATTCTAGAGATCAGTTGATTGGTACACTAACTTCATTTGAAATGAAAAAACTTGGTTTGAAAAATGGTACAAAAGTGGAGACTATTTTTAAGGCCAGAAAATTAGAAAAGGTTGAAGATTCAAATGGAGAAGATCTTGATGATGTGGAAGCTAACTTTGTAAGAAGGATGAAGAAGGGGATGGGTAAGTACAAAGGTAAACTACCTTTCAAATGTTTTAGCTGTGGAAATATAGTTCATTATGCTTCAAGATGTCTAAACAGAGTTGTGAACAATAAAAGTAAGGAGAATAAAGGAAAGATGATTAAAAGAAGTTACTATGTCAAACGAGATGTTGGTATTTCTAATGATGAATTTGATTATGGAGATGCTGATGAAAATGAATGCTTGTTCTTGGCTTTAAAAGGTGAATCTACTTTTGCTAACTCTAAAAGTTGTGTGAAGGAAAGTGTTCCGAAGAAGGTTGAAGGTACTTTGGTTTCTGCTTTTCATGTCAAATAGGATAAGAACTACTGGGTTGTTGACAATGGTTGCTCTAATCACATGATTGAAGACCCAAGTTCATCCTAAATGTCTAGCCTATTGCAAATTAGAGTTCTTTAGACACATCTTTTGGATTTGTCCTTTTTCTCAAGATGCTTGGAAGATAATATATGGTCTCTTCTATCATTTTCATCCAAGATTTCCCACAAATAAATTGCTATATTTTGGGATGCAACCTTGTGGCCTAGTTACATTGCTAGAATTTGGGATTTCTTTCAAGCCTCTATTTTGTTTTAGCTCTTGAAAGCAAGAAATAGTGGTCTTTTTCATGTCGAAGCTATTACCTATTATTTTGGTCTTAAAGAGAAATTTAATGTGCTTACCTCTATTTATTTTTTAAATCCAAGCATAGGTGGAAGTGGTGCTAAAATACCACAAAATACAAGACCTCCTCAACTACGAGGGGAGTGCTCTTTGTACCATGAGGATAGTTTCACCTAATCACATTCCTCACTTATTGGTACAAATGACTCCTCAACAATGGATCCATTCAAAAAAAATCTTCTCATCACCTCCTCTTGAATAGAGGGGTTTAACAACATCCTTATGGGAGAAAGCTTCTAGGCTAGCATAGGATGATATTGAGGCATTTGTTGTGCCTTCACCATTGGGCTAAGGAGTATTGGTGTCACTTGTTGTGCAAGACCCTCACGGTGGATAATAGATCCTTAACTCTTAGTTTGAAGAGTTCCTTCTCTTGGGTGGATACTTGGTAGGATGATCCACCCTTCCCTCTTGTCATCCTCACCTCTTAGTACAACTACTTGTGCTTAGCATCATCAACTCCTCACCAATGGATCCATTCATACAAAGTCATATCTCACTATCTCCTCTTCAATAGAGGGGTTTATCACCTTTCTTCGAGGAGAAAGCTTCTAGGCTAACATAGGATGTATTGAGGCTCTTGTTGTGCGTTTGCCACTAGGCTAGGGAGTATTATTGTCACTTTTTATGCAAGACCTTCAAGATGGTTAATAGATCATTGACTCTCATTTCAAAGAGTTCTTTCTCTTGGGTGGTTACTTGGTAAGATAATCCACCCCTGACTCACCCCCAAACCCTTGCCTCTTATTGCCACTACTTGTGCTTGACTATGTTTGTTTGATATTTTATGTTTTAGATTGTAGTTTAGTAGGCTACTTTTTCTTGTAAACATTTTATTACACTCTATTATTTCTTAATTAATTTAAGACTCACATGAATAATGTGTAAAAGGTTAATGATAGGATTCAAATCACTTACCTTCCTTTTGCTTCAATTGCTTTAACAATTCAACTAGACACACACACACATAATGTTGATATTTTGTTATTGATTATTTTAGCCAAACTCAAAACTATGACTAATTAAGTTTTTATAGAAACATTTTCAATTTTAAAAAATCCCAAAAATATCTTAAATACAATATATAGAGGAGAGGGGCCCATAATGGAGGAGGGTCCAATACTGGGGATAGAAATAGTCCTCAATGGGTCTTATAGTGGAGCACCTTAATATCTAATTGTAAAACACTTTTTATCCATTAAGTACACAAACTGACAAATCATGTGATGCCACATCAGCGCACCAATAAAACATGACTCAGTGCAGCACTGTCGGTCTCACTTTTTTGGGGATTTTTTGGATACCTCAACGAAAAGCATGTTGATGTGGCATCATATTTGATGATGTGGCCCTAAAACGAAATATAGAAGCACATAAGTTGCCAAATAAACTGCTGTACAAAATTGGGAGTGATTTGAAATTTTCACGTAGGATTTTGAGAAATGCGAAGTTAGGGTGCTCCACTATAGGCCCCTCTCCCCTATGTAGACTTAAAAATATCAATTTGTGGAATAGAAAATTAGACGTAAATTATTGGATGATTGAGTTTGCATATAATAAGAATAGTCCCCCGTGTGAAATACAAATTTGTTAAAAAAAATATTGTTGTTATTAACCTGTTATCATTGCACTTTTGAGATTGACATCGCTGTAAATGGCAGATGTCCAAAGTTACATTAGAGATTGTGAATAAAAAGCATCTGCGCGGATGAGGAACAGGAGAAATCTTTGTTTCCAGAAATTAATTTTTTGGGCGAGAAGGGAGGGTTTTGGATTTGAATAAATTTTCCCTTAATTGAGGAATATCCTTATCCCCAAAATGGTCCTCTGGTAAATAATAGCCAGTAATAGGGTGAGGCATCCAACTTCTCTGTCTACTCTTCTCCTCTGCCTCTTTTGCCTCCACCTGCGCTCCGAGTAACTCCATTTTGCTCGCTATGGCGCCGTATTCTCTCCTGCAAATTACAAATAAACTAAACTAAATCAAGAACCATTCATTTTGCACCAGAAATTTTGAAGATGGGAGGAGATTAAGGAAATCGGAAGCTTACCTGGCTATATTTCCAAACCCAAAATCATGAGCGCAAAGTCGAGAGAAAGCCTTGGAATCGAGCATAGAGAGATACCTGGCCATGGGAACTTCCTCTGTTTTCTTATTCCGCAAAGACACAGATAAATCTCAAATGGCTTTCACTGATCTGACAATGCGGAGGATGGACGATTTAAATAGAATTTGTTGGTGGTAAGATTAATTATTGAATTCCTTTTTCAATTAAAGAAAAGAGTTAGTGCGCGTGGACGGCGTCAAAGAAAAGGCTGGTCTTTTCTTTTTTGACTGGCGCAAGCGGCGGAGGGCAAAAGAATGTAGAGTTGTACATTCTCTGGATTGCCACCTGGCAGTCAAGACAATGAAGCGACCGTGTAAAAAGGCTTTGCCAGATGCTTCCAACTAGGGACCGACTACGGAGTCTACGCGTCAGTCTTTGCGGCTCTTTATTCATCATTCATTATTTCTGAGCATCCCTTCCACTTGCGTTTACAAGGTAAGAAAAGTAATTTAATAATCATTTGAACAAAATCGGACTCTATAGACCACATGAAGAGATAGAGATACAGGGGACCATCTGTAGGAGGTGGGGAATGATTTGCTTCCCTACCATTATTGCCATCAATTAGTGGTGAATGAGATAATGACATCTCTATTTAGGGAGTATAAAATAAATTTAAAGAGGTATGCATGCAGGCATGTTCAATTTAATATTTTATCATGATACATATTTTTATTAAGTTTGTTTAAATTTTATTTGTTTTTATCTTGGTCTTGGATGAGATTGTGTGAGCAATCATATCCTCTTGTCTCAAAATTCAAATTTTTGCATTTCAAGGCTAATAATTCTAAGACATGGCCATTACCCATTGGCATAGGTGCCAAGAGTTTTAATTATACATTTAAAGATGTGTATTTAAATGCATCACTCCAAAACACATGCATATTATCAAAAGTATATCTTTTTTAATAAGAATTAGTCATTGGTGCTTTAAACTCTACCGTACAATTATAGACACACCCTATGAACTAATATCAAGGATCAAAGTTGAGTTAGACAATCAAGCAAGAATCATAATCAAACTACAAATAATTTGGGCCAATTGATAAAGTAAGTGCAACTCTTCCCATCAAGCTTAGGAGAGTGTTCCTTTTAGTTCTCATGAGACGATTATAAAGAAATGGCATAATTATGTTGCAAACACAGACTAAACCCTTTAGGCACAAAATTAATCCAATTTATTCAATCACAACTTATTTTCTATGTTATCTCTTGTAGATCAATTAATCAATTATAGCATACAACCTATAAATGCATTCATTATGTAAATAATTCCAAAAGATGAGCCTTACAATGATTCTTTACACCTTTAAGGATAGTTTATAGGTTTGAATCAAGATATAAATTATAATAGAATAAAACATTCATCAAATAAGATCATGATCAATTACTTCTTGAGTCTAGTGTGTTCATCCATGGGTGACAAATTCCAACCTAAAAATCTATAAACAATGAAAGAGTAAATTTTTTAACCTACACAATAAAATATAAAACAAGATTTCCAAAGAACCCTATAATAACATCAAGTATGATAGTTGATGTATTACAAAAGATCCTTAATTATCCACTACTGATCTCATAGTATCTAAAATCTTGTTTTTATTTTTTTTTTATAATAAGATTTGAATTAGAGATAAATCAATTACAATAATAAAGCAGCAAATGAAAACTCAAGGATATAGGAATCTCTTGAAACACTAGGTTATTAATGGAGAACTCTTTGTAAAACAAGAAATCATATATTAACTTCTTTGAAAGTAACTTTACAATATTTAATTAAAAAATAAACTCAAGAACCAAAGATACCAAGTTGACATCCTATAACGTGCCCTTGGACACGATAATCATTAAAAATACCTAAGACAACAATAGATACCTTTAGAAGAAAAAATATCATTATATAACAAGATGTCAATGATCATATCAAAATGATGATTAACACTTGTCCATGTTGCATTATATGTCAAGTATGGCAAAAAAAAATTGTTCACAATTTTAAAAAAAAATTATGTCCCAAGAATAGTTACTCTAACAAAAAAGATACCAATGCCCCTTCAAATTGCAATATTTAAGTGATGAAAATTTTCCTAGGGAACTTTTTCAATCATCTCAACATGATCCTAGATATTCTACAATGTAGTTTTCTTGGCTAATTTTTTCTCCATGAATAATTCAAGACTATCCAATTCCTCGAGTGATTATAAAATGAATAGTGTTTTTCGTAGCTATTTATTCCATTTCTCCCCCCCTTTTCTAAGTTCACCATATAATCAAATCACAATTAAATCTCAATCTTTTATTTAAAGGACCTACATCCTTGCTAAACCCCTTGAGGCTAGACTCCAAATTACCAAAACTTGAGAATCTAGAGGTAATTTTTCTTAGAAGACTTTGTAGGTAAGCCCAAGGAAATATATCTAGAAATTATTTGAGATTCTTTTGTTACAACTCTTGATTGACTATTACTAGATGACTCATGCATGAAACCCCTTGTTGATGTGTAACATGGATGCATGATTCATTACCCTTGTTTAAGTGTCACCTATTCTAATTTGACATCATTTTGGTTGCCAAAAAATTTACTCAAAATTCCTATACAACATTGCCACTACCTCGTTATACACTTAACTAATATTACTTACTCATTCTGAATAAAATTTGAACTAATAAGACTTAAAAATATAATCTTAAAGGACTAATTAAATCAAATTATTGGTGACCCATCATATCCATATGCCTTATTCCAATTATATTGGCATCCTTCATCAATTGGGAGTTTACAATACTAATTATATTCACATTTGCTTGAGGTTTTATCCCACCTAACATCCAATGTTTTATTGTCCTTGATATATGTATTAATGCATGTCTCTAGTGCTAAAATATCCTTAGGGGGCATAATTTTTTATAAATTTTATTGATCATCATAAATTAAGAGTTAAAAAAATCAATTGCCAATGTCATAAACCCACCCTTCCATATTCTTAGATCCTTGCAGTTTATTTTTCCATTTCTAAGTTTAAGTATTTTAGATTCTAACAAGCTATTGAGTTCCTCAAACTTTTTTCTCAAACTAGATCTCAAATGTTGAATCAATGGCACTATAATAGGAATAAAAATAAATATATCATGCATTACTATAATCTTAGGGAAATTTGTTTCATCAGTATTTTTGTATTAAGAAATATTTTCTTCATCTAAGGAATTCAAGATATCCACTTGTCTATTATTTTCAATATCCCTTACTTTTCTTTGGCATGTGTTCTTATTCATTTTTGGATATTTACAAAATACTTGGACATAAGCATTCAAATAAATTAGAAATTATTTAGACTCAATGATACGAAGTCTCTTGAATTTACCAACTTTGATTTGTAATTATGTACTACCAATTTGGATTCATCTTTTTCTTTCTTAGCCTCTTTTAATAAAATTTCTAACTCTTTACCTTTCTTGTCCATCTCCTCCTTCCTTGTAGATGTAGGTGCTAATTGGAGCGTAGGGTTAGGAAGGATATAATTTTGCATAGGAGCTTGAGTTTATTAATTTATTTCACTATACACTACCCTCAAGTCCATCATTTGATTACTTAACCTCACATTTGTTTCTTCTATGTTTTGTAGTCCTCTTCTATATTTTGGGTAGTGGTTCAACTTAATTGGGTAGTATAGGTTGCCAATTTTTCTATATCCACTAAATTAATACATCTCAAACATTTTCAATTAGATTTTATTTTCTAGCTACTAAGGAACATAATCAACTTGAGGTTTATTATATGAAAGGACCAATTACCAAATAGCTAAAGTTTAAAGAAAATGGTTAAATAGTGACCTCAATAAAATAAAGTGGATTCTATTTGGTCTTTGAGAATATCATCAAAACCCTCTCTTATCATCATGGTGTCAACACCACGCCCTTTGTAATTTCATAGCCATATAATAAACATCCATTAGCCTTACCAATTTCTCTCCCTTCTTTAAGACTAATATTTTCCATATAAAAATAAAAAATAGGATGAGGGACACTTCTTTTTGTAGTATCATGTTCATCCACTAATAAGATAGCCTTGTTTTTCTTCTTCAAGATAGTCTTTCCTCTCATTATATTTTCTCATCCAAGAAAACATTTTGAAATCAAGAGTATTGACAAATAGACTATGAATCTACTAGTAAATCTTGGCATCCCTTATTACAAATATATTTTGTGTCATTAGTATTTACATATCTTTTTGACAATGTATTGACATCTTGGATAATAAGATTATAAGATTTTAAATGATATGTAGATCTAATAAATTCAAACATATATCCTTCTGCAGGTACAAACTCTCTAGTCACCTTATTTATAGGGTTGTCGATCAAAGGGAAAGGATCAAATTGCATTATCACTTGCTCACTCCTTTGTGGTGGTTCATGAGCTATTGATGCTACTATAATGGCATGAATTTGCCCCCCTCACAAATTCCTCGTTTACGTACCTCCTACCTTAGACAAATTAAATTCGATGATGTTATTCCACATCCTTCATTCACTTCCCATCCACTTGGAAGTTATTTTTAGTGTCAATGGAGGATACTCTATCGAGGATGCTAGCATGGTGCACGAACGTCTGCATGACGCATTGTTGTCTTGACAGGATTCTTACCTTTGGAATCTGTTGAGGCATTACAACTCTCCATTGCTGATGAAGTGTAACGTTTTTGCACCCTTGACTGACCTCAAACGACTCCTTTGCCTTTGATTTCACCTTCAAATTTCCATCTCCTTCATTCATTCACTCTCTCTTGGAAACTTCTTAATCTTCTTGGCATTCTACTTGATCATTCTCAATATTCTTACCACCTTTGAAGTTGCAAGTTGATACTCTACTTACTTTACTCCTCTCATTGTTGCAGAAACGTTGGCATCTACAAGCTTGCGAACTCACACCTTCTCCCATTTTCCTTGATTGCACGGGCTTGAAGGTGATATCACTCCATTCCCTTTTATCTAGCATCATTGTGTTATTTTCGTAGCATATTGTTGTTTAGCATAGTGTATAGTACTTCCATTTCAATATTTCTCTTTATCATATTTCTCTATCATTGCTATATTGGTTGTCCGTGGAGGTGGAAACACCAAAGTGGGGGATTGACTATGACAATCCTTTATACACAACCCCAACATTTTCCTGTCACTATGCATGTAGGTATTTTGTTTGTGTGGAGCTTGCGAGAGGTTGGACTAACCGTAAGTTGGATTTCTACTACCCTTGCTCATCATTTCATTCATAACCAATCTATTTATCAAGTTAAAGTATTATTCTTGTTATTCCAGTAGTTTAGTTGGTTTTTGCTTTTTGTTATCATATTAAACTACATTTTTCAAGACATTGGTAGGTTCTCTTTGAGTTTCGACTCTACTTTACGTTCTCTATCCATATGGACACTAGTTCCCAATTGAGATGCCAACACACCGCATTGTCATCCATTCCTCACGTTGGAGTCCTCTAATAGTGAGATGACTAAATTGCAATCTGGACTCCAGAAATCTGCTCACCTGACTTCCTAACCTCTCGGGTTGGTAGAAGGAAAGAGGAAGATCAATTTCCCTTCCTTATCACCCTCTTAAATATCAAACCTATCTTAAACAATCCCTTAGCTTGAGGTAGATTAGGGAAATTGATTATTCTAGACCTTCTTGTGACCTAGGGTTCTGAGTAGTCAATCCCCCTCCTCTACAACTACATAGGATGGAATTATAGAGGGTTTTTATTCTCCTAATATTCACCAATATTTTCTACAAATCTCTACTGATTTAAAAAATCACCATTAAAATTTATATATTTTTCAAAAAATAAGAAAGATTCACAAATAGAATTAATTATTTTTCCAAAAATTAATGCAAGAGTCACTAGAATTTTATAAATTATTCTAAGGGAGGTTTCTTAAAGTTGTCCCTGCATCACATTTTCAATTTCCCTATTTTTCAAAAATTTCTATCATACACAACACTTTATCTCCAACTTGGAATGTTTTACTCCTTGCAAATTTATATTGTTCTAAGATTTCTAGAACCTTTTTATTTATTTTGATTATGTGTAGAAATTAATCTCTTCTCATCTCACTTCTCTAGTTCTACTTGATTGATTCTTCTTTACTTAGTCTCAGTTTGTTAGCTAGTCTTATATTTGACATCATACTGGATTAGGAGTTTGGTATTAAGTCCATACACTAGACAAAAGGGATAAAATTTTGTTAGTATTTTGTAAGAGATAACATATGCCCATATCATAGTTTGAATCAAGTAACATTCCAATCTATTGTATTCTCATTAGACATTTTGGTTAGCATGATTCCAAATATCCTATTAAATGTCTCACTAGATCCAATAGCCCGAGGATGATAAGGGGTGATTCTATTGTGTGTTGTCATGAAATTATTAAGAATCGCAACAATAGTCTTATTAACAAAATGTTTCCTTTGGTTGCTAGTGATGCTTATTGGATATCCAAACTACATTATTTTATTTACATATATGAATTTAAAGGTAGTTTTTGTAGTAAAAAAATTGGTAGCCTTGGCTTCTACCCATTTGGTGAGGTAATTGATTCCTATTATAATAAATATTGTATGGGACTTATATGTTGGAGGTTCAATGGGCCCAATTATGTCTATTACTCATTTTTCAAATGGGATTGATATTGGAATCAAGGAACACTGAGAGGGGGGAGTGAATCAGTGTATTGCAAAATTTAACTTTATTAACCTGATCTTTAAACCACTTATAACATTGAACCAAAAGAAAGATGCAAGAACACAAAGTAATCGACCACAGCACCATAACACAAGGATTTTTACGTGGAAACACTGTTAGGGGAAAAACAATAGTGGAGGTCAATCCACAATATGAGTATACTCAAAATAAGTGTTTACAAATGGGGAATGCACATGCATTCAAGAACACTACCTAGAGCTCACTGCTCAAATACAAAAGGCTTACTGCCCAAAAGAAGAATCATAGATAGACAACTAGAATGGATGAACTATGAAATAGCATCTGCTAATGCCTGAGTATAGTTCTGGTTAAGCACATTAATCGCATTCTTCACACTCTTTGATTCTGCTCTTGAAACTGTGTCTCCTTAAATTTAGATCACCAATCTCTGCTATGTGCAAGTGAAACTGCAGACAATCGATCTATATTCCTTCTAAATTTCACAACACATCACAACACACATCAAAATGATAGAATTAATCGATTATATATATCTGCGACTAGAGATTATATCAAATACATGTCAGCCTTAACAAAATATAAAACATGTACAAATTGTCAGCTCAATCCATAAACAATTATTAATGAAAGCTAATCAAAGTTGGCCACAACATAGTGAGGACCCAAAACAACATCCTCAAACATGAACCACCTTCAAAAAATATTCCTCGAAGATCCACAACATGCTATAATCATCGAGTCGACCTTTTTGCGTTGTTAGACTAAAAATGAATCAACCGCATCTTCTAACTTGCACACCAATCAATATGAGGCTCTATGATTCAAAGGAAAGATAGTTAATACATCAAACAACCTTCCCTGAGATCCACAATGCAAAATGATAACATGAAATTACATATGAATCGATATACACAACTTCGTCGGATACCCCGTTCTAGCTTTGACAGTTAACACATAGCTTCAATTTGACTTCCGGTACAAGAAAATACTGAAGTGCAGATAGGATTACTAACTAGGTTTTCCATCAATAACAACACCAGATGACTTGTGCAGTGTCTCTTTCCAACAATCTTCCCCTTTGGCATTGATGGCAACACTTAGTGAAAAATGACTAAGTGTTGGAATCAGTACCAACATGAATATACACTACAATCCTCAAAAATTCAAAACACAACTCCTCTTGAGATGAATATGACATTTTTCACTATCCCACTCTCCCCCTTTGACATCAATGGAAAAGACGGGAATCCGCATACCAAAAATAAAACAAAATTTCTATGAACAAACTGTATATGCACAAACATGCTTTTCTAATTTACATGAACTTGAATATATCTGCAAAATTGTTCTTCAACATGCTCAAACTAGTGTCCCAACCCTTTTTGAGACTCTCCAAAATAGTCATGTGACCACAGAACAAATAGGATTGCATCTCTACTGACAAAATATTTGTCGGATCACTGACATCCATAGCATCTTGTGCTTCCTTCAATGCACTAAGCATTGTCTCCATTTTAGGACCAATCAATCCTCTGAGCTCACATACCCTTTCAACAATTTTGTCATTTTCATGCTTCAAACTTTTAATTTTTTCAAGCAGGGATATGACTTGACCTTCTTGCTTATTCACAGAAACGGTTAGAGGATCAAAGGCTTAAGAAATATTTGCTAACTGTTTCTCATATTCCTTAATTTTATTCTTAGTGACCTCAGTGAATTTAGACAAAGATAAGCATGACTTGTATATATTTCCACCTTCAAATAATGCACCTTGTATGTTCTTTACATAGGTATCTAACAAGGATTTATCATTAGCAATCATACCTTTCAATCTACTGAACATGTTTGCATCAAATTCTTTCTTAACCTTATCCTCAGTTGTCTTTTCAAGAGACTCAAAGTGAGTACTTATAGAGTTGATAAGCTTCTTCAGCTGACCAGATCAAGAATCAGATGAGTCCTTGTTATGTGTAGGCATGATCTTCTCCAAGATACTGAATGCAAGACTTAGCAGCTCACTGTCCTCAATGTGATATTTTAGTATCTCCTCCCTTCCCTTGGCCTGAGCAAACGATGCTACCTTCATCTTTTGAATAGGAGATAGAGTGGCCAAGTTGATAGGACCGTCAACCAATTTAGGGTCAAACTCCTCCTGTTGTTCTTCTAAAAACTCCTTTACTGCCTTCGCAGTGTCTCTTGCTTCCACAACAACCTCCTTTTCCTCAACCTTCTTCTCTTCAATCATAGATTCTTGCTTGGCTTTAGGAATCTCTAACTCTTCAATTGATACATCTTTAGGAGCTTCAATCTCCATGGTAATTTTAGTATCTTGCATATCCAGAGGATTCTAAGTATCCTCAATTGTGTCTTCTTTCCCTTCTTCAATTTATGTACCAGATGGAGCATTTTCATCATGAATTTCTTCAAAAACAACATTATATCTGTTTTCCAACAGAACTGCCTTGAGAATTTTCTCAATATCTTTTGCCACTTCCTCAATCTGCCCAATCATAAGCTTATTCATCCTTGTTTTTCTCTTAAAATCCCTTTTAGCATCATTGAGGATTTTCTTCATTTCATCTATTGGCATTACTGGACATAGATCGACAAGTATGTGTTCTCTCATTTGTTCTTCTTCAAATCTTGCATTTACTCTCCTCATTTATAAGACTTCATATAGTCCTTTGGGTAAATCTGACATTATTTCTATGAGAGTCATATTGAAAATATTCAAATAATTTATTGTGGCTTCCTCAAGAGTTCTCTGATCAGCACTATCAAAGGTGACATACCATTCAAAAAGTGGTTTGAGATTACCATCCTTAATCAAATCTTTTTCCACTTCCTCTATAGACATACCTGACCTATCAATTTTCACCTTCTTCTTTGCTTTCTCTTCACCGGGTGGCTTGACTTTAGAGACTTTTGATGCCTTTGTGCCCTTATGCTTGATTTCTCTCACTTCTTCATCTAATTCAATTTCTTCATCATCTTCAACTACAACATAAACTCTTGTTCTTTTGTCCTTTTTCCTTTTTCCTTCTCTCTCAAATGTCTTAACTTGGTCTTTTACAGGGCTTGATTTCTTCACAGGACCATATGAAAGTGCAGAGCTCCTTGTAGATCTAGATCTAGTAGAGGATGTTGTCAGAGTAGTAGACTTAGTTCTAGCAGACTCTCCTTCTTCAACTTGTTCTCTTTTCCTCCTAGCTTCCCCCACAGCTTTAGCTGATATGCCCATGCTTTCTGCAAAAGCTTCAACTTCCTTTCTCACTTTCTGGATTATCATAGGCTTCTTTAGTTTTTCATGCACTTGCATATCTTTCTCTTCAAAGGTATTAAACCTTTCTTTTGACTGATCCCGAGGTTTACTCAATAGGTGTTGAGCATAAAACTCCAAAATATGTTCTTCAATCTCATAACCCATAGGCATTATCCAAACTATTCTAGGTTATGTTGCTTCCATCAAGAACTGATCAATGTCTACCATGAAGCAAATAGTGTTCTTGTATTTTTCCATAATAGATGTAGGAATCATTTCCCTAGCTTGCCTTTCACTCTAAAATCTTTTGAAGTAACCCTAGATTGCAATTTTCCTTGCTTTGTTGTCACCAATTCTATACAAGATGTCTCTTATTTGAAAAGCTACAGGTCTGTCACTTTGCCATTGCACCTTTTCAACTCCCAAAACTTCATTCATGAAGTAGAAGAATAGACATAACAACAAATTGTCATACTTGAAAGAGTTCTTCCTGTCCTTCTTGATTTTGCCAAGATTTTCAATTAGCTGGCCCCATAGTAACTCACATAGGTCATATTCTGCATTTTCCTTGACCATTTGATAAGCTGCATAGATTGCAGTACTAGATACAAAGTTATCCGAGCTAGAGTGACAACTTTTATATCCAATAACCATAGAATCAAATCTTACATCCACTTCAATGATTTCATTTATTGTCATGGCTCTTTTGTCGAAAACAGAACCGGTTGCCTTAGTGACTATTTGGTTCTTCATAGATTTCAATGTCGACAACCCACCAGATGAATTTATACTAGTAACAATGTGATCTTGAAGGGCTGACTTAACCACATAAACTTGGCATGCACTCGACTCAGTATGTACTGAAACCATTCATTTTTGTTGAACATGAGAAATTTCACAATTTGAGTGAACTTCTCTTCCAAAGATTTGAATTTGGGCCTTACATAGAGATCTTCTCCCACAATGTGATTTGTGAATAGATTTAACAACTGGGAGCTTCCTAATTCCTCAAAATTTGCATGAATATATGCCCTAATATCTTCAATATGCAAAACACCATACGAAACGAAATAAAATGCACACCTAATGGTTCTATCTCAATAGATTTGAATGGGTGCCATTTTAATTTCAGGTGGGGTCTATCCTTAATATCCACAACCAACAGAGCAGCCATTTTCATAAATTTCAAGTTCACAAGTTTTGCAGATAAATACCTTTGATTGGATTAGGGTTTGATCGTTGAATCACCTTCAGACTTGTATCTTCGCCAAATTCATTTGCAGAGATCTCCAAACTTCTTCTCAAAATGCAATGTGACAAATGAGGAATAAAAGTAACCTTTTATCATTTGCACACCTAACTTTTTTATCGCAATAAATTCTTTTGCCCTAGGTCTTCTGGATACCCTATTTTCATAGTCTATGAAAGAAAATTCTTCTGCGGACCTTCAAATTAGCATAAGTTTCCTCCTCAAGAGATCCCAAAACATCTGTAGATCATCAATGCAACTGTTGCAATTTGCCACATCCCGGTACTAACTACTGGCAGGGGGTTAAAAGATTTTATTAAGAACTCCCCCTAGGGCAGAGGCCTTAAGCTAATTCCCAGAGGAATTTCCAGCACCAGATTCCAATGTGGAATCATTTCCTACATCAGAAGCACTCTTCTTCACCCATGTCTTCTTCATTTGCTTTTTGATCTCATCTATAGTAACTTTTCCTTTTCCCTTATCATCCTTTTGTATATTTTTCCCTTTCTTTACCGGACCCTTCCTGCCTCTATAGAATCTTGCAATGTGACCGGATTTGTTACAATTATAGCACACTACATTTCTTTGTCAAAACCATTTATTCTATTGATTTTTTCTTGATCTACATTGGTTAGCAATATGGCCAAATCTATTGCAGGCATAACATCTAACATCTCTATTGAAAAAGTTGTTTGTCATATTTCTGCATTCAATTGACTTATGAACATACTTATTGCAATTGAAACACTGACCTAAGAATGATGGACCACTTGAATTCATTCTACTTCTAAATTGAGCAACCATATGACAAAATTTATTGCAAACAAAATAGTATCCATTGAACTTTTGAGCATTGAGTTGTCTTACCGGATACCTTCCAACGTTGTTCATTTGATTTCCTTGCCTAAATTTCCTTTGACCAGATCTAGAGCTTTCTCCTTTCTCGTATCCAAGACCTCGCTTGTCATTTCCAATCTTCTGACTTTGAATCAATTCATCAAGCTTAGCTGAGCTAGTCTTGGACTTCTCCTTGTATTCATTTGTAGTAGCAAGTTCATCCCTAAGAGTACCAATTTGTCTTTTAAGATCTTCATTATTTCGGGATTGTTCAAATTCAAGCTCCAATTGATTGAATCCATCAATAATTCTTCTACATTCTTCAGATTTTTCTTTCAAGGACTGAGTATGATTCTCTTCATTCTTCTTTCTATCTTCAATATCCTTGGTCATTCTCATCACAATAGATTCCATCTCATGCTTAAGGACAACATTATCTTTGGTGAGCTTTTCACATTCTTCTGTCTTTTCCTTCAAGGCTTGACTTAGTTATTCATCTTCCACACTTTTACTCTCTTTTTGCTTGATCTGATCACAAAGTTCATTTCTCTTTTCTCTGGACTTATTGATTTTGTCTTTCAATGATTGAATGAATTTCTCAGCATTCATGAGGCTTGCTTGCAATTCTCGGACTTTAGATTTGGACTGATCAAGATCATCTAGTGCCACCAAAAGTTGTTATTGAAGACTACTAGAATCCATTGAATCACTTTCCCAGATCTTCCCCAAGCTATTAAACTTCTTCCGAGGAACTAGGCTCTAATACCAATTGTTGGAATCAAGGAACACTAAGAGGGGGGTGAATCAGTGTTCTGCAAAATTTAACTTTATTAACCTGATCTTTAAACCACTTATAGAATTGAACCAAAAGAAATATGCAAGAGCACAAAGCAATCAACCACAGCACCATAACACAAGGATTTTTACGTGGAAACCATGTTAGGGGAAAAACCACGGTGGAGGTCAATCCACAATATGAGTATACTCAAAATAAGTATTTACAAATGGGGAATGCACATGCATTCAGGCACACTACCTAGAGCTCACTGCTCAAATACAAAAGGCTTACTACCCAAAAGAAGAATCACAGATACACAACTGGAGTGGATGAACTATCAAATAGCATCTGCTAATTCCTGAGTATAGTTCCAGTTAAGCACATTAATTGCATTCTTCACACTCTATCTGATTCTGCTCTTGAAACTATGTCTGCTTACATTCAGATCACCAATCTCTGTTCTACGCAAGTGAAACTGCACACAATCAATCTATATTCCTTCTGACTTTCGCAACACATTGCAACACACATAAAAATGATAGAAGTAATCAATTATATATATCCGCAACTAGAGATTATATCAAATACATGTCGGCCTTAACAAAATATAAAACATGTACCAACTGTTGACTCAATCCATAAATAATTATTACTGCGAACTAATCAAAGTCAGCCACAACATAGTGAGGACCCAAAACAACATCCTCGAACATGAACTACCTTCAAAAAGTATTCCTCAAAGATCCACAACACGCTATAATCATTGAGTCACCCTTTCTGTGTTGGTAGACTAAAAATCAATCAATCGGATCTTCTAACTTGCACACCAATCAATCAACAAGAAATTATGTATGATTCAATATACACAACTTCATCGAATACCCTGTTCTAGCTTTAACAATTAACATATAGCTTTGATCTGACTTCCGGTACGAGAAAATACTAAAGTGCGAATAGGATTACTGATTAGGGTTTCCATCAATGACAACACCAGATGACTTGTGCAGTGTCTCTTGCCAACAATTGAACCACAATAAACCACAAGGGAACAAGGGCATTTAATCCCTTCGATAGGTCTCCCTACCCTTTGACAACCATCACATGTTCTCACATATGTATTTGTATGGACTTAAACAAAGTGGGTCACCATTTTCCTACCAACATCACCTTTTTTTTTTCAATCTCTAGATTTATCCCTTTAAGTAACATAACCTCATTTCACTCTACAATATATAATTCTCTATATGTTAATGTTTATGATAATTATTTTCACATCAATGTATTTAGTTCCTCTTTTAAACTTTCTTGATAGAATTACTCTGTTGACAATAGTTGTGCTACATTATTCAATTCCTATGGTACCATATTTACCCTAAATGGTTTAATGCTAGGTGGTTCATCATCTATTGGGCCTTGATCTTCCACATTATCAAGTCTAGAAAAATAATCACAATATTAACTAGATTTTCTTAGTTTCTTCTTAATTTCAAACACAAACTCTTAGAATGGTAACAACTAGCAACATATCCTCCCTTGGATAATTGGTTTATTCATTAAGTACTTGAGAGATTCATGATTTGTGAGGAATACAAATGGAGTGGACAAATTATAATGTATAAACTTGTGTAAGGTATACACCATCACCATATCCTCGCTCTTTGTATGTGTATAATTTTGTCTAGCTTGTGTCAATTTCCTACTAGTAATACAATAGGACAATCCTTATTTTTCTCTAGGTTGCACAAGTACCACACCTATGATGATACCTAAGGCATCCAAATGAGCATGAAATGGGGAGTTCTTGTCTAAGCAAATCAAAGTTGTAGACTCTACAATTTTGTTCTTTAGTGTATCAAATGATTCCTAACATTCCTTTGCCCATTAAAATATTATTGTTTTTCTTTAGTAGCTCCTAAATTGGTCATGTAGTGGTTACATAACCTTTAATGAATTATTAGTGATTTTTAATGTATGTCAAGAATTTGTTTACTTTAGTGAATGTCTTTAGGGATGGTATATTCAAAATTATTACAACCTTTAATTAGTCTATAATCATGCCTTCCTTACATATAATATGACCTATTAGCTTACCAAAAAGTACTACAAAATTATATTTTTAAAAATTTGGCACTATTTGGATGCTTCTGCATCTTTCTAACATTAGCCACAAGACTTGGACACGATATTTCAATAATCCATACACTATCTCATCCTTTGAGTACACTTCTAGAAATTTATGGATAAATTCTCTAAATGCATTAATCATTATTCTACTAAATATTTCCTTAACATTCTTTAAGCTAAACATCATTGTATACATAAGCAGCCCCATTTGGTAGTAAATGTAGTTTTGGGTTGGTGATCCTTTTGTATTTTGAGCTAATAATATTAGGAGAACCCATTCATGAAGGAATATACTTCCCTACTAGCAAATAATTTTAGTAACTCATTTATAGATGGTGTGGGGAAGGGGTTGTGTATGCAATCCTTACTAATCTCTCTAAAGTGAATGCAAATTATTATTTCTCTTATTTTCTTGTGTTGGACTACCATAGGGCTTATCCAGTCTATTTCTTCCACTAGTTTGATTATTACACTTTCCTACATTTTATCTATTTCCTATTTTACCTTAATGTAAACATTATAATTTAACCAATAGGGTCTCTTCTTCTAATCCTTGGCCCCTCCTTTAATTGGGTTTTCATCACACATCTTCCTTAATTCCCTTTAGATTAGTGAAAGTATTAGGAAATAAATCCTCATAATCCTATTGAATTCCCATTGCTTACAAGACCTTATTTTCTTTCCAATAGTCTCCTACTCTCACTATTCTAGGATCTCCCTCATATCTTATATTATCTTCTTTTATTCTTAGGATTCATAAAAATATTTAGATATATAGGTACATCTATATGTTCACCTTCCCCAAGACCTATTCTTTTCAAACATCACATCTCAACACAAAATACCTTAGTAGCACTATTGTATAATCACAATAATCCATGTTTGATATTTAATTACAATGTTACTGTTAACTCTTCAAATTTGCACCCCTACCAAGTTGTTGAACTCAAAAAAATGGGAGCAACATGGGAACACCCCTAGGTTGTGGGTCACCTAATCTTGGAGTGGACCTCCAAATAAGGCTGGCTCCTAAATGGTGTCACCTAATCTATTTTTTGTTGGGAAAAGGGGAGAAAGAAACATAAAAAGAAAGCTAAACCCCTATGATGATGCACCTAATGTTATTTCCCATAACCTATACTATTGTTTTCACACACAATTTCATCAAAAGCTTAGCTTAACTTAACACAACTCATATATTTTAATATATTAATGCATAAGTGTTTTGCAAGGAGGCTTGGTCCTCTTAACACTTTTGAAGGAAAGGAATTCTTTCACAACTAAAATAACTATTTGACCCACCACAAAGCTCACAACCTGCAAAAATATATATTTATTCTACCTAAAGGTGCTAAAATGAGACAAACATTGAAGGAGTTACCAAAACTGACAAGCACATTCATCAATCACCACACTGCACTCAATGAAGTAGCTTATACGAAGGTAAAACATTGAATTTCATTAATAAAAATGGTGTTACATACTATTGTACATGTCTAATACTGAGTCACAATGTTTTCTCCTGCCTGAAAAAATCTCCAAGATAAGCTACAATGCCTACAGAAAGAAAGAAATAACTAGTTGAAAAAAACTTAAGTTTGAAGATACTTAAGCAATTTTGCAACAATTGCCCCACACATGTCCTTCTAGAAACCCCTGGTTGGATGCAGCAGGAAGGCCAAAAAAGAACCTTCCAAAAATCCTCCAAAAAGCCATCCAAATGCATAAAATTCAAGCCAAGACTCAAGTCACACCAAAAGCATGAAAAAATTGCCTCCAAAAGGTCTATTCCCTCCAAAATCAGTCAAAATACCACCACACACCATTTCCATGTTGGTTAATCATCATTATGTCTCCAAGTTGTTTTGACCAATGTTTTTTTTGTGTGTGTGTTTTGCAAAAGCCTCCATCTTATTTTGCATTTAACATAACACTTTGACTAAGTGACTTATAATAACATCACTTAATCAAAATATTTTATATTTCAAAATAAATGCAAAATAACAACGCTTGTCTCAACCACCCCTAAATTCATGACACAATTCAAACATGTCTTCAAACTATACCCTTTGACTCATACATTAAGGACATATGCTATTTCAATTTTGCATCATAAATATTTTTTTACTAAGTGATTTATAAAATCCACTTGGTAAAAATTATACATTTGATGGTTAATGCAAAAAAAAGAAATAAAAGCAAGGAGAACACTCCATAAAGTGATTTTTTCACCTCACTTTAACCAACGTCTACAAGCACACCCATGGGGTATTAGTTGCATGGTGATTTTTTGTAAAAAGAGAGACAAAAAAGCCTATCTCCAATCAACATACATTAGGGTTTTCAAAAAACACTTCATTTTTACCATCAAGCTTTTGGAGAGCTCATCTTGCCGCCAACCTAGGATCTCAATGGGGTTTACTAATGGAATTTTCTGCATCTCAGAGTAATCTTCGAACACATTTCCATGTCAAATCCATGAAAAAGCTAGGGTGAGCTTACTGTGAGCACTTCTTTGCATTTTCCTTTTCATTTCCTGTAAAAAAAAACTTGACTCGAGCTCAAAATGTTGAAATTTGATGAATATTTTGTTATATGCATTTTTCTATCATGGACCTCTGTATCTCATGTAATTTTTGAAGATTGATTGCTTTTCAAAAAAGTATCTAGTTATCTAGGTTGCGACCTTGCATTCAAATGCACACTTCTATGTGATTTTGATGCATCTCTATTGCCATGGTTGTGTGTCCATTTTCAGAAAGAGAACTCCTTACCATTTTTCTGTGGATGAAAGCTCATTTTGAGCTCTCTGCCTCTGTGAGTAAAAATGCTTCTCTTTTGAACCTCTATTTGCAGTGTTGGGTTACCCCTCTTTTTTGGAAATAGGTTGTGGTAACTCCATTATGCATTATATGAAGAAAAAATGAAGGAAACTTCCCATACTTTGGCTCGGCCTCAATGGGTCTACACCATTTTACTCTTTCATGACCATGGCTCGGGCTTTGTACGCATTTTGCATCCTCCTTCAAATTTTTTTGCTAATATATCTAGACATTCTCTTCTGGATTTACCCTAAACCCGTGGCTCCATTCCTTGCACTCTTTCTAGAGCTTTCATGTGCAGACCTCTTTTCCTTCATGCTTGGTCTTACACAAAAGAAATGATGAAAGTTTTCATTTACTAATTTACTGTATGTCCTTTATGCATTTGTGTAAACTAATTTCCATATACTCGGCTTGAAACTGTTCTCAGCCCCTTAAAAATTTCTCATGGTCGTGAGCTTCAAACCTTACATTTTCTAATTTTGTTTCTATATGCTTAAAGTCCCAGCTTTGAACCCTAAGCCTCTAAAACTGGATTTTCACTACCCTTTAACACTGTTGCTGCCATTTATATGGCATTGTTATGAGATCATAGATTTGAAAATAAAGGATTGAAGAAAGGAAGTTGATTGCTTGATTTAAAGGGATCCCTTGCCTCGTGTGTAGAGACAAGATGGTGACATTGTAAAGAGAACTTGAATCTTCTTGATCATGAGTTAGTGGAAATTGACTATCAACCCTTGCTATCCACATAAAACCTATTCAATACAATTCTTTATGGATTGTACTTGTTTAGTGACCACACTGTCCATTGTGAATATTAAGGTGTCCACTATCATCTCTTAATTGATTGTCCTTTATCTTCACTCTCGCCCTTTGGAGTGAGACTGTCACTTTCCATGGCTCATGCTCTCAAGATTTTCATACTCTTGTGCATTTGCTCCTTTGTGTCTTATACATTGTTCCTTCCTTGATGACCATTTATGATGCATCTTTATGTGTTTTGTTGTCATTCATGACTTTCATATGGAAGAGGCATCATCATTGACACCAATCACATGATTGTGTAAGTGGTGATTTCATTATCATAGCAAGAGAATGCATTGTACTCTCCTATGTAATGGAATGTTCCTACAAGCTATCACTTGCATACCTTTGATTGTCCACTACAAAACATGCATTCATAAATTGTTGTTTTGTACAATATAACTCACTGTCCAACCTTCTCTTATTGAGTTCTCATGCATAATAAATGCATTATCCTCCATAATTTAGGATATCATTGAATCTTCTCAAATGGATTATAGCTCTCTAACAGTGCATACCGAACTGTTCTCTTAACATAGAATAGATTTTGCTTTTGTGTGTTACTTTCAATGTTCATTGTTATTTCATGAGATTGTGTTTGTAGCTTCATTGGCCTCCATTGCAATAGGATGAAAAGTAGGTTGGTGCTCTGTTGTGGCTGACTATCCATACTTGTTGTGAGTGCTATCAAATGACTGTCAATTTGTATCCCTTATTGACTATTATTCTTGACTGTCCAACATGAATAGTACATAGATTTGTCCTTCTTTATATGCTATACCTTCAAAGAGCCTTGCATATTACCTTTTGTGATGATCATGCTGCCAATAGTCACTAAACCATCTTGCATAGAGACCAGCAAAATGGCCTTCCTCATGCATTTGTCACTGTCCTATATCTCTTGTCTTAGCCCAGTCTTATGCAAACCATTGTTGCACCTTCCTTCTTAGGTGGACTTGCTTTCTATCCATTGTATTATGAACAATAACCTCTAGAAATCCAATGCAAATTGTACCATAAATGATATGCAAGCAAATTTCCTTCCAGTCACATAGAACAAGCTTGAACTACAACTCTTTTCTATAATTGAACTTGATGCATCTGTCAATAAAACTCCATATCCAAAATCAAATAAAGCTCCACTTGTCACTGTTTAACTTGACTTTGGATCCACTTAAGAAGATTGAAGGACATATACAATAGAGTAATATTTCCAAGAAGAAAAAGTTGTTGAGGAACATGATGGTAGCCTACTATTCAGTTCATTGTGAAAAGATGAAGAGTAACCCTTCTTGATAATTCACCAAGTTTTTGTTGATCATTTGAAACTGATAATGAAAGTTGATCAACTGGTATGATTCCATATTGATTTAATGCATCAAGAATAGGTTTATCATTGATTTGATCAAGTTGCTCAATTTCCTATCCCTCTTAAAACACAAGAGGGCAGCATGCTGGGCTCAACCCTTGTGGGAGCCACATTTTACTCCACATGTTGTAATCAGCTGAGTCAAAATAGTAACAAAGATTTGACCTATATTTGTACAAGGAGAAAACATGTTAGATAAAACCGGGCATATGATAGATGCGATTGGTAACTCTCTTGTTTTCTTGGAAATCTATGATATGCTAGCTATTTTAATGTTTATGAAGGTCAGATTATATGTTTATGGATGTTTTCACATATTTTAATTGGTGATATTTCATTGCTCTAACAACACTCTTCTTATAGATGCAGGGAATCTTGGAGTAGCAGGGGCAAACAACAACTGGAAGCAGGACAAGCAGGAGAGATCGAAGATGATGTAGGACAAGGCAACTGGGATTCGTCATTCAAGCAATGACAGGCCCCCCTTCATTTTATGTGCATTTTTTCTTTGTATATGTAAATGTATAGTTTTTCCTTTATATGCATTAGAATAGTCAGTCCCTCAGCTTGTGAGGGACACTATACACTTATCATTATCAATAAAGACTAAATTTTGGAGAGATTGTGCACATTTTCCTATTGTATGCAATTGCATAACTGTAATAATGCAATCTTTTACTCTTTTATGCACATGGATGAAACTTAGGAAAAAAGATATGTACCTTTTATCATTTAAATGCAAACACAATAATAAGTCTACCTAATTTAGTTGGAAGCAAAATCAAGTAACAATTACATCTAATAAATCAATTATTCAAGAAACAAACACATAAGAAAGTAAGCACAATCCATAGTCTTATAACATAATCATCTAAGATACTAACCACCTTCCAACAAATTGTATAGTTTGCTAACATTGGTTTTCCTTGCACCATTTGAATTCAAGAGATACTTTCATATGTCATGCTTCACATATTAGAGAGCTTGAAGCTCTTCTATCTTGTGGAAGGACTAGTACTTAGTGAAATTTTTGTGTTGCATTAAGGAATGACACTCTAAGGCTTCTCTCTAAAGTGCTAAGTCCTTTCTCTTCGACATTTTATAAGCATAACCATGAGATGGGAATTTAACTCATCCCCTCTAATTTTCCTTTGTAGGCTTAATTTTTTTTGTCAAGATAGACTTGATCCTTAAATTGCTCACTTTATTTGGTGTTTAGTTTACCAAGGGCTTCCAATTGGTGAAAGACATATAAATGTTGGACAAGTTCATCAGAACTTTCTAGCATATTGCAAATTATAGTCTTTCAAACACATATTTTGGAATTTTCCTTGTGCTCAAGATGCTTGGAAGATGATCCATGATCACTTTTATCATTTATGGACATCCAATAATTTTTACTAATAGATTGCTATATTTGGGGGTAAAACCTTATGGCCTAGTTGCATTGCTATATAGTGTTACTTTTCATTTGGAAGTTATTACCTTTTTTCTTATTAATGAGAAATTTAACGTGCTTACCTCTGATTATTTTTAAATCTAAGTGGAAGTGGTGTTGGAATAACACAACTTGCAAGACCTCCTCAACTACTAGGGGGATACTCTTTGTACCATGAGGATAGTTTTGACTAATCACATTACTTACATATTTGTATCATTGACTCCTCAGTAGTGGATCCATTCACACAAAGCCATATCTTAATACCTCCTCCTAAATAGTATAAATAGTGTCTTTACATATCTAGTTAGGATATCACATCTCTAGGGTTGAACTATTAACACTAATCTTAAGTTTAGTTAAGATTTTTTACACTTTTGTCTCACCTCATGTGGTTGCGACATGTCTCCTCATCATTTGAGACACCTAGTAAATGCATACTTGCCACTTGCTAGCACACAAGTCATTTGAGCTACATAAGTGTTTCTCCCTTTGAAGGGTTAGTCAATCATTGTGTTCTACTTCTACCTCCTCTACCTTGCCTATGTATGCAAGGTCTCTCTCTCTCTATATATATATATATATACATATATATTACACACTCTTCATATATTGATAGAAATACTATTGTGCTACATTATTCACAAGTGGAAGATTGTTTTGTGCTTTTAGATTCTTGGCTAATTCCAACGGGGTTCAACAACTTCCTTTGGGGAGAAAGCTTCTAGGTTGACATAAGGTGGTATGAAGGCTTTTGATGTGCCTTCACTACTAGGATATGGAGTATGCCTATTGTGTAAGACCCTTAAGATGGCTAGTGGATCATTGAATCTCATTTTGAAGAGTTGTTTCTCTTGGGTGGTTGCTTTGTAGGATGATCCACCCTTTGCTTCCCCCATCCTCACCTTAGTGCCACTACGTGTGCTTAGAAATATTGACTCTTCATTGATGGATCCATTCACACAAATTCTAATCTTACTACTACTCTTTAGTAGAAGGGTTCAACACCTTCCTTAGGGGAGAAATATTCTAGGCTAACATAGAGTGGTATCAAGGCTTTTGTTGTGCCTTTGCCACTATATTGCGGAGTACTGTGTCACTTATTATATAGGACCTTCAAGATGGCTTAACTCACATTTTGAAGCGCCATTTCTCTTGATTGGTTACTTAGTAGGATTATCCATCATTTGCTACCCCCTCCTCCCCCCACTTGCACACCCATCCCCACCTCTTAGTATCACTACTTGTGCTTAGCTACATGTATTTGATATTTTATGTTTTAGCTTGTAGTTTAGTAAACCAAATTTTCTTGTAAACATTATATTATACACTATTATTTCTTTATTAATACATGGCTCCCACATGAATAATGTGCAAAAGGTTAATGATAGGATTCAAATAAATGACCCTTTTTTGCTTCAATCACTTTGATAATTCAACTATAGACACACATACATATAGTATTGATATTTTGTTATTGATTATTTTAGCCAAACTCAAAACTACAACATAATTACTAGTTAAGCTTTAACTTATACAAATATTTCCAATTAAAAAAAAATCCAAAAAAGTTATCTTGAAAGCAATATAGATGAAAACTTAAAAATATCAAATTGTGGAATAAAAAATGCATGAAGAAACTTGTCAAAATTATGGATGTAATTGCAAGCATAAATGATTGGATGAGTGAGCTTCCATATAATAAGAAGAGTTCCATGCGAAATACAAATTTGTAAAAGAAAATTTATTGTTAATATTAAAATTGTTGAGAGGAATTAAAGACCTTCAATTTGATGGTCACCCCTATTTATCGATCAAATATTACTATTCATATATATATATAACCTATTTGAATTCTCCCCTTTATATGATATAATTTTCCTGAAATTTTGATTTTATTTTAGAACAAGATCAGCTAAATATGGCCATACGGCCATCAAATTTACTTTAGTGGAGAAAGGAAACCAGAACATCTATTCAAACTCCTAATATCCTTGCACTTTTGAGATTCATATCAGTGTAAATCACAGATACCCACGTTACATTAGAGCTTGTGACCAAAAGCATCTGCTCAGATGAGGAACAGGAGAAATCAATTTTGTGGGCGAGAGGGAAGATTATTGTGTTTCAATTTACTATCCATTAATTGAGGAATATCTTTATCCCCAAAATGGTCCTCTGGTAAATAGTAGCCAGTAATGGGGTGAGGCATCCAACTTCTCTGTCTACTCTTCTCCTCCGCCTCTTTTGCCTCCACCTGACCTCCTCGTAACTCCATTTTGCCTCCTCTGGCGCCGAATTCTCTCCTGTAAATTACAAATAAACTAAACTAAATCAAGAACCATTCAAGTTTGCACTAGAAACTCAGAAGATGGGAGGAGATCAAGGGAATTGGAAGCTTACTTGGCTATATTTCCAAACCCAAAATCATGAGCGCAAAGTCGAGAGAAAGCCTTTGAATCGAGCATAGAGATATATCTGGCCATGGGAACTTCCTCTGTTTTCTTATTCCGCCAAGACACAGATAAATCTGAAACAGCTTTCCCTAATCTGACAATGGGGAAGACGGATGATTTAAAAAGAATGGGAGGATGGAAGATTTAAATAGAATTTGTTGGTGTTAAGATGAATTATTGGGCGTGTGGAGGGCGTCAAAGAAAGGGTCGTCTTTTCCTCTTTGTCTTGCGCAGGCTGCGGAGGGCAAAGAATTTACAGTTGTACATTGTCTGGATTGCCACCTGGCAGTCATGACAATGAAGCGACTGTGTAAAAGTTTGCCGAGTTTACGCGTCACTCTTTGCTGGATCATCCCTTGCACTTGCGTTTCCCAGGTAAAGTAGCTTTCGTGAAGGTAAAACTAAAAAGAATATTTAGAAAAGTATTTTAATAAACATGTGAACAAAATGTATGGAGCATATGAAGAGATCTCTAAACAAGTGGTGAATGATTTCCTTCCATTATTGTTGTCAAAAAAGTGGCGAATGAGATGATGGCAAATCTAAGCAAGATAGTGTTTCACTTAATTTAAGAGAGGTATTTTGAGCAATTTTATAAGTCTCAACCATGTGGAAGGAAAATTATATTATTTTTTTCTTTTTAATTTTACATTATTTTGGCTGACACTTCTTTTTTTTTAACACTTTATCATGATACATTTTTTTATTAAGAATTTTTGTTGTTCATTTTTTATTAGTTTATTTATTTTGGATTGGATCTTTTTTAGAAATTTTTTTTCTTTGACAAGATTATGGGAGTAATTGTATCTTGTTGTCTCAAAATTCAAATTTTCACATTTTGAGGCTAACAATTCTAGGATATGGCAATTACCCATTGGCACAAGTGCCAAGAGTTTTGAATTATATAGCTTAGGTTGTGTATTTAAATGCATCACCCCAAGACATGCATATCATCAAAAGTGTTTCTTCTTTTATAAGAAATAGTTATTATTAGTTTGTTGGTGCTCTAAACTCTACTCTACAATCATAGAAACACCCTATGAACTAATGTTGAGAATCAAAGTTGAATTAGCTAATCAAGTGAGAGTCATAATCAAACTACATGTAATTTGGGTCAACTAATAAAGTAGGTGCAACTCGTCCACGCTATAAGGTCCATCAAGCTTCAAAGAGTGTTCCTTTAGGATCTCATGAGACACTTAAATAGAAATGACATAATTATGTTGCAAACAAAGACTAGACCCTTTTGGCACAAAATTAATCCACTTTATCCAATCACTAAATATTATCTATGCTAGCTCTTATAGATCTTTAAAGAAAATTATAATCTACAACTTATAGGTGTGTTCATTGTGTAAAGAATTTCAAAAGATGAGCCTTACAATGATTCTTTACACATTTAAGCATAGTTTATAGGTTTGAAACAAGATAAATTATAATTAAAAAAACATTCATTAGATTTAAGGTTATGATCATTTACTTCTTAAGACTAGTGTGTTCATCCATGGGTGACAAATTTCAACCTTAAAATATATAAACAATGAAAGTGTATATCATTTAATCTAGATGGTAAAATATGAAACAAGATTTTCAAAGAGCTCTCTAATAACCTCAAATAAGATAGGGTAATCCCACAATAATGAGTCTTACTTTCTTGGTCAAAGTAGGACCATTGAAATCAATATTTTTAACTAAATTTTCACTTTTTGAGACCTATAATAGTTAAATCATTAAGAATTTGAAGACAACACGAACTAGTGATTTGTGATGATTTGTGTGTAGATTCTAAATATATATTTTATAATTGTTTTTTAAATAAACTGTAACTTTTTTATGTAACTTTTAATAACTTGTTTTTATAGTAAACAACATTTTTTTAAAAGTGGCATTTATGTCGTAACACATAATTTTTTTAGAATGAATAAAATTTTAATTTTTATTATATAGATTTGTGACATCAATATCTAGTGCATTGATATTTTTTCATTTTGTTACATTTTTTTTTAATTAATTTTTGAAAACGAGATAATTATAATTTGGACATAGGTGTATGTCGTAACATATAACTTTTTTTGTATATCAATTGTTTTTGTTGAAACAAGGACATCAATATATGGTGCACATATTTTTTTTAGAATTTTTTTCAGTTACTATTTTTTCATAATGTGTAGAACAAAGAACTTGATGTTCGAGATGAAAAACCTATGTTCAGTAAAAATTAAAAAAGTAAATACATAATAAAATAAAAATATATTATTACTTTTTAGAAAACTCGTTTCAAGGACTACGATATTGCAAATTATCTTGTCAAGTTAATTCCATTTGAAGGTCCAACCTAAGGTTTGAAACAAGATTTTTTGAAGTAGACATTAAAAGTGTCTGCCTTTAAAGGCCCTTCGTTCAAAGGTATTCAATGACCTTCGTTTGAAGGTATGTCTTTCCCATAATAAATAAATAAAAAACCTTCAAATGAAGGTAATTTCCAAAAATAGAAAAAAATGGACCTTCAAACAAAGGTCCCTTTTTATTCCTTTCTTGGAAATTTATATAGAAGGAATAAAAAGGGACCCTCATTCGAAGGTCCTTTTTCCATTTTTGGAAATTACCTTCGGTCAAAGTTTTTTTATACATTTTCAACCTTTGAACAAAAGTCCACCTTCAAACGAAGGTGTTTTTAAGTTTTTACAAGTTTACATCCAAGATTGAAAGGTTGATGTTCCAAGTTTGGGACCCATTATTGTGGGATGAACCTATAGTTAATGGATTACAAAAGGATCCTTAATTATTGATTAATGATCCCATAGTATTTAATATCTTGTTTTGAATTTTTTATAATAAAATTTGAATTGAAGATAAATCAATAACAATAATAAAACAATGAATGAAAACTCAGGGATATATAGATCTCTTGAAACACTAGACTATTAATGGAGAACTCTTTGTAAAACAAGTAAAATTGCATATTATTATTTTTACAGATCCTTTACAATATTTCATTAAAAAACAAATTCAAGAACCAAATGTACTAATTTGACACCCTAGAACATATCCTAGATAAAATACTTATTGAAAATACCCAAGACAACAATAGATGTCTTTACTAGAAAAGTTATCATTATATAGCAAGATGACAATGCTCATCTCAACATGATGATTAACACTTGTCCATGTTGCATTATATGTCAAGTATGCCAATTGTCTTGTGTTCACAAAGTTATTTAAAAATTACATCCTAAGAGTAGTTACTCTAACAAAAAGATATCGATGCCTCCTCAAATATCAATATTTAAGTGATGATAGATTTCCTAATTTTCTTTGTCAATCATCTCAAAATGATCCTAACTATTGTAAGATGTAAATTTCTAGACTACTTTCTTCTCCATGAATAATTTAATAATATTTGGTTCCTCTCGGGTGATTTTCAAGTGAATAGTGTTTTCCATAGATATTCACTTTATTTCTTCCCCCTTTTCATAAGAGCCATATAATCAACTCAAAATTAAATCACAATTTTTTATTTAAAGAACCTACATCCTTGCTAAGTCCCTTGGTGCTAGACCCCAAATTACCAAAAAAAATCTAGAGGTATTTTTTCTTAAAAGAATTTGTGGTAAGCCTAAGGAAATATATCTAGAAATTACATGTCATAACCCAATTTTTATTGCATTTAAATTATAATACGATAAATTGAATTAATGAGGAAATTCAATATGTTGAATGAAAAATCTGATACCTTCAAAATGTTTGAAAAAAGTTGATCGTCTTTTAACTATGTGATCTTTTGAACTAACTTATACTTTATCATGATTGAACGTTACTGATGAACTATGTAAGTGCAAGTGTGTGCAAATGAAGG
The DNA here is from genome assembly GCA_007258455.2 of Sequoia sempervirens. NCBI lineage: Eukaryota > Viridiplantae > Streptophyta > Pinopsida > Cupressales > Cupressaceae > Sequoia > Sequoia sempervirens. The sequence goes on along the minus strand of VDFB02373365.1, from coordinate 134,868,776 downwards.
GTAACAGGTTGAAGGACAAGAACATGGTTGAAGTAGGATCATTTAGCCGGATTGAACAATAAGCTTGATGGAATCTGCATGCACACACCACAAAACAACATGATAGATTGCATTTAAACTTTCATATAAAAATTATATTGACTTGATTCAAAATGATTCAATGTTTTAAAAAATAGGCTTGCAGGATGATATACATGTGATTTATTATTCAATTACCTATTTTGATCTTGTTTTTTTGAATTTGAAAGAAAACAATAGCATGGTTAAACACGTATATGAATGTATTTAAAAGACATGCTTAAAGGATAAGAATTTCATTTAAAGACTGTTACTTGAATACAATACTGAAGTTTATTTTTGTGTTTGGAAGTGATTAAATACTATATTGTTATAAAATGAAAATAATGATAAATAAACGTATATATATATATATATATATATATATATATATATATATATATATATACAAATATATATGCACACACACACACACACACACATATATTCCATATAAAAATTGAATATGGGATCAAAATTATTAAACATTACTATTGATTTCAAATAATATCGAATGTGGACATAATGGACGAGTGGCCTACATTCAAATTTAAGGCTAAGTTACTCAAAATTGAATAGTGGCACGACCAATTAATGTGAATTATGAAGTGAAACGATCCTTTAGCCATGCAAACAGGTAAGAGAAGAAAATATCTCCATTTTGGAGTACGCAATCACTGGCAAAAAATTGGGCAGTGGCGACGAGGATCCAGGGAAGAAGAAGGCAAGTGATTCAACTGTGTTGGAGATAGAAGGAAAAATCCAAGGGAAAGCTTCAACATAGAGGTAAATCAGTTTTTTTGTTGACATACATGCTTGATTTTTCAGTGAAATCTATTTGAAAACTTGCAATTTTACCTTCAATATGTTGATTCTTTTTTAATCAGTGGTAAATCATTTAGATATCTAATAATTGCTAGTGTATTTTTCTTGAGCTAGGTCGTTATTTTGTGAGACCGATCATTTTATTTTCTATTTAATTTGATGCAAGGCCTTATCAGTCATCTTTACATGCTCTAAACCTGTGCATTTCTATTCTATTGGCATTCTGGCCAAACATGGTCGAGTTATGTATGATGTTTTGTTATCGCTTCTATCTGTAAATTCTTGCATGTGAGTTTATTTAGCTGATCTCATGGCTAATCAGATGAAATCCAATTAGCAGAAGTATTGTGATATTTAAAATGATGTAAAATCATTTATCATTTCATCTTGGGAAATGACTGTTCACCATTGTTATTCTTTTTCATAGTTAAGGATCTTCCTATCAACTTGGTTGAATAATGAACGTTGCACCCTTTGGGTGTATGGTTTTAGATTATCAATCATAGAATAATAGTTCTTCATTGATGTTATTGAAGCAAGTTGCATTGTTCTCCATGAATGAAGGAGGGAAAATTGTATTGTTCTATTATGCATTATGTTGTTTTGATCACTAAGATTGACTTTCTACATATCTTTATATCATAGATTAAATCATTCATTAGAATGACTCCCATTATCGTTACTTTCATGCGATACTCAGAATGTTGTTTTACCAGTCTTTATTGCATGCATACTACCGTTCCCTAGAACGATACTTGAATCATTCCATAGAATGATTACTATGAATAAATTTTACCAACAAGCTATCGAACAATGCAAGCCAATAATATGTATTTAATAGGGTTTTGGATTTTCTTGATAAAGTTAATGATGAAACCAAACAGTCGTTTGATTGTTATTCATTCTTATAAATGACAATAGCTTGAACTTATAATAGTCTCAATAGAGACATGGGTTCTCCAAAACCCGAACAATAACATAAATGTTCCAATTTTGTATGTGTGGTATAAAAAAATAGTCATGTCGTTTGATTCTTTTATTGTTCTAAAAGATGCTAGTATTGTTTAATTATTTTTTTATCCTGAATGATAGAACATTGACTGTTTACATGAAATATTAAATAGCTTGAAACTGTTAATGAGACATATTGACACAATAACTTGTAAACTTTTGCAAATAACTTTGTTTTGATACAAACATCATTTTCTTTGATACAAACATCATTTTCTTTGATACAAACAACATTTGTTTGGATATAAATAACATTGTTTTGATACAAACAACACATCAGTATGTGGAAACTATTCAAACAAATCTGTTCTTATTTCTTTCAAAAGGTAATTTACATCTTGTAGTACTGTCAAATGATATGACAATATCTGTAACATTATTTTGGAATAAAAGCAATCTGTTATAATGGTTTTTATTTCAGAATTTGTATGCACAAATATATTAACTTAAGTTGGCACATATATGTGTATGCACATAGACCTTCATCTACGTACATACTCATACTTGTGACATACCTTCTTTAGTTATTTGTTTAATTCATTTTTAATGAATACTAAATTGTGATGAATGTAATCATGTGATATATGTATGAATTGAATGGATAATGTATTGCACAAGTTCCATTTGAATTATTTTTATGATTTATTTAAGTTGAGGAATTAAGTAGACTGAATTAATTTTCCATATAAACGAATGTAAGAAAATTCTCTTTGTTTAGTAGAACAATAACACCTAAGTAGACTAGAGCACCTCTGGGTAGATGTTGTTAGAGGGTAGGTAGTTTCTAAGGAATAAATTGTAATTGTTGAAAGTTACCTTCCGGGATGGGTGTCGAAATGGAGTACAAAGAGTATAGGTTTTTGCTTTATCCAAAACCTATCTTATATTGTTGCAACTATATTTTTATGCTTGGCCAAGCAATTATCCCATTATGTATGTATGGACTTTGTGATAACACTCTCTGCCATTCCTAGCATAGATCTTGAATTTTTATAATCATAGATAGTGATGCATGTTGATGTTTGGGCACACACCAGATTCCACCTTGCAGATTGTTCTCTAGCTAAACTTTTCGTGCAGGATCAGGTATTCTTCAAGTCGAAAGAATTATGGGGAAGCATAAGCTTCATGGTTGGGTGGTAAAGTGCTTCAACCATGTTCTTGTCCACTAGTGGAGGCGAGCGTCAAGAGGAAACCTTGGATGTTTTCATGATTATCATGAACTATGATCTAACCTTGATGTAAAATTGTATATTGTATTGACTTTGTGGCCCAATGAGCCAAGTCAACTTGGATATTGTAATTGAAATTTGGAAATGAATACATATTATTATGACTCTTATTTTAATTAGGCAAGTGTTGCGATGATTGAAAATAGTTGCTTAGTTATGTCTTTTAATAATTAAATATTCATAATGTCGTTTGCAATAATATAATTAAGTAATAATTAGAATGGGTTATTACATTACATAAGATTCTTTTGTGACAACTCTTGATTTCCTATTACTAGATGGATTATGATTGAAACCCCTTGTTGATTTATAAGATGTATACATGGTTCATTACCCTTGTTTAAGCTCCACCTATTCTAATTTGACATCATTTTAGTTACCACAAAATATACTCAAAATTCCTTGGCAACATTGGGAGTTTACAATAGTAATTATGTTCATATTTTTTATAGGTTTTATCCATCTGACATGCAATATTTATTGATCATCCTTGATTTCTACATTAATTCATGGATGTAGTGCTAAATAATCCTTAAGGGACATAAAATTTATAAAATTTAATTGGTCATCATAAATTAAGGGCTCAAAAAAATCAATTGTTAATGTCATAAGCTCACCCTTCCATATTCTTAGTTCCTTGAAATTTCTTTATTTATTTCTAGGTTCAAGTATTTTAGATTCTAGCAAACTATTTAATTCCTTAAACTTTTTTTATCAAACCAAATATTGAATGTTGAATATGTGCTAATATATCAGGAATAAAATTGCATGTATCATGCATTACTATAATCTTAGGCAAATTTTTTGCCTTGGTATTTTTGTTTTGAGGAATATTTTCTTCTTCTAATAAAATTAAGAGATCCAGTTATCTCTTATTTTCATTATCCCTCCTTTTCTTTGGCATCTGTACTTATTCCTTTTTTCATACTTGCAAAAGACTTGGACATAAGCATTCACATGACCTAGAAATTGTTTAGACTCAATGATACAAAGTCCCTTGAATTGACCAACTTTGATTTATAATTATGTACTTCTAATTTGGCATCATCTTTTTCTTCTCGAGATTCTTTTAATAAAATTTCTAATTCTTTTACTTTTTTCTCCATCTACTCCTTCCCTTCTAGATGTAGGTGCTAATTGAAACATATGGATAGGAAGGATAAATTTTTTCATAGGAGTCTAAATTTATTCTTTTAATTTTCTATATGATACCCTCAAGTCCATCAATTCATTTATTAACCTCAGATTTTATTCTTCTATTTTTTTGTAGTGTTCTTCTCTATTGTGGGTAGTGACTTGACTTAATTGGGTAGTATAAATTGTCAATTTTGTTGTATCCACCAAACTAATACATCTCCAACCCTTTCAATTATATATTATTTGGTTAGCTACTAAGGAACATATTCAACTTGAGGTTTCCCTTATAAGGGGATCAATTACCAAATAGCTAAAGTTTCTAGAGATCGGGGCTAAATAGTGACCTCAATAAAAATTATGTGGCTGAAATTTAGTCTTTGAAAATATCATCAAAACTTTCTCTTATCACCATGGTTTCAAACACCATGCCCTTTGTAATGTCCTAGCCATGAATAAATACCCATTGGCCTTACCAATTTATCTCCCTTCTTTAAGACCAATATTCTCTATATCAAAACCAAAAAGAGGAGGGAAACCTCTTTTTGCAATACCATGTTCATCTATGAGTAAGATAGTGTTACTTTTTCTTCAAGCTAGGCTTGTCTCTCTTTGTATTTTATCATCCAAGAAAACCTATCAAACTCAAGAGTATTGACAAATGGACCATGAATCTACAAATAACTCTTGACATGTATTCTTAGCAACATGTTTTGTGTCTTTAGTAACAATTTAGATATCTTTCCAACAATGCATTGGCATCTTCGATAACAAGCTCATGCCATTTTAAATGATGGATAGATCAAATAAATTCGAAAACATGTATCCTTATGGAGGTACAAACTATCTAGTGACCTTATTCATAGGGTAGTTCACCAAAGAGAAAGGATCAAATTACATTATTACTTGCTCACTCCTTTGTGGTGGTTCATGACTTATTGATGTTGTGTAGTATAAAACTTTATCTAGGGTTTTTATTCTCCTAATATTCACATAAAATTATCCTCAATAGATTCATCACCTCCTTTTGCTTCATCATGTATAATTTCTAGTTTAGCATTAGGCTCATCAAGTATGAAACCATAAATATGGGTATAATCTAGGAGATTTTTCATCCTTTGAATTTTATCCTCAACAAGGGCTAAATCTCCTAGATATTTGGGATCAATCATATTTTCCTTTTGTGATCTACTAATTCAATTCTTATCCATGCATTTATTTTAATTTCAGTATCTACATCATTTATGCAACTCTTATACTATTGAATTATTCTAAGATGGATCAATAAATTCCTTGAGATCATATATTCTCTAGGGAGAAAATCTCATGCACAATTTATAAATATATACATCCTCCTTATTGAATGCACCCTTTCCCAAAAATTTAAAATCCACAACTTAGATAGGAGTAAGAAAATCACCCTTTTTAATCCTTAAAGTGGGACTTGTTGACAAGATGAAATTTCCTTATTGCTTCTATAAAAAAATTCAAGGAGATATAAAATGAGGCAATATTTAAAGCTTGGTTGTGGATCCATGAATTCTCTCCTCGAATCTAGATCATCCATCAAATCTAGCATTTTTTATAAAGTCAACCTTCATTCTTCGTGTGAAGGCTAACCACAAATCTTCGATATTTTGCTATCATATTCATTTGAGCTTATTGTAATTGTGCACACATAAAATCTAAGAGCAACAATAGCTTACAAAGAAAATTTCAGAAGGACAATGGAGATGATTCAATTTTTCATGTAAGGAAAGGTATATCATTTGATTAATCTTTATTTTTTTCCATGTATTTGTTCTTCATTAATAGATTGGAATTAGTTTGCTTGAATCTAATGGGTTTTCATGGTTGTTGTTATTGATTCTTGCTTATTTTCTAGATTTATGGTTGTACAATTGGTGAACTTGACATAAACTAATAATGATTTTTATAACAAAATAGAAAATTTGAAAGTTATAGGTTTTGCAACGCATCTGTGAGTGCAGTGTGATGCATCTATGGAGTTTGTAATGCATCTATTTGCTGCAATGCATATATGGCATTCTACAATGCATTTGTCTTCTACAACCCATGCGTAGATTTCTATGACGTATCTGTTGAAATTAGTGACACAATTGAATGAGATTATAATTTCTTTATTTTCACTAACAATTTTTGTTTCTAATGATTATAGAGGACTAAGAACTAATTGTGTGGAACCCTAACCTTGTATTTATCATTTTTGGGTTATCTTTTTGTGCATTTTTGGTGATTATTGGTGTTTGCGAGTTTTGTAATGCAATGATGTTTTCACACCGCAATCATTTCTTGTGACACATATGTATGATTTCCACACCACAATCATTTCCTACGATGCATCTATCTGGTTTTTGTACCGCAGCTATTTCTATGACGCATCTGTCTATTGAATCAGAAAGGTTTAAAATTTTTCAATTTTCATTTTTGGATGTAATATGATTTAGGTAGATTAAGTGTTTTTTAGTTACTGATCTTTTTTTGCAACTTTGTGGTGACCATTGTGGAAAAATATTGCTTTTACACTAATAACTTTATTTTTTGCAGCTTGATTGACAAAGAAATCATTTAAACTACTAACTAGTTTGATGCAGGTTCGCTTTCTAAAGAACTAAATCTAAAACTTGTGTGTCTTCAATTTCTAGCTTAGATAAAGTTTCATTTGGGGCTTGAAAATAACAACTATTTTCCATGTCTGGTAGGTTAATAGTTGCATATGCTCTTTCCTCACACCTTGTGTGAACTTGGAAATTAAAAGCACTATTGACTTGCAATCTATTTGTTCATCTGAGGTGTGGTTGTTTTGTGTATGCTCTCCCCTCACGACTACTAAGAACAATCTTGGGGATTAGAAACAACACCATAACCATTTATTTCAAGTAGGAGACCTTCCTAGGGGCCTCATCACCCTAGGGTTCAATCTCAAGCATGTTTCTTGGCAAGCTATATAAAGGAGGAGAGTAGATGTTGTACCCCAACAAGTGGCTAGCATTGTTCGAAGCTGAGCCATGAGATCCTTGGTTCGTCAAGACTTGCTTTGGTGTTGAGAGCGGAGGAGAAACCTCCAATCTCAGGTTATTACAAACGAGCTCTTTGTTCACAGTAGACTCCCACTAAAAATCCTTATTAATTAGTAGCCTAGGAGAAATCAACCGCAACTTGATGTAGTGTAGGGTATAGTATCATGCTCAAAGCTACTCACCACGTACTCCCTTAAGTAGAGATATAAATTCTTGGGTTGGCTTTTATATTCTCCAAGGGAGAGAAAGAAGGTGAGCCTATTTTCATATTGTGCTTGTTCCACTGGAAGTCTAGCTATCCACTTTCACAAGAAGGGTGTTTCTATCTAATCTTGTGGAGTATTAGCACTTAATTGTGTGATGAGCCTACATGAAGTATACAAACCCATTATGATTAATTAAGTTGTGCTTGTCTTCCAAATGTCTTCAATTTGTGATATACCTGTCATGCCAGTAGCCTTTATACCTTAAGCCTTGTTTACCAAGAGTCAAGATTTAAACAGTTATTTCTGTCTTTTAAGTGTTTTATGAGTGTTTTCTATCCAAAATTAAAAAAATACAACATAAAAAAATCACTTAGAACACCTGATTTTAGAAAAAAACCAATCACACATTTGAGCCTTTATGTATGTAACGCAATTGTTCAAAAAAGAAAACCAGAGTCACGCATCTGTTAACTTCTACATCACATTGTATTCTATAATGAATTTATAGAACCAGAGTCATGCATCTATTAACTCCTACACTGCATCTATTTTTTTATACCACATATATGTCCTGCACCATAGTTGTAACTTTGTGTAACACAACTATTCAAAAGACCTAGAAAAACCAGAGCATCGCAATTGTCTAGATTTGTACTACATCTGTCATTGTCAGGAAATTGTCTAGTTTTGTCACACATCTATCACTATTCTATAACACAATTTCTTCTTTTTGTACCACACCTGTGGCTTTCTATACCACATCTGTAGATTTATCTAACACATCTATTTTCACTGAGAATTTAGGGCTTATTCCCGAGGATCTGAATTTTAGACTTGATTACCACAATGACCTGACACTAAGAACTAAGACTTGTTAGATTAGTATTGCACTTTTAGCATTTTCTCACTTTGCTTAGCTTAATTGCACCTTTAAACTAAATCTTGTCATCCAATATCTTAGACATTCATCTTTGCATTTTTCAAACCAGAAAACTAATCAGATTTTGATCAAACCATAGTTATCCTTTGAATGTCTTGACCTCACACTCTCTCATTATCCCATCAACAGTAGGAACTATAACTCATAAGTGTAGTTAAGGTTTGACTTTTATCAACCATCATCCCAATCTTTGTCCTTTTGAGGTCTAGATATTTCCTTCGATCACCTTAGTCTATCATAATTTTTCAAGTATCCTTTTGAAAATCAAAAAGTCAAAAAAAAAATATAGCATACAATTCATTCAAATGTAAGCATCCTTCAAACATAAAATATTCTAAAAAATATATTGAAATTTCACTCAATTTGCATCCTTTAAAAACTAAAAAATTCAAAAACATTTAAAATCCAAAAAAGTCTTATATGGTCGAAACAAGATCATAGAGAAAAAGAAAAAAAATGGATCCCACTAGTGTGATGTACTTTGGGTCATCCTCACATGAACAACCAAAGGTATGACTTGATAATACTCCATCTTTTGATGATGAGTTTACCTTGTATAATATGGAACAAAATCTAACCTAAGAGGAAATTGACAACACTTCGCAAAATCCTTGAATATTGTAAATAATGGATGAAATCATATCCACATATATCAACAAATACTTTTGTAGACATCCAAATTTGACCACTTCCATATGGTCAAAGACATCTCCTTAATCATCCCTTTGCTCATCTACTTCATCCTCTTTGTTGGTATTAATTAAATCATTCATTTAATTAATATTTCATGTTCCTAAATTATTTAATTTAATAAATACTTTTACCCTCTTTCGTCTATAAATGAAATAAATACACCACTTTATTTAATTTAGTCATGTAACCTCTTGGAATTTAAATTAATTTTTAATTCCTCACTTTCTCTCTCATTGTCACATCCTCCAACTTTTGCAAGTTGGCCTCTAATCTCTCTTAACCATCTAACCCTCTTCTAATCATAATTAATTTATGGTTAGGATATGTACACCCCTAATTATCATTAGGGTCACATCCTATCTCGCACTTGCCTCTAATATGTTATTAATTTATCTAATCAGGTACTTACAAAACCTTAATCACTTAATTAGGTCAACCTAATCTCCATGTCATTTATGCAATGTGTCCTAAGTCAACCCTCTTAAAGGCTTTCTCCTTTTGGAGAAGGCACCCATTTCCCCATGTGAATTTTTAATTCACATTTAATCCCCCAATGCATGTCAAAGAATTTTTAATTCTTTCTCTCATTCCCATGTGAATTTTTGAGGAATTTTTAATTCCTCACATGTTCTCTCACCCACATGGGGAAAAGGACCTCCTTTATGAGGAGATCTTGTCTAAATCCCAAGGTAATATGTAGTACCTCCATGTCATGTCCACATCACCATCCCTAAGCCACTTCACATGCCACATGTCAAGATGTGAGGGCTTGTGAGTTCTCAACTCACCATAGCCCTACATCTTGGCCATGTTGGTTTAATCTCAACCATCCATTTCTCTAGAGAATCCAAAATTCTCTATAAATACCCCCTCTTTTCTCTTATTTTGGGGGGAGATAATTTATGCTAACCAAACTCTTGCAAAATTTTCTCTTGAGCCATACTTAGCCAAATTCTTGCACTTGCATCCATTTTCACCTATTTTCCATCCATATTGCATCTCAATAATACACATTTTTCCATCAAGAGGAGCATATATTGCATCAATGATCGAAGGGCCAACCAAAAAAATAGCTCAACAAGGTAAAATGTTCCATTTCATTTTTTTAAGTTAATCATTTTCCCAATCTTGAGGTGTTAGGTGTTTAGGTCGTTTCTGAGACCGCGTTTTCACCTGATCACAACTTCTTATCACTTGCACAAAATGGAGCTAGACTTCCTATAGATTTTTAAATTTCCACCATAATGGAAAAAACATCAAATGGGGCATCTCAAGGAAAAGGTGCAGTTAATGTGAAACCTCCATCATACAATACCCCTCATGACAATTGAATACAAGAATGCAACTTAGAAGGACTTCCCATAATTAAACAACTATAAACATACCTTCCACCTTGATATTTTCCACACAATTCATGACAAAATAACCAAGCAATACAATACATGTGACTAATAAAATCATAAATCAAAATCCACCCAACAAAACTCGAAGGAAAAACACTTCATTTCCAATTTCGTAGGTAAACATGACCCAAACTTCACAAAACACATACCTACAACCCAAACTCAGAAATTTTCTAGATTAAACCAAAACTTGAACCAGCTGCCAAAGCAGCAATAAAATCCAAATCCAACATTCACATCTCAATTTCACCAGGCCACACAACCTATAAACATACACACTTCCACTTTACCTGCAAACCATCAAAATATAAACCCATTCATAAACTCTCTACAGAGCCAAACACATTATGCCCAAACACACACATCTCCTACATCACCATCACAAATGGAGATATTAGCTTGATGATTACAAATCCTGCAATAATAGATTACAAACATGTAGGTTACCAAAACCAAAAAGAATTACTCAATGGAGGACTTATGTCCTTATCCTTTTGATCAAAGCATATACATGCCACCTTTCCCTACAAAATTTGATGTACCAAAATTTGACAAATATGAGGGGAGAGGAGATCCTATAGACCATGTGAGGGAGTTTCACACAGTCTGCTTAGATGTTTCTTAGGATCACGCTTACCTAATGTGCCTTCCACGTAGTCTTGGGAGAAAAGGATTAGAATGGTTTGCTCACTTGCCTCTTGGCATAAGGACCTGGAGTGAATTGGCTGATAAGTTTGTTGCACACTTCTCCTACAACACTGAGAATGAAATAAACACAATAAATTTATGCAAAACTAAACAAAAGGATGGAGAAACTTTTTCTCATTCTTATAGAGATGGATAATCCTTGCGAGTAAATGTCTTTGTCATATACTAGAAAAGCAATTGGTACATATCTTCATAGAAAATCTCAATTTATAAGTGATGTTTCATCTCTGAGTTAATTGTTCTAATACATTTGAGGAGGTTATTGAGAAGGGTCTCTCCATTGAGAAATCCCTCATTAGAAAAGGGCTCGTGAAATTTTTCAAAGAGAATAACAATTACTCAAGCACTTCAGATGATAGAAACAAATTTTGGTCATGAAACAAGAATGTGACAAATGATGGTGTGGTGGATGCAAAAGTGATAAATAAGGCTCACCCCGTTATAGTTAGTCTTAAAGGACCTTCCACACCCAACAACAATAACCAACCATAAAATCATGAGTAGTCAACAAACATAATTCAGAATAATGCACAACAAGGTCCTCCAAGGACTAATACGAATCTAAGATGAGAATACACACCAATAGGGGGATCCATTGAATTAGTTTTAAAGAATTTGTTGCAATCCAACACTATCTAACTCCCTGAAATAAGAAATTATGAGCTAGAACCTTTCAAACCATCTTGGTGGAACGAAAATGACTTTTGTGAGTACCATAGGACCAAATGGCATAAAACATTCGCATGATTTAAACTCAAAAATTTTATTCAAGAACTTATAGAGAAGGGAGACATAGTGATTGATAATCCATAGGGATCCTCAAATACTGATCATACCATCTTCAAAGATCCTCTGCAAAATAATGGATAGGGAAAGCCTCCAGTTCAAGGATAAATACCAAAGACCAAGCCAACTACACTCATGTTTACTATGAATACATGGTGAACCATATCCAACAAAAAAATATATCTCACCTATACCCATCAAGAGAAAGAATCCTGAGTGTGTTGTTACATTTACTGAGCATGTTGTCCCTTTACATAAGCCTCACCATAATGATTCCCTCCATCTTGAAGCCTTTATCACTAAATATAAAATCAAACGAGCTTTGGTAGATGGTGGAGCAAGACTTAATATCTACAGTCTATGTCTAGTTAAGCAACTGGAATATTCTGCTAATGTTGTCAATCCCCACACAAAGATCCATATCAAAGCATACGATGAAGTTGGGCATGAATCTAAATTCTCTATCATGCTACCCATCTAGGTTGAACTAGTTATCATTGAGACTACTTTCCAAATCTTATAACTTTATACCCCCTATAACATCCTCCTAGCAAGCCCATGGATCCATGCCATGTAGGCTATTCCATCCACATTCCATAAATGCATTAAGTTTCTCTATAATGTAACTAAAGTGACTGTACATGTTGATCCAACTCCATTTCAATATTGCAAGATATCGCAAATTAGTCATGGCCTTTCACAATATTGTCTTACCAACATCGCTTCCCCACCTTCATCTTCACATATTGATCCTTCATCACTATCCACATCTTGCAATCACTCAGAGATCAAGGTTAAGTTCAAAGACCTCGACATTAGAGAATATGAGTTACAGGCCTTCCATATTGATCCCACACCACTATCCAATTCATCTCAATCCTTTGATTTCCATGATAATCTCATGTTTGATCATAATATCTATGATAATCCACTCTTTCATCATGATCCTATTGAGGATATCCAAGATCACACCCTTTCATCCCAAGATTATTTTTTTTCCCATTCCATCTCATAAGCTACCATCATTCAACATCCTAGGTTAGGGTATGCATCTCCAAATGTTTATTCTACTACGCTTTCTTGCCAACCCATTAAGGCTTTGTAAGATTCCTTTGACATTAGTAGTGTTGAAAAAGATATTCACGAAGAATACATTGAAGACATCACTAATTCCTTAAATGGATCATATATCTTTACTATTTTAGCCAACTCATCCCCTTCCATCCATCTCCTAGACTTGGATCAACAAGTATCATCCCAAAAGAATAAGGCTATCAATCAAAAGTCAAGAAGAAAAAAACCTTTATCAAAAGGAGATACAAAATCAAACGAGAAAAAGAAAGATCAAGAAAATTCCTTTAGCGAAAATCAAAGTCAAAATCTACTAGACAAGTCAAAAGTAAAAGCAAGCAAAAATTGATCTCTAATTATTCCCTTTTATCCAAAATAACTGGGGGCATCTATCAAAGTAAAATATTAAGAAATGAGCTTGTTGATCAAAAATTTTCATCCTCATCATCTTTCTGCAACCCATACACTTTACCTAATTCACCCATATCATTACGTCCCCCTTGGTGATGTTGCTTGATGTACCTTTGATGACGACCCCTTGACGTGCTCTAATCCAATGGTTGCCCAAACTCCTTTTCATGTGAAGCATGATGGTCCATGTAGTGCACAATTTAGGGATCATACTTTAGCTCCTCCCATCTACACCATATCACATTATCCATGTTCCATCTCATACCATCCATACCCATCCATCTAGATTTTCCATCCATCTATTCATAAGTATACACCATGATCACAACATTATCAAGTCTCCATTGTTCCAAAAAAAAAAGCAAAATAAATTGTCACCTTGATGAAAACCTAGAAAACAGGCGTCTTGTGTGACATCAAAAAATTAAAAAAATAAAAAATAAAAAAATGGAAAAAAAGATAAAAGTAAAGAGAAATAATCCATGCAATAGTGAAAACCACCTTGGTGGCACTTTGGATAAGTACCATGGTGAAAACCTAGCAAATAGGCATCATGTGTTGTAGGTCAAATTGCTCTACCATATATCAACATTCTAACTGATTTTCATTCGATCCACAATAAACCAAGCATAGGCTCCATCATAATAAAACTTTGTCAACATATCATGGCTTGAGAATGGTTGATATTTTGCATCACCCACTTTCTATATCCATTCCTTCCATAATAATTGGTCCTATACCTAACTGGGGGCAATCCTCAACATAGATTTTAAGATGGGATCTTTGACATGATATCAAAGGATATTATCACAATCACTCACCATAATTTTCTTTTCATGATAAGCCATCCACAAGCCATAATAAAATTTACACCCACCACAGTCCACCTTCCATAATGAATTATCCCTTGCTAAGATTGACATCTTGATCAGACACAAACAAAACATCATATAGAAAATTGAATTAAACAAATCACAAAACAACAAAAAAAACTATCAAACTAGCCTTCAACCTATCCAATCAATTGCATAATTATGTATTATTGTCATCTATCTTTATCAGACATCATTTGTCTTATACAGGTTGTCGCATCATCAAAACTAGACTAGGCATCTTATACATGATGTTTCACTCCTCAAATTTGACGTAACCCTTTGAATACTATTATGCAAAACTCATTGTTGAAAAGAATATCTAAATGGTTGTTGAATCATTTGGTCTAGTTAGACTTATATTTTATCGGATTTATCTTATGTCATGTTTCTATGTTGCTCGAGGATATCCACAAGTGATTAGAGGAGCAAGGATGGATTGTGACTTTTTTCTGTTTGATTTTTATTTGTGGTTTGTCTTGACAATATGACTAGGGAAAATAAGTTCCTTGTGCGTGATTGGGGTTCCATTTAGCATAATCAAAATATCCTATGCAAGTTAAAGGCTAGCTAATGCTTTATTGCATCAAGATCAACGTGCTTTGTGGCTACTTCCTCACATACTCCAACAAGGTTCTATTGTCACTAGTATGTGTCATGACATTCCTTGTCTGTAATCTATCTGTCTACACAAAGGGATAATATTTTGCACCTTGGTCTATCTCATACCTTGGTTTACATTATCCATTTGTAAAATAAAAATGCTCTTATGATGATAGTCGTGCACTAATAAAAGCTCAAAATTCTATCCTAC
The DNA here is from genome assembly GCA_007258455.2 of Sequoia sempervirens. Classification (NCBI taxonomy): domain Eukaryota; kingdom Viridiplantae; phylum Streptophyta; class Pinopsida; order Cupressales; family Cupressaceae; genus Sequoia; species Sequoia sempervirens. The sequence goes on along the minus strand of VDFB02373365.1, from coordinate 134,853,572 downwards.
CAATCATACATCAATCTTGATCCATTTCATTCAATCTCATATTGTTTATTATATTCGATCAATCAAGCTTATTCACATCTAATATCGACCAAGCTAATCATTCTTCACATCTTACTAACCTTTTCTTCTAGTTAACATTTCTTTTGTCAGTCTATGCATCTAAACATACTAAATCAGCTTGTTAGTAAATTTGGCTTATTTTCTGGAATTTTCACCGAATTTCTTGAGAGGGCACCACACTATCCTATTATCTCCAGGTTACACTATGGTAGGTCCTACGAAAAAAATTCTTACTTTTTCTTTGAAACAATGCTCAAAATCGCATTGTCTCAAAGGTAAAATATAGACACTAAAAATTGTCCTAGCCTACATACGACACTTTTGCACTAATTCTCGTCTAATCTATACGATTAAATAATTGTCAATTATTTAATTATTATTAATTTGACATCCCACTATTGATTAAATAATTTCATATTATTTAATTAATTCACATTACTATTATTCTTCCTTGATCAATTAAATAAATTGTATTTACTTAATTATGCCACTAATTATCTTTATTCCTCTAAATTAATTAAATAAATTATAAATATTTAATTAATCATCCATTATCCCTTTCCAAAATTAAATAATTAAATAATTATTTAATTATCCATTAATTCCTCAACATTATCCACTCTCCATTAATAAATAAAATGGTCTATTTTATTTATTTAATCTATTTACGCATGTCTTTAATAGTTAATTAATTATTAAATCTCATTCATTTCAAACTCTTCTTCTAACTGACACTTACTCTCAGTCCACTAATCAATCAATTTCAATCTACTCCTCGATCAATCTACTTCACTCCCACTCACTTCAAGTTCTGTAAGAAATCAATTCAATCTACTACCACTCAGTCCAATTTAACTTCTCAATCAATTATCTTAATATAATCATGCAATTAGTTAAATGAATCATGCAAACAGTTAACTAATCAATCAATTCCTCTCAACATTTCTCCACCATCGATCTTTACAGTTCTTCCTCGAATCTAGACCATACATCAAATCTGACATTTAAAAAAAAAAGTCAACCTTCATTCTTCATGTGAAGGCTAACCACGAATCTTTGATATTTTTATATTATATTTATTTGAGCTTATTGTAATTGTGCACACATAAAATCTGAGAGCAACAATAGCTTACAAAGCAAAATTAAGAAGGAAAATGGAGGTGATTTGATGTTTTATATAAGGAAAGGTGTTGGCCTCCTACAATGATCTTAATAACTAAAGCCTTTATAGACATGATTCAAAGATTGGACATCTAACCTGAATAGCCATTTCAACCATCATGAAGGTGCATTTAACTTGTCAACCTAGGGACATGAACTTGAAATGGGTCAGCACAGTATGTGCACTAGGAACTCAAAGTAGCCATTCTATTCTACAGCTAAGGAACACACAATACTGAAAGTAAATTGCTTGAAAAGGAATGAAACAAATGTTGAACATCAATCAATGACTATGCTAAGCAGAAATGCATAACAGGAATGAAAATCTGAGGAACAAATAGGACACTGCTTTGTCTGCTTTGGTTGTAGGAACAATCACAAAATGAAATTCTAGTGGTTGCAGGAACAGTCGGTGCCAGATTCCTAACTAAGTATTAAACAACAAGTAATACTAAACTAATGCTAAACTAAGAAGACATATTACTCACCAAGTTCGCCCCCTTGGATAAGTATACTCTAAAACTAATGAAAACTCGAATGCTTGAACTCAAAAATTTATTTTATTCACTATGAGTCATAAGTACAAAAGAGTAATGTATTTGTATTACTGGAAACTAGAGAGTGCAAGTACAATATCAAATCATGCAACCTCCTGAAGAAGGAGCATCAGATCATTATTTATACTAACAACTAAATGAGGTAGTCAACTCCACAAATGGGAGGACACCATTTAGGGAAAACAGAGGAAATGGAGAGATGATTATGCATACATGGAATCTGGTCAGACATGCAAGTCCAAACATAGATCCAACATAGTAGTAACACCCATGTATGCTCAATCATTAAAGTCAACTACAAGGCGGTTACATTTAGTTGCATGAAGAATCTTCTGTCGTAGGCTGCCTTTGACTTGGAGCGATTCCTTTGTTGGACATTATGGTGCATGCCCAGCTAGCGTTGTCTTCCTCAACTTGGCATATTAAATCTACATGGAAAGGTTAGGACACATAATAACTGCACATCCATAACCACTCTAAGAAACATTCATTAACCACATGCAAAATCAATATAGATAATCCATATATTATGCTAAATGTCATTAAAGCTTGCAGAGATTGAATTAAGTCCAATGTCAATGGTTTGAGGGAAACATTATGAAAATATTGACATTTAACATTAAAGTCCATGACATCTATCAACAAATAAACTATAGATTCTACCCAAAAATTGATCAAAAGCTAGGCTCATCACTCCCCCCAACCTAATGTTTTGTTGGTAGTCTAGCAGGGGAAGATTCGTTCTTCTGTTGGTCAAAGCTCTAAAATTTGCAACTGATAGTTGTCCAACATCAGTGGCTGTAGTGTGTGAATCAGGATCCCAATAGAATCCTCCCAATCTTTCAAATTTATTCCATCTCTACCTTTCCGCGGCAATGTCAAGCTGGTAGAATTTGAAGTTTGGCACGGGCCACATGAGCATGGGTGGCTGGAAGGTTAGGGAAAGCCAATCCCATCCCTGAGTTCTCCAAATCTGAATATACCTATCAATCCTCTTTAGTGTTGTAGCATAATTGTGGATGGAATGAGGCTCATCCTGTTTCATCTCATCAAATAGACTATTCCATCTTTGTGATAGACATCTTCTCATATTTTCCTCCTTTGTTGTTGTCTTTACCTCATACTTACTGTAAACTACCTCAATCCAAGGCATAATCTAGTTGCCATAGCTAGGTCTAAGAAGCATTATGTGCCATTCTTTGTAAATATCCCTGGGGTTGCTTGATTAAGCTCTAACAGGCAAAGGGATATTAGACTCCAACTTGTTATAAGCTCCATGTTGTTGTCCCCAACTAATCTCATTTTGTACCCAACATAAATGCCCTCAATTGGACATCCCCAACATATAACAACGGGTTCCAATCATGGTCTTGAGTTACAGCAAAATTATGCAAATAAAACTCACATAGCAAATTCTTCATTTCAGGGGAGACAATTCTATAAGCATTGAAAAATTCCATAGGGGTGCCAATAGAAGGATTCAAACCTAAGGCAATCCTTGACAGCTTAAAAGAGAGATACTTCTCTTTCAGGAGCATAGCATAGACCCTAGGAGGGGTCCCACATTCCAAAATCTGTGGTGCCAAAGCTACCATATCATTCACCCTCTACTTCAGGGTGGCAATTTTTGCATCTTTATCTTCTATATCCTCATCCTTCTTTTGAATTTCCCCCTTCAATTTCCATTTTTCCTTCGTTCTTCCTCCCTTCTTTGTATTTCTCTCCATAAATTCAAAATTGTTGCATGTATTGTAAAACTAGGAGGATTGTGAATGCCTACCAGTCTTTTTATTGATGGCGGTTCCTCATATGGTATTATCTACATGGACTCAAGTTGTCCAGTTATCTCTGGCTGTAGGGGTAATATTTCTTCTTTCGCCTCTTACTGCAGGGACTCTTGTTCTTATTCTTACTGTGGCTGCAGGAACTCCTACTCTAGTTTTGGTTGTTGCTGCAGGACTTCTTGCTCATGTTGCAGGAATTCATGACTTTCCTCAAACTCTTCTGCAATGTTAGCAAGATCGACCAGTGTTATATTTGTTGCTCTCCCAAATATATCTTCTTCTTTGATATTCTCCAGCCCCATTGGAGCTTTAGGGTCCTCATGTGATGTCTCACCAGGCTTAGGGATTTCCTGTGAAGGCGTACCAATCATAGGCCCAGTTGGTCTTGATTTCCTGGGAGGTTTCTCACACTTTCCTTTGGTTGCAAGATGAATAGTGTCAACCTTTCTCTTTTTAGAACTTGGCAACTTTCTTTCTACAGGCCGTGTTTTGGCCTTTCCTTTTCTTGTTTCTACTTCTCTCTTCTATGCCCTAATTTTCATTAGGGTTTCAAGTGGAATGTCATCATCAGAATTAGAGGAAGAACTTTCTTTTTCTGAGTGCTTTGTTCTAGAAGAACTAATTTCTATGGTTTATTTTGCTGCAAGAGGATTCACACAAGAGGCAGCACCAGAGGTTGAAGTGTCAAGAGGGGCTTAAGTCGTGCTCAATCTCCTGGTAGACCTACGGGGTTGAGGTAAAGCCCTAGGTTGCAAGTGCTTAGGTCTAATTTGATCAACATTTATAAATTCTTCCCAGGTTATTGTAGATACATCATGCAAAGACTTTTCAACCAACAATTTAATCAGACAATGGTGGGAAACAGATTTATCCCTACCTTTTTGGGTCTCAGCCACCATGATTGAGAGAAGATTGTATAGCATGTTGGGAACATTCATCCTCCTTCCATACCTCATGTGATTCAAAAGCTTGAAATGTACATAATGAAAATTTGATTGGCGACCCTCACAGGTGATGTATTTGATAACATAAATGGCTATCTGCTTCCATGGTTCAGGCAGAGACATTCTCTTTGCACCCTGTTTATCAATGCTCAATGGGGGGTCATTCGGCTTTGTAAATTCGGCCTTGGTTAATCTGGCATCTTTGGAGGTAGGGTAATTTTTTGCCATCAGCTCGTAACCCTGTGACCTCTATAGTTTGTTCCTTAGTTGCCACAACTTCCAACCCTTTTACTATGGCTTTCCCTTCAGAAGATGTCTAGGCGAATTCAAGGGCAATGCTTTCATCAAAGCCATCCAGTTTCAAGAAGTAATCTGACCATTTGTAGCTTCTAAATTTAGCCAGGCATTGTGCATCCTACAATAAAATGTCATGCACTATGGGTTCATTTAGAATTAACCCACCTCCCATTGTCTGCAATCAAACAAATGCTCTATAGCTTCTTTCCCGTAATTCTTGTCTGAAAATCAAGCTCACTTTCCTGCAGTACCTGCTAAATTTCTAGTGCCAATATCGACTAAATTTTCTTTTCTTTGTTTCACCTTTTTGCTTGCAACTCAAGATTACAACAGGGGAAATAATAGCAATAAAATGAGCGATAAATGGGGAATTATGATGGGAAGAAATGGCAGCTGCAGTTAATGTCACTTCACACATGCAAGTCATCCTCTCACTCAAATTTCAAATCAGCTCATTTTAAATTTTCTGACGTAGCCTAGCATAAATTGACACATGGGAAATACATTTACATCATTTTCTTTCCCCTCCCCCCAACCTAAATTTAGACATGTGTCCACACATGCAAGATGGGAGTGGTAATTTGACAGGGAATAATGGCATTTTATGTAAACTTCTATACTAATGTACAATGATTAAATGAACACACTTAAAAGATGATTAAAGATAACAATTAATGCACACATACCTAAATATGTGGAATATTTGTTGCAAAGATCATGGAGAAAATATCACTCGCCTTGTGGGAATAAATTGAGCAATTAATGACAATGAAGTGGAGTGAGGTGAGGTGGAATGAAGTGATGGAAGAGAGAGAAAGGTGGTGATGGATGGGTGGATGGGCGGATGGGTGAAGAAATGGATTCCCATGTAAGTGAAAGTCTTTATTATGAGAGAGTACGTACCTTAATTAGCTAGAAGGAGGGACACTAGGTCCATTTCCTTCAGCTGTAGGAAGCTCAGGAGTTGAATGTTGGGTGAATTGTTGCAGGAACTCTTCTTTGGAAACTAGCTTGCGATATAATCTGAGGCGATGACCATTGACAAGTAATTTGAACCTAATAGGGTCAATGGTAGTAAGCTGAACAACTCCATTAGGAAAGACCTTAACAACTTCATATGGTCCTAGCCACCTTGTCTGCAATTTTCCTGCATTGTTCTGGTATCTTGAGTCATAGAGCAGGGCCCAATCTCCTGGTTGGAATTTCTTGTCCTTGATAAATTTGTCATGCCACCTGATTATCTAATTCTACACCACTTCTATATGCTACAGGGATACTCTTCTTATCTCATCCAAAGCGTTTAGCTGCATGATTCTTTCTCTTTGTGCCTCAGAAACATCCATCCCCAAATCTACTGCAGTCCACGGAGTCTTATATTCAAATTCAATTAGCATTATAGCTATCTTTCCATACAACAACTCAAATGGGGTGAAGGCTGTAGTCATTTTTTAGGTTGTCCTATAGGCCCAAATAGTTTCTGGTAATATTTTTTCCTAATCCTTTCTATGAATAGCTATTGTTTAAGTCATAATGGCTTCAATCTCTCTGTTGGTTACCTCAACTTGGCCATTAGCCTATGGGTGATAAGGAGTAGACTTCCTCTGCCTTATGTTGTACTCATTAACTAGTGTTGCAACAAGGGTTGATATGAATTGTGCCCCTTGATCAATCACTATTTCTCTTGGGACTCCATATCTTGTGAAAATCTCTTCATAAAGAAATTTTGCAACCTTGTTATCTCTTACATGCTTCATGGCCTTAACCTCTACCCATTTTGTCACATAATCAATGCATACCAATATATAAGACTTACCATTTGATGGAGGGTCAATAGGTCCCACAAAATCCAATCCCCACTTGTCAAAGGGAGTGATTACTACCTGAGGGCACAGTGGCATCTCATTAGACCTAGTTGGTCTACCCATTCTTTGACATCTATCACATTTTTGGGTATACCTTCCTGCATCCTTGTGGAGTGTTGGCAAATAATATCCTATGTTCAAAACCTTCATTGTTGTCCTCTTGGCCACAAAGTTTCCTCCACATGGTTCATCGTGGAATGCATGCAAAATTTCATATATCTCATCTTCTCTCTGACACCTCCTCATGACATGGTTAGGTCCAGTATAAAACAAACATTTAGCAATCCAAGAGAAAGGAAAATATTTTTCAATGAGTGTCCTTTTTTCTTTTGGAGAGAAGTGAGAAGAAAATTTACTTGTGACCAAGTAATTGGCTATGTCAGCATACCAGGGTATTTGTACACTGCTGAGGGAGAATAGATGCTCATAAGGGAAAGAGTCATCTATGGGCTGATTATCTTTTGATGTAGTTAGCCTTGAAATAAAATCTGCAACATTGGCCTTCCCTGACTTATCCACAATGGTTATATCAAACTCTTGCATCAACAATAACCATCTTTCCAATCTACCTATGATCAAAGGTTTATTCATGAGATATCTAATGGCTACATGATCAGTGTGCACAAAGATTTGGTAGCTTGTTATGTAATGTCTGAATTTGTTTAGTGCATAGATTACTGCCAACATTTCTTTTTCTGTCACTGTATAATTGAATTCAGCTCCTTGTAGATTTTTGCTGACAAAGTAAATGGTGTTTTCAATAGCTCCTTTTTGTCCTAAGACTGCTCCTATGGCATAATCTGATGCATCAGTGTGGATGTGGAAAGGAAGCTCCTAATTAGGCCCTTTGAGTACAGGAGCATGAGTCAAAATTTCCTTCAAGTCAGAAAATGCCTTGTTACAAGCTTTAGTCCACTGAAATTCAACATCTTTAGTGAGAAGAGTGTACAATGGTGCTGCTACCTTGCTGAAATCCTTGATGAAACATCTATAGTATCCTACATGACCCAAAAAAATCCTAACATCTTTTTGTTTTGCAGGTGTGGGAAGATTTGTGATTACCTCATTTTTTGTAGGATCTACTTGAATTCCCTTGTGGGAGATGTAGTGGCCAAGAACTACTCCTTCTTGCATCATCATGAAGAACTTTTCACTATTTAAGGACAAGTTTTGATCTTCACGTCTCTGTAGGACCCTTATGAGATTTTCCAATGCTTGATTAAAATCAACACCATAAGTGGTAAAGTCATCCATATAAATTTCCATGCAATCAGGAGAAATGTCTGAGAAGATGCTAATGACTGCCCTATGAAAAGTTGCAGGTGTGTTGCATAAGCCAAATGGGAGCACCGAATAGGCATAGTTCCCCCATGGACAAGTAAATTTAGTCTTCTCTTGGTCCTCTGGTACAATTTGGATTTGGTTGTAGCCGCCGAACCCATCTAGAAAAGAAAAGTATTGCTTTCCTGCAAGTGTGTCCAAAACTTGATCAATGAAGGGTAAAGGAAAGTGGTCCTTCTTGGTGGCAACACTAAGTTCTCTATAGTTAACACAAACTTAACATTTCCCTCCCTTATTGGGCACAATTACTAATGGAGACACCCACTGACTATCTGAAATGGGGTAGATAAATCCTGCATCTAGTAATTTTGGCATTCTCCTTTCACAATCTCTCTCAGTGTAGGGTTAATTTTTCTCTGTGGCTGTCTTACTGGGGTGCAATCATCTCTAATGTAAATTATGTGTACAAAGTTTAGGATCCAATCCATTCATATCATGATAATCCCATGCAAATGCATGCTAATGGGTCCTTAATAGGTTTTTTAATAACAATTGTTTTTCTTCATTCAATTTACTATTAACATTCAAATATTTTCCTTTAGACACTTGTACTTGTGTAGTTAATTTTGTCATGGCTGCTTCATTAACACTTGGTACCTTTAGTTCATATGGCAGCAATGTATGGGACATACCTGTTGTTGTAGGAAGTTTTTCTGTAGGAACAGTGGCTGTAGGAAGTCTGTCAATGGTTGCAAGAAGAGCGTCTACAGGAAGAATGTCTGTAGGAATAGTGGCTACAGGAAGGGAAGGAAAAAGCGTCTTTACTGGAGTAGCAGAATGAGAAGATGATGCTTCCTCTACTTCACAATGGTTTTGAATGATGTCATCCAATACTTCATCCTCATCTTGGATCTGCATGAAAGAGCTTCTACCGAGCATCATAAGCTATGCCACAGAGTTAACTTCCTTGGCCTCTTCACCAACATGTGGCCATACGGGATTATCTTCATCATGAGATGGCTAAGTAGGCTGATAGAGAACAAAATTTTTAGTGCTCCTCCCATCTGAAATGGTCATGTCACCTGACCGACATCCAATGTATGCATTTACAGTTGCTAACCATGGTCTTCCAAGAATAATGGGATTTTCACCTAGTGTGGATTTAGGAGAGAGAATCATAAAGTCTATTGGGTACTCCCAGGAGTCTAGAACTACCACAAGATCCTTCACTACACCATCAAGCTTGACAGTAGAGCTATCAGCAAGTTGTAGGATAGTAGGAGTGGACCTCATGCTTGTCATATTTAGTTGTTGTAGGATGTCTTTGGTCATTACATTTATTGTTGCCCCTAAATCAATCAGAGCATTCTTTACTTGGATCCCGTTTATAACAACTACTACCATAGGACTGTCTGGGTCATTATACTTGGGAATAGTCACTTTTCCTAGCATGATGTTAGCTAGTTTTCCCACCACATGAACTATAGTTGGGTCTTTCTTTTTCCTACCTAGCTTCTTGAGACAGGCTTCCTTGATTGCTTTGTCGTAGATTGGAACATCCTTTATGGCTTTAAATAGAGGTATCTGGACACATATATGCTTCAGTTGATCCAAGATATCAAAATTTGTATCATCCTTTTCTTCCTTCTTCTTGGAAACTTCCAATCTCTAAGGAAATGGTGGCTCTTGTTTAGTCTGCTTGATTTGGACTAGTTCAGGATTTTTAGGTACACTAGGCTAAATGGGATCATTCAGAGGTTCCTCTTCCTCTTCCACATGGAGCTCAATGATAATGGGCTTGGAAGGGGCTAGTAGAGTAGTACCTGAACGTAAGTGGATATCACTTACACTCACAACATATGCAAGGAGTTGATTTGAATCAACAGAGTATGTAAGTTGTTATGGTTTGTTATTTGGATTCGGTGTAGGCTGAGTTGGTAGTTGAGTAGGTTTAGGTGCATTTGAACTGGGATTAGTAGGTGGCGAAATTATAGCAGGCTACTGAGGCTGAGAAGGTGGTTGCATGTAACTGGTTGTCTGAGTAGGCCATTGCTGCCCTCCTCTCCATTGATTCATTTGCTACCAATTTCCTAGAGGTGGCTACCAATGCCCTTGAAATTGCTGCCAATTCCTCTGAGGTTGCTGCCACTGGGGTGGATAACTCTGATGATTGGGCCAAGCATTTGGAGGGTTACTCCAAGGATGCGATGGATATCCTCCATAACTGGGTGGATATGGGGGTTTCCATTAGTTACCAGAGAAATAGGAATTGAAAGATGGCCCAACATAGGATAGTGGATCTGGTGGCATACCTTGTCTTGGAGCCCAAGGCTTCCTTTGTGCAACATAGTAGACTTGGTCTTCTTCAATTTGGATTGGCTTGAACTCAGGTGGAACTTGCTTGCTTTCAAGATTAGCTACCATCTTACATTTTCATTCCCTCTTCTTTTGTCAGTAGTGGGGGAAATACTCTGTCAACATTGCCTCTTCCTCCTCTTGCTTCTTCTTGGCCTGAAGTGTATCTAGCTAAATAGCTAGATTATTGATAATGTCTTGCTTGAATTTTTCCAACAAATGAGTAATTTCCATTCTTGAGACTCCACTGGTAGTTGACTTACCCATGGAAGATTGGTAAGCTCTCCCTTTCTTTGAAGCTACCTTAGAGTAGTTCTAGCATATTTTCTTGATATCTTCCCAAGGAACTTTGGAAATATCTCCTCCTCCCATGAGGTCCAAGGCATCAGTGCAACTATCATTGATTCCTCTTAGGAAAATAAACTTATGTGAGTCTTCATTAAGTCTATGGTGTGGAGATTTTTGTAGGAAAAATAGAAACCTTGCAATGTAGTCTTCCAGGCTCTCATCTTCCTTTTGTTGCATCCTAAAAATGTCACCTCCTCTCATGTCACTACCTCTACAATATTCCTTGTATTTCTCAAGGAATTTTGTTTTCATGTCTTCCCAAGTTTCCATAGTATCTTTGCCTAGGCTCATGAACCATATTAATGCAACCTCTTTTGAAGTGGTAGGAAATAGCTTAGGCCTATGGGCATCAGTAGTATAATCATAACTCCTGCAAAGTATGTCAAACTCAAATTAAAAGATATTAGGATCTTCTGTGACAAGTCCATAAAACTTTGGGATTGTTGAGGCAGGAATGTTCTTGATGTTGTCAACTTCATTCTGATGGGAAATGAGGAAAGGAAAATTTGTTTGGTTAGGTCTATTCCTATTTGCATCACCCATGTCTGCTTGATGTTGTTCCAAAGCAAAGGGGTTCTCAAGCTGATTTTGATCTTCAGAGGAGGCTTCAGAACTAGTCAGATCAGGATATGCATCAACAAAGGGGTGTGTATTTTCTTCTTCTTCTTCTGGTAGATTCTAATAGTCAACTAGCTAGAATGAATTAGGATTGTTAGGAAGGAATCTCCCATAAGCATCCCTTCTCCTTCCTCTATGCATGCAATATCACTCACTATCAGTCAGCTCACACAAAGAATTGGTAAAGAATAAGGGGGGTCATTACTTCCTAAATGAGGATATGCTAAGAACAACTTCTAGAAACACTACAACAAGAAAAACTACCAATGACTCTAAAAGACTCCCTAGTTTGACACCATCCCCGACAATGGCACCAAAAATTTTGGCCTCCTACAATGAACTTAATAACTAAGCCTTTACAGACACGATTCAGAGATTGGACATCTAACCTGAATCGCCGTTTCAACCATCATGAAGGTGCATTTAACTTGTCAACCTAGGGACGTGAACATGAAATGGGTCAGCACAGTATGTACATTAGGAACTCAAAGTAGCCATTCTATTCTACAACTAAGGAACACACAATACTGAAAGTAAATTGCTTGAAAAGGAATGAAACAAATGTTGAACATCAATTAATGACTATGCTAAGCGGAAATGCATAACATGAATGAAAATCTGAGCAACAAATAGGACATTGCTCTGTCTGCTTTTGATGCAGGAGCAATCATAAAATGAAATTCTAGTGGCTGCAGGAACAATCAATGTCATATTTCTAACTAAGTACTAAAAAAAAAGTAATACTAAACTAATGCTAAACTAAGAAGACATATTACTCACCAAGTGGTCCCCCTTGGATAAGTATCCTCTAAAACTAATGAAAACTTAGATGCTCAAACTCAAAACTTTATTTTATTCACTGTGAATCATAAGTATAAAAGAGTAATGTATTTGTATTACCGGAAACTGGAGAGTGCAAGTACAATATCTAATCGTGCAACCTCCTAAAGAAGGAGCATCAAATCATTATTTATACTAACAACTAAACAAGGCAGTCAACTCCACGACTAGGAGGACACCATTTAGGGAAAACGGAGAAAATGGAGCGATGGTGGTTACGTATGCATGTAATCTGGTTAGACATGCAGGTCCAAATGCAGATCTAGGATAGTAGTAATGCCCATGTATGCTCAATCATTAAATTCCACTACAAGGCGGTTACGTTCAGTTGCATGAAGAATCTTTTGTCGCCGATTGCCTTTGACTTGGAGCGATTCCTTTGCTAGACATTATGGTGCATGCCCAGCTGGCGGTGTCTTCCTCAACTTGGCATATTAAATCTGCATGGCAAGGTCAGTACACATAATAACTACACATCTATAACCACTCTAAGAAACATTCATTAACCACATGCAGAATCAATATAGATAATCCACATATTATGCCAAATGTCATTAAAGCTTGCACAGATAGGATTAAGTCCAATGTCAATGGTTTGAGGGAAACATTATGAAAATACCAACATTTAACATTAAATTCCATGACATCTATCAAAAAATAAACTATAGATTCTACCCAAAAATGGACTAAAAGCTAGGCTCATCAAAAGGTATATCATTTGATTAATCTTTGTGTCAGAGAAGAATAAAAAGTAGGATGGGATGAAGTAGAACTCTAGTGGTGAGTTTTCCTCGTTGCTTAGGGATGATGATGGAAGTGATGCCCCCTCAAGAGAACTATTGGGTGAACTAGAAGCCAATAGATATATTGAAAAGAAAAAGAGTGATAAAAATATGTGTAATAAGGATTAAAAGATGACTTGAGAGAAATCAGGTTAGGATGATGTACATGCCATGAATATAGGACTAATGATGGATTAAGGATCAAACATGTTGATTGATGTCACTAGGATGATTGAACTTGATTGCATGGATGTACATGTTGGATGATGAAATACCAAAAGGATGTAATGCAAAAAAATAACACATGATTGGGATTATGGATAAATTATGAGATAATGATAAAGGATGTAATGGATGGGGAATGCATGTTGTCATAGTAACTTTACATGCATGGAACAACCTTTTATTTTGTTGTAGAACTTAACATTATGCATCATGATGTAAGGGATCATGATGACAATGTGTCATTTGTATATGGACTAGCATTCATACAAATAAGTTGAAAATAGAATAGTGATCCAATAGACATGTTATTTGTAGGCACTCTATAATATGAATGATGAAGGTGACCAAGATGATGTGAGATATGGAACACTATGAATCGATGTAAAAACAAGAAAATTTTCAAAAATAAAGATGAAAACAAAAAAAATAAACAAACATAAACTAACACAAAAAAAGACAAAGAAAGACAAGCAAGTAATCAAATGAATGCAAAAACATGAGTTGGTATCCAATGTAATCTTGAAGACATGGGAGGAGGGGATGGATGGATGGGGATGGAGGTTCAATGGGTAGATTCTAAACACAGATGGAATCATGAATTGGCGTGATGATAGATGGCGATGAAAAGGTCATGCCTTAGTGGATATATACATGTGTTCCATTCCTTAAGAAATGTCAGCAAGGGGATGCCCTAATTAAGTGTAAAACCAAGGAAAGGGTATGCAATGGAAATGGAATGAAATGATGGGGAACGAAAATGGATGGATGGATGGGGGCAAGGGGTAGGGGGTGGAGAGATGAGTATGATGGAAAATGTTGGTAATTTGACCAATCTAAGGAAGGAGTATAATATGAGTAGGTAATGTATGTAGAGGGGATAGCGAAAATATATGAAATGTGAGGGATGGGTAAAGGAATTGAGTGATAAATACGAGGTAAGGGATATACTGGGATGAATAAGATGTAATGGTTGGAATAATATGGAAGGGAAAATGCTCATAGACTAGAGTGGTTTCTTGTTACACATGAAGCTTGTTTACCAAGTTTTCATCATGGTACTTGCCCAAGGTGACACAAAGAGTGGTATTTACCACCACCTAGTTCATCCTTTGACCAAGAATGACAAGCCATGAAGAATTCTCTTAAAGGAATTCAATGAGGACCTTATAAAAAATCTAATACCTTTGAGGAATTGTGCCCCTCTCCTTTTGATCGATCAATATCACAAATACCTTTCCCTACATCTTTTGAAATTCTTAAATATGACAAGTACAAGGGGAAGAACCTTAAGTGGTCAAGTAGTTGAATGGTTCTTGCACCCCTTACATCCTTTGGAGACTTAGTAAAAAAAAAAATCAAGCATTTCTCCTATAACATAGAACATGAGCTTACCATGATAGGCTTGTGTAACACTAAACAAAAATCAAGGGAAAGCTTCTCATCATTCCTTTAATGTTGGAGAGCTTTAGCTAGTAGGTTCTCATGGCCAATATTGAAAAAATATTGAGATAAACAAATTCCATCCTTAGAAAAGTAAAAAAAATGGGGGCACAACTACCTCACAGTTATTACCTCTCTAATCTTAATTGTTCATCTTGATCCTATCCTTGAATTCATTCATCCCATGCATGGCCATATTGATCCTCATGTAGACCCTATCACTCCTACTAAAGGGAAACAACCCCTATCCATTAGAGGAAATCCCTTATATCAAGGGTTTGTACCACCTAAAGTGTCCACTTCCATTCCTAATGAGGTTTAAAATCTCATTTCCACTAGTCATACTGGACATACACAATAACATCCCACTTGGAACACAAACCATAACTACCCATATAGACCATGTATCTCCATCTCCTTTCCTAAGCCAAAAACATCCAATATCACTACTTACACACTGGTCATACCAAATTCACCCAAGGTCAACATCAATTCAAAGAGTCATCACAACCACCCTCAAAACCCCATCTCAACTAAGGTCTATAACATACAACATAATCCATACACCTTTCCACCAATCATCTCCAAAATGTAATGCCTAAGATTTGGACGTGAAATTAAAAAATAGTATGTAAACTTCCTATACAAACCAAGCAAAACCTCTAGATAGAGCTCACAAAAGAGAGAAAAACAAAGCAATAACATTAAAGTCAACTTCAAATATTACCATAACTCCATTGTGATTTGATTTTCTCCATTGAGTTTGGGAAGTGGATGCTCATTGTGACTTGAGAAGTGTTGGATGGAGGTTCTTGTGAAAGGTATGATGTATGTGAAGGTGTTTGGATAGTAGTCATGGTGATAGTGTTGTTATGTGGATTGTTGTTTTAGTATAATGGATTGGTGATTTGTAAAGTGTATGGTGGAAATTGAGTGTTTATCAAAGGTATAGATACCTAGGTTGAATTTTTCGGTGTGATTGATTGCAAAATGATGGTGGAAACTAAAATGTAGAGATGGAAAATATACCGACATACTTAATCCTGATTACTAACACCATTTCATCCTGAATCACCTTCTCAGCTTATCATCACTCTTCATCCCTTAATTAAATAAATAATCATTTTTCTGATTAAGTCATTCTCTCTTTTTAATTAAATCAATCAATCTAATCTAATTAACCCTAAGTCTCTATTTAATTAAATAATTCATTTTATTTGATTAAATCTCTAAAGTCACCCTATTAAATTAAATAAATTAAACCTTGTTTAATTTAATCTAACATCATCCCCTTTAGTTAAATAAATCAAATCCTTTATTTAATTAAATCTAAATCACATTCTTCTCATCCTTTGATTTAAATCAACCCATAAATCTAAATCAAATAGTCACATCATTTAATCCTTCATTAAATTAATTAAACCTTAATTAATTTTATCCTAATCTCCAAATTTATCTAGATTTTTCCACTTACACATGAAAATACATTTAATGGATTTATTAAATCTCTATTTTCTTTCAACTTGGCATCTTTAGAGGAATATTCTTCCAAATTTGAAATCCCTCCAAGTGGATTTGTCCTTCCAACAAGACATTCATTCCTTCTTACATGTCCTTGTGCATTGAGCCAAGTGGCATTTAAGTCATTCTTTTTTCCCTCTTACATGTCATTTCACTATTTTCAAATTCCACCTAATTGCATTTATGGGCACATTCATCAAAATGTCCACATCCTTTTCCCATTCACATCTTGACAAGTGGTGCTTGCCCATTGGTTGAAGATTAGTCCCACATTGCTTCATTTTGGGCATTCTTCCATCTTCTCTTTCTATAAATAAGAGGTTTCTCTCCTCATTTTGATCATCCACAATTTGAGCAAGTTTACTATACTCAATTTCATCCTCAAGCATATCTATTTTCATCAATTTTATCAAGGTCTTAGCTAGGTTATGCAGATTTTTCATCATGGAGCTCAAGTGAATCTTCAACAAAGTGGATCAACCTTCATCACTCATCAACATTGCATCATAGGAGTTGGGAAAGGGCCAATTTTCACATCAAACTAATATCAATTCCCCCATGGGATCAAGAGTTTGCATGCTTAAGTAGGATTTCATTGCTTTTTCATTGTGTTCTTCATTCTTATTTCTTGTTTTGAGCATTGTTAATGGATTTTATGGGGAATCTTGATTCTTTCTTCCATTGGATGTAATGATGTGTTTATTTCTTGTGTTTTTTAGGTATTAGGATTGGGGTTCTACATTTGGCGCTAGAAGGAGGGCAAATCTCAAGTTTAAATCACATTTTTTTTTTTAAATTGTGTTTTTTCTCTATTTTTTGTGTCTACAAGAAATTGCACCACTATTAGTCCAGTGGCGTCGTACAACACCACTATTGCTCCAGCAGTGCCATACAACACCGCTTCAAACTTCAAACCATGTCGCTTTGTCTTTCCCACCCAGAATTCAAATCTTCTAACTCCGTCGCTGGGTCAGTTTACGAGCGCTGGAATTTCCAAACTTCAAACAACACTGCTGGGTGAAACTCCACTGCAATCACACTCTCTAGTTTTACTACAGAGCGTTGTTGTCTCACAAGTGGTGCCATACAACACCACTAAACCTCCTCAGACTGCACCGCATGTGCAGACTGTGCCACTGGAGTTAAGTAAAAGGCTTAAATTAGTTCAATTTCGACATGTGCTTTTTCATTTTGATGACTTTAGGTTGCTAACTGGTTTTTCTAACCTTTTTTTTGCAATTCTAATCAGTTTTTGCAAGTTGTTCTAATCAAGGTGAAGGAGGAAAACGAGGTTGAAAGTGACACTATTGCATCATTCTCTCATTACATCAAGTGTTTTTGAACACTTTAGTGTTTTCTTAACACTTTGGGAGAACTCATAATTTCTCTTAAGGATTTGTTACCGTTCATGCTCTTAGGACATACTAAATTTCTTTTGGGCTCTAAAAAAAACACTACAAAAGTTTTCAATTTTTGCTACAAAGGGCTTAAAAAGAACATTAGACAAATCCACTAGATTTTGTTTAAAGGTTAACAATTGAACAATCAAATTCTCACACTTCCTTTGGTGCCTAAAAAGAAGTCACTCTTGCTTTGAAAGGATAAAATGAACATGTGCTACTTTATCTTATAATTACTTACCCAAAGTAATACCATCAAAAAGACGTATGTGCTTCTCTCGCACCTCACGATGATCTTGAGAATCAAAAGGATTTTTGGTGATCTTAAGTTGGGTAAAGTGATTTCCTCCATATTTCATTTGAGATTAAAATTGAGCACATCTTGCAAGTGTGAGTGGATCATATTGTGTGTGTTCTCTCTTTGTTTCTCAACAAAGGCCGATCAAGCTACGAATATGTTTTCTCGCTTTTATTTATCTTAGAGGGCCTGCCTTGTGGGAAAAAGTAATCACCCAAGGGAACAACCCAACCGACAACACGCTAAAGCCAAGTGACTTCCAACCAGTATATAAGTGTGGGTACTTGTTGAAAGGAAAGTATCATGATGGTCATTCCGACGAGAAGGGAAAAAATGGTCTCTCACTGCATGGATGATCCCCCACGAATGGAATGCCCGCATTAAAACCCTTGTTTAGAAAAGGCCAAAATCCTTGATCTATTTGTTGGTGCAAGAATGGTCATTTTGAAGCCGCCCCACACTTTTACGGCTTTTAGTAGAAATGGAAAGTATGCCATGGGAGTTTCATGGGTACTGATGCTTGGCTACCTTGTATAAGTGAGTGTTGTGGAGGAGAGCTAGTGGGGTCAAGCATCTAACCATTCACTAAAAGTAGGCACAGCTGGACTTGTCCAAGTGGGGATTCAACAAATACAGTCTTTCATATCCATAGGATTGTGCATGTTTTTGGAAACAAAACACTTTGCTTGTTCGTAAACATTTGAAAACAAACATTCAACATTATCATCAAACTTCAAACCCTTTAGGAGGAAAATATCTTTGACAAGATTCATGTGTTATTGCTTGCCCTTGGGATTTTATCCTTAGAGGTTTCTAAACACTTGGATTTATATCTCAATTTGCTTACTAAAGTCAACAATAGGGAACTTTTTCCTTAAATTCCTTGATTTCCACATAATACACTTTGTGGGATGATAAGAAGCTAAGACATTAGACATTTAGTTTGAACAAACCTAATCAAGAATTATTTGTGGTAAAAATATGTCACTAAGAAAAGCTAAGAACAATTGAACCCCACACATGTGTCTCAAATGATTTCATGCAAGATCAAAATTCAGAAACCAAAGTCAAAATTTCTTAGTCCAAAAGATCATCACAAGCATCTCTTAACGCTCTACGAATTTAGACAAAGATTGATTTTCAAATTTTACAAAAGAGCTTTAAGAAATAATCTCGGTTTGTGCTCGTTCTATTATTGTTAAAATCCAAATCTTTTTTAGGAATTTGAACACCTTGTTTAGAGTAAAGCATGTTCTTCAAAACCAAGGTCTTGTAAGCAAGAGTGTTTTTAGGTACACATAGGATCAAGTCAAAACCTTCATCCATCTTTCAAACATCAAACCAAAATCATCTCACCAGAAACTCTTCAAAATCTTGAAATCATCCTTCGTGCTAGAATTTTTGGAAAATCCATGAATCAAAATCCTCGAAACAAATCAAAATCCTTGAAACAGACATCAAAATCATCTTTTTTAGCTAGGTATATGTAGATGCATCCTTCGCCATATGCTTAGTTGAATTATCATCTTGTTTGGTTAGGTGTGGGTAGATGCATCGTTCTCCCTATGCTTAGTCAAATTTTCATCTTGTGAGAAATTCTATCCCATAGATAACATCCAACATCTTGGGCTCTATTTGTTCATTATCCAAAATCAAAAAAATCCAAAAGAAAATCAAGGTCGAATAAAAAATCCATGAATCCAAAATCAAAATCCAAAACAAATCCAAGAATCCAAAAAAGTCCCAAAAGTCTAGCATCCCCTCAAGATCTTCTAAGAGTTCCACCATCCATATCATCCATCTTTCACACATTTCATCATCACACCTTTTGATGCTTAAATCATCCTAGATCTTCTCTTTTGAACCTCATTTTATGGTTCAAACTAGATCTCAACATAAGAGGAACATGGAAGCCAACAAAGAAACATCCACTTCAAGTGACCTAAGTCAAACCAATTCTGAAATGAATCTCGTTCGATCAAGCAATCCCCTAACTAACTTTCCTTCATCATTACAAAATCCTCAAGAGGAAGGTCAAGTAGAGGATATCACTAATAATGCCTTCTGAATGACACAAGATGAGATCACCGAAATGGTCCAAAATCTCGAGAATCATAGAATTATCAACATCATGATGAGACTCAATCCCTCACAATACATGCTTGAATTAGCAAAACAAGGCGCTAAACTCCCTTCCGACTTCAATGTGAGCACCATTATGGAATCACCTTTTGGGGTCATGCCTCCAATTTCATCCATGCCCCCAATTTCATCCACACCTCCATTCCAAAGCATCACTCAACCCATCCCCTAAATTACATCATCCATTACTCCAACTCAACCCATTGTTAACAAGGGAAGCACATTTCTCAATGCACTACAAACACACTCCCTCATGAAAAATCAAGATTTGGATGCAAACACCATCTTGGAGAAATCCATACCCCAAAATCCATCACATCCATATGTCCCCCTCACCTTTCATGATCCTAATGACCCATCATCATCATTTCACGCAACACCTCAAACTTCTCTCCCCATAACCTCACAAGGAGAAGGTGACTTATTTGGACCAGGGGGCATCTTTGACCCTACATATTCATCATTTCCTCAAGGGAGTATGCCACTCACTTTTCCACCACTTCCACCCTTTCCATCAATATCCACATCACCTCTCAGTTTAGGGCTCCCCCCTTTACCAAATATCAATCAAAAAAATCAAACCAACCCCTCGATCATCAATCAAAATATCATATCGAATCCTCCCATCTTGTCATCAATATCGCAACAACATATGGCAACCATCCTGATAATGCAAGCCACCATCATCACATCATCAACCATCCCCCAAATATCTCAAAACATGGTCTCTCAAGGACCAAGCATATCGAATACACCATCCACCACCCAAACCCCAATCATTAATACAATGGTGACTCCCATCACCAAAAAAAACACCATTCCAAGTCCACCACCACCACCACCACCACCACCCAATTCAAACACATCAAACCAATACAACATTGCGTTGCAAGCCGCTTAGCAAGTGCAAACACAATTAGTTGCATAGCAAGCCGCTCAAGCCGCCCAAGCTGCTCAAGCTATGCAGGTTGTACAAGCTATACAGATTGCACAAGCTGCCCAATAAGCACAAGCCTAGGCTCAGGCACAAGTACAAGCTCGAGCCTAATACCAAGCTCAACAAGCACAAGCACAGGAACAAGCACAATACCTCGCACAAAAACAAGCAACCTAGCAACAAGCATATCCAAAAGTGTTGAAGCAATACCAAGAGAAGAAATAAGTAGCTCAAATAGCAGCCCAACAACAAGTGTTGTTGGTGCAACAACAACAGCAAGCTCAGCGACAGGCACTATTAGTGCAACATCAATAGGACCAACAATAATCATTGTTGGTACAACAACACCTACAAGCATACTTGGCGCAACAAAATGTGTAGGCACCATCTACCAATACACCAATCAATCCACCGATCCCGCCAATAATTGAACCACGGAAAAACACCTTCACTCCACCCCCTCATATGCAAAACGATGTGACAACACAAATCAAGTTGCTCTCACAACAAGTGCTTGATCTTCAGTCAGGGAAAACCACGAAGACACCATGCAACTTGTGTCCTTATCTATTTGATAGGAGTCTTGCAATGAAATCATTCCCAAAGGGATTTGAAATCCCCAAATTTGATAAATACCGTGGAACGGGAAACCTTAAAGATCACATCAAGGAATTCCAGGTGCATTGCATGGAAGTTGCATATGATGATACATATCTGATGCGGCTATTTCCTAGAATTTTGGTTGGCCAATCCATGGAGTGGTTCTCTCGCCTTCCTCCTGGCATCAAAAAGTTCCAAGAAATAGTAGACGCATTCATAAAAAATTACACCTTCAATATTGGTATGGATGTTAATCTAGAGGAACTATCAACTCTTAAACAAGGGAAGAACGAATCATTTGCTTCCTTCCTAGAATGATGGTGATCTAAGGCCAATCAAAGCAAATGGGCCATGTCTGAAGAACAAAAAGTTTGCACCATCATCTCAAATCTGGAGGGAACCTTGTCATTCCATCTCAAAGTGTAAGGTATCACCATGTATGACCAATTGATCTCCAAGGCGCTTAACATTGAACAAGCCCTTATTGCACAAGGAGGGTCACCTGCATATCCTGAACAACAAAAGAATCACCCATCCACCAGCTATAATGACAAACCTTGCACATGGGCAAAGAACATAAACATTACCAACGATGGTGTTGTCAACGCTAAAGTTGTCATCAGTGCCCCTCGACAAAACACACCTACACCCCAAAACAACAATCAGAATAATCATCAAGCTAACACGGTGACACAACAACTAGACAATCAAACAATCAACAATGTGAACGATCAAAGGGGACCACCCCAGTGAAACAAAAACTCCCCCAAGTGGAAGTACACAACCCTTGAGGAATCGGCTAAATCCATCATGAAGAGGCTGGTGGCAGAAAAAATCATCACAATCCCCACCTATGAAAATTATCAAGAACCCTTGGTAAAACTATCGTGGTATAACGAAAATCACCTTTGTGATTTCCACAAGATCAAGGGACACATAACTGCCAATTGTATGAGGTTGAAAAACCTGATTCAAGACCTTATTGATGATAAAATAATAAATGTGGAACAATTGGCAGAAAATCAAAACCTCAAGATCTACAAGAATTCGATGCCCAATTATAACAACAAAGGGAACAATAACAATGATAAGGGAAATGGTACCTTCAAGAGCGTGAATCATGTATACGACCATTTCATCGTGTCCCTAGATGAGTATTGCACTGTTATCACCATCAAAGGATCCCAAGTTGATTGTGGAGTCACCACAAGAGGTGGAAAATTCACCATCATAGTGTCATCTCAACCTCCTAGAGCACCCACTTCTAACCCAAGATCCGTTCCCAACGGCTATGATGTCCTTGACCAATTGCAAAGAACCCCAACTCAGATCTCCATCATGGAGTTGCTAAAGATTTCATCAGCCCACCGAAAGATCCTTGAGGAAGCATTGGCTTCATCCACCGTCTCCGCAAATCTTAATGTTGAACAATTCCAAGCTATGGTCGAAAACATCATTACCCAAAATCTCCTCACATTCTCCTTTCAAGACTTCCCTGCCCAACTAGCTCACAATCATGCAGTCCATCTGGAAGTCCTGGTGCATAAGAATAAAGTCAAGCGAGTCTTGGTGGATGGAGGTGCAGGTTTAAACATTTTTTCCCTCAAGCCCATAAATAATATGAAAATCTCAAAGGATTCCATTGAAAAAGGTAAAGGTATCAAAATCAGGGCTTACAATGATCAAGAAAGAATGTCTCAGGGCACAATCCAACTCCCTATTCAAGTAGGGCCAACAATTATGGAAACCACTTGTTAGGTCCTTGACCTTGATCTACCTTACAACATTCTCCTGGGATGTCTGTGGATCCATGCAATGCAAGCAGTAGCATCCACTTTCCACCAATGTGTCAAGTTCACATACCAAGGCCAAGAGGTTACCATCCATGGGGATCTTGAACCTTTCTCTTACTGCAAAATCCTAGAGGAAAAATATTATAAAATACCCCAAGTGCCTAAAAATGATGAAGGCCCATCAACTCCATACATTGACCCAGCTACTGTCGCCTCCACTTTTGCGACAGAGACACCTGCCATCCCTGCCATCCCCGCCATCTCCATTATCAAGGTCATAATCTAGGACAATGGGTGTGGACATTATACAATTCCAAAGAATGCTTTTGTGGTAGGATAGTTACCACAATCTCCCAGGTCATGAGGACGACCACAATCAAATGATGCTTCCTCATCCCAAACCTTCACAACAGGCTCCTCTAGCTTCAGAAGTTGGGGAGATCTCGAGCGAGAAGTAATATAAGAAGACCCATCCCATCTCCTATACCAAAACAATAGACCAGCAGTCGATCTACCTATGCATGATAGAAGTAAAGGCTTACAAATGATGCTCGCCATGGGCTATGACAGAAACAAAAAGCTTGGGAAAAATGATAATGGGCTTCTAATACCCATCATTTCTAAGACACGAATGAAAAATATTGGCCTTGGATGTACCCCTCTGAGTATAACCATACGTGGTTGAAATCCCCCAGTTAAGAAGGTCAAAACTCCTCAGCCAATGACAGTCGCCCTTCAATTTCCCATATCCACTAGCCTACCTTTAGATAACTTCACATTTGACATAATCGACATCTGTAGTAGTAGTAATGAGGAAGATTCCATAACTGACTTACCTAGGATTTTCGAGAATTCCTCTATCCTCATGATTAGTACCGTGTCATTTGAGTCAACCAGTCAAAACCATGAAATCAACCTAGTTTACCCCCAACTCATCGATTACAACCAACGAGGACCACCGGTTCTAGACACTTTCAAAAATGATGAAGCGCTCTAAGAATTCATGGGACTGCGGAGCACGATACCATGCGAAGATCACATGGATGGGTTTGATATTATTCTGGACACACAAGCTTATTATAGGGAGACGATTGAATCCTTTAGTCGCAAAAGCAAAAACTTGAGAATAATCTCAAGGTCTTTGAGTGAAAACCACACTATGGCACTCTCTGACCCTAAAATAGTAAAAAAAAGAGGACGTATCCAATGGTGAAATCCTCTCTGAGGCACTCGAGGATGAAAGATTCAATCTTCCTCTCAGTGCTCTACATCAAGAAAAGTCAGTGGTTCTAGCCAAAAAATGCAACCCAGTCAGCTTGGGAACAAAGGAAATTCCACAACACATTTTATGTTGAATCATTGATGTCAAAAGAACATGAGCTCCTAGCTGCTTTCTTAGGAGAGATAAAATTCAACTTTGCATGGAGCTATGCTGACATGCCCGAGCTTGATCTAGAGATTGTGGTCCACCATCTAGTAGTTTACCTCAAAGCAAAGCCTGTCAAACAGAAACTCAGAAAAAATGCATCCCCAAATAACCTTGTTAGTCAAAATGGAATTGAAGAAGCTACTTGATGTAGTGTTCATATGACCAATCGACTATTTGGAGTGGGTATCAAATCTAGTACCTGTTTCAAAGCTTGATGGGGGCATTGTATATGCACAAATTTTAGAGACCTGAAAAAGGAATGTCCCAAAGACGGCTTCCCGCTTTCCAACATTGATATGATTGTAGACATGACCATGGGACATGAGATGCTTTCACTGATGGACAGATTCTCTAGGTATAACCAAATCATGATAGCCAAAGAAGATCAACACAAAACAAATTTTACTTGTCCATGGGGGACATACTATTGGAATATGATGTCGTTTGGTCTAAGGAACGCTGGAGCAACATATCAGAGAGCCATGACCTTAATCTTTCATGACATGATCCATAAGACTGTGGAAGATTATGTCGATGACATATTGGCAAAATCCATAAAGAGAAGGGACCACATAGCAACATTAAGTGCCATCTTTGACATACTTGAGGAATACAAGGTTTCCTTTAATCCAAATAAGTGCATCTTCGGCGTACAATTAGGAAAGTTGTTGGGATACATTGTTTCTATGAGAGGAATTGAAATAGATCCCGCTAAAGTAAAAGCAATCCTCAATATGGAGGCACCCAAGACTTTGAAGTAGCTAAGAGGCCTACAAGGCAGGCTCTAGTCAATTCATTGGTTCATAGCTCAATTAGCGGACAAATCAATCCCATATTCTCACCTACTCCACAAGGGGGTAGCGTACAAGTGGGATGACAAGTGCAATCAGGCCTTTAACAAAATCAAAGAATATTTTCTCACACCTCTAGTGCTTATGCCACCAATCCCAAGAAAGCCTCTAATCCTCTACATCATAGCAACAACATCTCTCAATGCTCTCCTAGATTAGCACGATGAAAATAGAATAGAGAGATCCATCTACTACATCAGTCAGACCATGGTAGGGCATGAGTTCAACTATTCCTTCATTGAAAAAGCTTGCCTAGCAATGGTGTTTGCCTCATAGAAGTTCAGACACTACATGTTAACACACAAAATAAAACTCATTGCCAAGATCGAACCACTCAAGTATCTACTTTCCAAGGCAGTACTCACAAGAAGGATGGCCAAGTGGGTCATGATCCTATTAGAATATGGCATTGAGTATGTAGAGTGAAAGGCTATCAAAGGGCAAGCTATTGTAGACCAATTGGCAAAAGCACCAATGTATTTAGAGAATCCGCTAATTTTAGAGTTCCCTAATGAATCCATCTTCAACTTGAGCATAGCATACCATTGGAAATTATACTTTGATGGCTCCTACACACAACATGGATCAGGATTCGGGGTCTTTTTCATCACTCCATAGGGAGACTGCATACCAAGGTTCTACAAATTGGCATTTCCCTACACAAACAATATCACAGAATATGAAGCTTTGACCATAGGACTTAGAATAGCAGTGTCATGGCATATCATGGCTCTCAAGGTATATGGGGATTCATAGCTAATAATAAATCAAGTGAATGATGAGTATCAGACTAAAGATGACAAGCTCACTCCATACAAGAAATTGGTGGAAAGTCTTAAGGAGTCCTTCATTGAGACACATTCGAGCAAATACCTAGAGCAAACAACAGAGTGTCAGATGCCATGGAGACAATTGGATCCTTATTGGATATCGCTCACAATGTCCCAAAGCATGAATTCCTGGTAGAGCAACTTCTTGTGCCTGCATTCGAGGTACCAAAGTTAGAATTCATGTGCGAAATCGTTGGTCCTGGTGATTCTTGGTACCATGAAATATACACTTATCTAAGAATAGGAGTCCTCCCAGTTTACATAACTTCAAACCTTAAGAAAACCTTTGTCAAGAAAGCATCTCGATTTGTCATCCTAGGAGGAACCCTTTACCATAGGAGTATAGAAGGAACCTTGTTACGCTACCTAAACACTGAGGAGGCATTGACCGCCTTAATTGAGGTACATAATGGTACTTGTGGTTCACACTCAAGCGAAATGACCTTGGCCAAGAAATTGCTGAGGATGGAGTATTATTGGCCTACTATGGAAAGAGAAGCACAGGACTATGTCAGAAGGTGTGTACAATTTTAGTAGCATGGGGACCTCATCCATGCACCAGCTCAAGAGCTTCATCCTATTGTCACACCATGTCCGTTTTCACAGTGGGGGCTCGATCTCATTGGAAAAATCACCCCCACCTCATCCAATGGCCGTAAGTTTATCATTACTACCACTGAGTATTTCACAAAGTGGGTGGAAGCCATACCAATGACATACATTAGTGGAAAGTAGATATCAAAGTTTATCCTGAACTACTTAATATGTTGATACAGTGTCCCCCAATCCATTATCTCAGATAATGGGACACCATTCAAGAATCGGGATGTTCATGACTTATGTGACAAATTCAAAATCCAGCATTGCTTTTCCACTCCATATTATCCCCAAGGCAACGACCAAGCAAAAGTTACCAATAAAACCATTCTAAAAATTCTCAAAAAGACAGTCAATGACATAGGTCATGACTTGCATCTACAGCTAAATCCCACCCTCTAGGCCTATCGAACCATCATCTGTACACCCATAGGTGCCACCCCATTCTCCGTACTCTATAGATTATAAGCCATATTACCCATCGAGATTGAGCTCCTGTCACTAAGAATATCACTACAGAACCTCATCACTGATGAGAAGTACTAAGTATCAAGACTGAATGAGCTAGTGCTGCTAGATGAGCGGCATATGGAAGAATTAAACCATTTGCAAGTCTATGAGAACTGACTCAAGAGGAGCTATAACAAGAAGATCAGGAGTCGGGCATTCCAAGTCAGAGAACTTGTCCTAAAGGAGAATCAGAAGAACATTCCAAATCCAAATGGAAAAGGAAAATTTGAACCCAACTGGTTGGGACCATTCATCATTACAGCAAGCTATAAGTCAGGGGCATATCAGTTATCAACACCCGAAGGGGAACCTCTGCAAGAGCCCATGAATAGCCCCCATCTTATAAAGTTTTATGCCTAAGATTGCAAGTATAAAACCAAAAAATCAGAATATGTCCTAAAAAAATGGTCATCTTGATGAAAACTTGGCAAACAAGCATCTTGGTGACAACAAAAAATAAAAAAAGCAAAAAAAAAATAAAAAAAAAATTAGAAAAAGGATTAAAAACAGTAAAGAGAAAAAAAATCGTCCTCTAGTGAAAACCACTTCGGTGGCGCTTTGGCTAAGTACCTTGGTGAAAACCTGGAAAATAGGTGCCTTGTGTAAATAAGCCCTTTCCATCCACCAGGATCTCCATGTTTTGTTCTACATCATTCATTCATTACACTTCCATCACCCATCTTCGTCCACATCATAGCTTGGTCCTGTTTTTGTGTCATGATCCCTCCTAGTACTACTCGGCCCATTCTTAAGGTTAGTTTGTCCTACCTCTATCAGAGTAGTCTATTGTATCACGCTAGGGGCATGTTCTCATTGGATCAGATTCATGTATGTTCTTGAAGTCCCTAAATCAGAAAATCCAAAAACATTCACAAAATTAGAAAATCCAAAACATTCATAAAACCAGAAAATTCAAAACATCAAAAAATATGAAAATCCAAAAAGAAAAAACATTCAAAACATATCAAAATCCCAAAACAAGCCAAAAGTCAAAAAGTCAAAAACAGAGTCGTCTTGTTGAACTACGGGTCTCTGAGCCTTGAACGTAGGCAAGGTTGATCTTTGATCATCCCCTGAGACACTTAGGTCAGTCCTTTAGGAGTTCGTCATAAAAAATTGGCAATCCATCTATTCGTATCTCATCAATAATTGAGTCTGTGTCAATCGAACTACGTGGTCTTTGCGTGTATAACATAGGCAAGTCTCATCTATTGATCAACCCACAAGGCCCCTAGGATAGGTCTTTAGGTTAATCTCTTGGTCAAAATCTCAGAAAACCCAAAAACATTTAAAAATCAAAACATTTGTAAAATCTTGAAAATAACAAAAACAACCTCAAAACAATTAAGAAAACTCCAAAAACATCCAAATATTTGAAAAAATCCATCCATCTCATCTCGCTTTCACCCACAATAAACATCACTCATAATAAACAATCGTCATCCTCAACCATTGGTAAGACAGTTGGAAACAAGTCTACTGATTCAAAAGTGAAAACTCAAACGTCAAAGTCTCAAGTCTGGGTCAGTAAGTAAACAAGTTGGTCAACTCTTTGTGTCAATAGCCTATCATTCAATTAGTCCCATATCAATCATCTAATATCATCATGTCCTAGGATGCATCCTTCATACAATGGACATCAACATCAAGCATCATCATAGTTTAGTTTTGGCTAGCGGTATTGAAGAACATTAGCTTGTTTGTTTGCTTTATATTTATTTTGTTGAACTTATCTTATTGCGCTCATTCTAAGGACCTCTCGATGATGTCCAAAAGGAAGGATTTAGAGAGATAGGAATGGGGAAACGATCATTATCTTTTGTATAGTATGCTTGTTGGATATTCTTGTAATATAACCTTGGTCATGTGTGCTTTGTTTGGGTGTAGGGAGGATGTTTTAGGTATCTTGTTGACCACATATGAAGGATTTCCTTACTATGTTTTGGTCCGAGATGTCTAGAATATTTGAACTGCATTCTGAATAAGGTTTTGTATGCCAGGTGTGAAAAAGAGTGCTCCTATCTGATTGTTGAGTCAAATTCCATCACACTAAGTACAATGCCATCTTGGTTCTTTATACCTTGATGCATCATACCCTGTGTGTAATCAAACATAAGGTAAGTGGCCCTTTTAAAATCCCAACTCCTTGGTATGTATCATCATCATCATCATCACCTCGTTTCTTGTTGGAATCTCTTGCTTTCTTCCATCCTCTTTTGTGCTAACATGGTACCATGACAGTTAATCACAAATCATTATCATCATTGCACTCATCCTGCATCCACAAACCGTCAGCATATTGCATATTGCATCACATAGAAAGCATAATCATACCATATGCATTGCATCTCCATCATTGCATAATATAGATTGGTTATTCTAAGCGTTTCATAAACCATAGCATAAACATTTCATAAATCATCCTATATAATATCACATATATCAAAAGCATCCATTGCATAATTATACAAGCATATCATATATGTAAGCATTAGTAACAATCCATATACATCATATATCATATATCAAAAGCATCCATTTGCATATCATAAACATCATATCATAACGCATACATTATTACATAAATCATCATTTCATACATCATACATTCATTATACATCATCATATCATATCGCCATCATAACATCATAAGTGCATATCATACATAAGAAAATTACACACATCTTATCATCCATCATTGCATAATAATATAGATCTGTTAGTCAAAGAATTTGCATACCATAACATTTTGCATACATCATAAAAAGTGCATAAGAAAAGGTACGGGAAAAGAAATGCATCCATACATCATCACATAAGCATCATATAGTATCATCATCATAGCATCATAACATAGAACATCATTGCATCACATTGCACAACATATAGAAATAAGATCCATCCATAATGCATAGAGGACACATCATATCGGATAAATATCATCTCATCTCATATATCATCAAAATAAATATACTGTCATGGTACAAAAAGAATCAGATCAAGTGTGTATCAAATTCATAAAGTACAAGGGCCCACTGGGCTATAAAAAACGAGCCCATGGGGCACAAAATGAATCCTATCTCTAAATCAAAATGAAGGCTAGCCCTTCTGGCTGCTGCCCTCACCACCTGCTCTCTCCCTATGATCCTTTGTGGGTCTGTGGACTGTCCTCTGTGAAAAATATGGCACTCAGGTTGCCCTCGACATGACTTGATAATAGTGCATCATGTAGTAATCGGCCTCCTGAATGGCCTCCCTGTACAAACGAAGTGGCACCATGCTCTAGGAGGAGGATGCAAACATACTCTCTATATGTTGTTGTTTGCCCATTTATGTCGTTGCCTGTAGCTCCGCAAGCTGTCTCTAATGGACCGCCTAGTCCCACTCAGCCCGCAGTTGATCTCTCTCAGTTGTAAGTGCCTATACCTGGGCCTATAATTGCAAAATCTGGCCATCCCTGGGGTCTGGCTGAGGTCCTGGTTGCACAGGTGGTTGATCCTGGTACTTGTCCCTTGGTGGTGTTGGGACCCTATCCTGGTGTGCCTGGTCCTGGTCCTATCGAACATGATCCTGATTGTCCTGTCGAGGATGATCCTATGGCCCCCCATCATGAACTGGTTGATGTGGTGGTGGCCCACCCACTCCCTGATCCTCATCTCCACCCCCTCGGCCTCGTCCTACTCCTCGGCCTTTGGCCTTGCGTCGTACGACAGGTGTGCCTAGCACTTTCAATCAAAGAGGTGGTCAAAACCAATCTCTGTATGCCTGCGTTGTGCCTGTGTCCACCTGACCCTAATCATAAGGCCATGGCCTGGCCACCAGCTGCATAAAACTCTGCACTGCCTCATGTGCAGGTATATAATGACCCTGGGAGCTCTAGCTCGTTGTCCATGAAAAAATGGCCACATACTGATCATCTGGCATATCCTGTGGTTCACTAAACTACCTCTGAACCTTGCCTAGAAGGTACATCTCGAGCATCATGTGCTCCTTTCCCTACATCAATTTTTCCTAGCGAGCGAAGAAAAGTTGTTGTACGTCATCGAACCATGCAGGCCATCCAAGGTATGGCTGTCATGTGAACACCCACATATCATCCAAAACTCTCCTCCAATGAGGAATGTTGGCCTGTCCAGTGAAAGTAAATGAAACATTGCCTCTGTATCGCCAGACTACTAGATCATCTGGCTCCATATCTACAGGAACAACTGTTGTACAGAGCATGACGATGTGCTCCCAGGCCCAGATATGAAGCAATGTAACACTAGCCCCAAGAGATCGGTCGTCCAAGCATGCAAACTCGTGCAGATCTTTGTATAGTGAGGCCAACAGAACTGGCCCCCAAGCAAAGAAAACTTGTCTTCGCACCATGCGCTCCCAAGTGAGTCCCCATCTAGGACTGAAATACTGGCCCTGCCAATCTGGTGCCACGAGACCTGATATAATAGTTGCAATAACAAGACGAAAGGGTGACACAGAGCCTATAACGCTCTAACTCAATTTGAGCCTCGCAGAAAACAAGCTCATCCTGGCCCATAACATCATAGCAGGCCTCCCTCTCGGCATCCATGCCATGTATAACACACTCTCCGTGGATGGGCAATATGTGGATCCACCACACGTCCTCTAGTGTGATTGTTGCCTCACCTGTTGGGAGGTGGAAGGAGGATGTCTCGCTGTGCCATCTCTTAGGGAGTGTCGTCAGCATACCCAAGTGTGTCTGAATGGGTAGAGCATAAGTGATATACCAAAGACTGATGGCCCCTAGATGCCCCTATTATCACTTAGGCATACCCTGCAAAGCACCAAATAGTACCCAGGACCTGTGCTCACGTGAATATAGTATCGTCGCCTCCTCCTGCATTAGGAAAGTCACTATGTTAAAATTCATCAAAAATCATGATCCTGATTTGTCTCGACATACCTAAAGCAACGTCAATGTCGTTGTCTATGGGTGCGGTGCAGTTTGAAAGTTTCAAACTATGTCGCTAGGAGTCTTTGACTCTCAAACTCTATCACGGCGTCGTAGCTTGAGTATGCGACCTAGTTAGACCTAAACCCTAAATTGCAAAAAAGACCACCGCATGCACTTTTCATATGCAACTGGGTTTGGAACTTAAACCCTAATTCCAAACTGCACCACGATGTCACTTCTCACGACTGCAACGCAGTTTGAGGCCGCGTGACACCGATTTAAACTTTCCAGCGGTGCAATACAGGACTGCTCCTAAAAACTAAGTTTCCTAGTCTAATAAATGCACACAAAAATTGAAAAATGAAGTCAGGTCAAGTTGACTCACCGGTGGTCTAGTGCCAGGTAGCCTCTGGTGTGTATGTACTATGTCTGAGATGTGCCAGGGAAGCTGTCATTACACCATCTCGCGAAGGGGTCAGAGCTCCAAATTGCAAAATCTCTAAAGGCTGAATGTGAAAATGAATTGGAAGTGGCCCCTCAAGGCCTATTTAAGCTTAAAAATTAGGGTTTTTTGACTCTATTTAGCTGGCCAGCTAGGGTCTTGGGCCCTCGATCCTGTTTTTTCCCAACCGAGGGCTGTTTTGCACCATTTTTTGCATTTTATCTCATTTTTTTGGCATTTTGGAGCCTTTCTGGACCCGTCGAGCACCTTGTCCTCTTTTTACGCGAGATCGCCCAAAAATCCTAATTTTTGTCGAATCTCTCGAGGGGGCAGTATATTGGTATGTTTTCTCTCACTGAGGCAGTAGTGGGGCAAATTTTGAAATGATTTTTTTTTTACTTTTGATCGAGACAGTTTATTTTTTGAACCAATGTAACGAGTACTTTGCTTGAAAAAGGGGAAAAATGTAGACATGGAAAATATACTGACATACTTGATCCCGATTACTAACACCATTTCATCCTGAATCACCTTCTCAGCTTATCATCACTCTTCATCCTTTAATTAAATAAATAATCATTTATTTGATTAAGGCATTCTCTCTTGTTAATTAAATTAATCAATCTAATTTAATTAACCCTAAGTCTCTATTTAATTAAATAATTCATTTTATTTGATTAAATCTCTAACTTAGTCAACCTATTAAATTAAATAAATTAAACCTTGTTTAATTTAATCTAACATCATCCCCTTTAGTTAAATAAATCGAATCATTTATTTAATTAAATCTAAATCACATTCTTCTCATCCTTTGATTTAAATCAACCCATAAATCTAAAAGAAATAGTCACATCATCTAATCCCTCATTAAATTAATTAAACCTTGATTAATTTAATCCTAATCTCCAAATTTCTCTAATTTTTGCCACTTGCACATGAAAATACATTTAATAGATTTATTAAATCTCTATTTTCTTTCAACTTGGCATCTTTAGAGGAATATTCTTCCAAATTTGAAATCCCTCCAAGTGGATTTGTCCTTCCAACAAGACATTCATTCCTTCTTACACGTCCTTGTGCATTGAGCCAAGTGACATTTAAGTCATTTTTTTTCCCTCTGACATGTCATTTCACTATTTTCAAATTCCACCTAATTGCATTTATGGGCACATTCATCAAAATGTGCACATCCTTTTCCCATTCACATCTTGACAAGTGGCACTTGCCCATTGGTTGAAGATTAGTCTCACATTGCTTCATTTTGGGAATTCTTCCATCTTCTCTTTCTATAAATAAGAGGTTTCTCTCCTCATTTTGATCATCCAAAATTTGAGCAAGTTTACTATACTCAATTTCATCCTCAAGCATATCTATTTTCATCAATTTTATCAAGGTCTTAGCTAGGTTATGCAAATTTTTCATCATGGAGCTCAAGTGAATCTTCAACAAAGTGGATCAACCTTCATCACTCATCAACATTGCATCATAGGAGTTGGGAAAGGGCCAATTTTCACATCAAATTAGCACCAATTCCCCCATGGGATCAAGAGTTTGCATGCTTAATTAGGATTTCATTGTTTTTCCATTGTGTTCTTCATTCTTATTTCCTATTTTGAGCATTGTTAATGGATTTTATGGGGAATCTTGATTCTTCCTTGCATTGGATCTAATGATGTTTTTGTTTCTTGTGTTTTGTAGGTATTAGGATTGGGGTTCTACAGTTGGGGTATGGTATTAGAGGGTTGTATGAAAGGGTTGTTTTTATATTGAATTTAGGAGTGTTTTTAGGTGGTTGTATGATGCAATTGTTGAGTAATCGTAAAATCAATGAAAGATAACTTTGTGTGCTCAATCTAATGTATTAACTATGAGGCATATTAGTCCATAGACCATTTTATTGTTGTTAAACCACATGCACTTCAATTCATAATCACTTGGTTTAAGAACAAGTCCAAATAAATAGGGTAATAGATCATGTATAATGTAGTTATTTTATATCACTTGTTTACAAGATAAATAGTTCTTTGAATTTAGAGTAACAACATAATGGTGGAATTTTATACTAAAAGCCATGATGATATCCTCTAAATTTACTCAATCACAAGATCCCCTCATCAAAATATGATTAGCTCTTTCTACTTAACTAGTGTAATTATAGTTCTCACTCACCATATCTGTAAAGTGATCACAATTTACTAGAATTGTGTTTTATATAAATATTCGCTTATACATACACACATAAACTTGTATAAAAGTATATACATTTAGACAAATTTGTATAGTCAAATATCACGTCAAAAATTTAAAGAAAGTAACTATACAACTTGTAAGCATAAACACTATAAATAATATTTACATTTTTGTAAAACTATAAAAAAAAAATGTATATAAGTATATACAACAAGACAAATCTCTAAAAACTTACAATTTGTAAATAAAAGCGTAAATTTTAGAACTTGTGTTTTCCACATTACAAAATAAAAATAGTTGAGAAACTAAGAAATTTTATATGGTAAATGTAAATTAAGTAAAACAATATACAAATATGAAGAGTATAAATATGCTATTGCTTAAATATAAAACTATGTTAAATATTTGTGTAAGTATTTTTATTAATTGGAAGATATCAAGTGGATGTGTTGGCATGGAGTGTAACAATCGATTGCCCATATGGATTATATGGACTTGTATTTATGGTAGTTTAGACATCAATAACTACTCACTGAAACCTATTTGACTTGTCTTTTCTCGAAAAAATGATTATAGTAAACATTTAGACATATAATTAATTTAAAAAATATATTTTGCTTTCAAAGAATCTCCTAATTTAACCAAATTATCTTATAATGATCTTTTGCTATTATATCCTCACCAATTTTCCTCTTATTCTTAAGCCTTTTTTGCCCTTTCATAAAAAATGAAAAACGAGTCTTGATGCCAATTGAAGGTAATTCCAAAAGGTCCTCCCAAGTGGCGCTTTTGTCGGTATTGATGAGATTTTATTTGTATTAAAGAATAATGTTATCATCCAATTATTTGGGTGGACTGCTCAACAAATTCTAGAAGAAAATGGAAATCAAATTTATCAAGCTGTCCTAAAAAGAAAACGTCCCATCGAAATTATATGACAATCCGTGTAAAGCCAGCTTTGTAAATTGTAGGTGTTGTCATCTACCTATTCTCTATACCTATTCTCCTACATTAATTTATAAGAAAGGTAATTAAAAATAGAATAGATTTAGAAAATGAATGTTCTAATAAAAAAAAAGGTGTTTATTTAATATGATTTGGTGGAGGTTTAACCTTCTCAAATAGAATTGGTAATTAAAATTTAGATTTAAATTTATTATTAAGGAGTGACAATTTTATGTAAAGATTTGTGTTATTACAAATTAGGTTATGTTGTGTATTGCATTTTTAAATTAGGTTGTCTCATGTAATCTAGTCTATATGGTGCACCTCGGTCCTTTGTTAGTACAAAGTTCATAATATTGACCACATTTGCTTTAGTACTTGTCTTTTTTAGTTTCATACATATAAGACATGCTACAAATATGTAAATTTGATGTAACTAGTAGACTAGTTTAATACCTAAATGTAAATATCTCTTTTTAAATGATTGTGAATTGGTTTTGCTTCTATATGGTTCTTGGATGATTCTTCAATTATTTCAAATGACCTAAGATATGGTTTTAGACATATGTCCATGGTTGTTAATTCAAAAAAAAAATTGTGTGGTTAATGGGGCAATGACTAGTTTTCTAAAAGAATCAATTTCAAGGTAATAAATGATTAATTTGAATTTTGGTGAATTAGGTTGAGGCACATAGCCTAGGCCAAGATCGATTTAGCCAAACAACCTAGGCTAAGACCAATTTGAGCCACACAACTTGGTCTAGGACCAGGTCAAGTCCACATGAGATACACTAGGACCAAGTCGCATGACATGGTCTAGTCCACAATACAAAATGTCATGGAATGTGTTGTGAAAAAATGAAATGGTGACAAAGTGGAAAATGGGTGGTGGATAGAAGTTTTTGTTAGAGTAATAAAGTCATCACCTAATTAATTAATTGGGTCACTTTATGCTTTATTACACTTAAAAAAAAAAAAGGGGGTAAAAACTTTATTGAATATCAGAAACCAGCATTACAACCAAGTCAAGGGCAGAAGCCTGAAAAGAGCAAAGAACAAAAAAAAACCAAAAACCAAGTCATTCAACACCCCCATTGTCCTCAGCAAGAACCCTCTCCAAATCTGGCCTAAGCTCCTGAGGGATCTGAGCCCAATCATCAATCTTCCAATCCTCCAAATGCTGTGAAGCCCACTTGGCCAAACAATTAGCAATCTCATTCCATTCACATGGAATATGGACAAAGGACACCCTTTCCATAAGAGTACCAATCTGCAAAATCTATTGCACCATAACTGCCAACTGCCAATTCACATCCGACGTCCTCCCCTGATTGAGTAAATTAATCAGAACCTGTGAATCAAATTCACAAATAACCCTACGCCACCCCAACTCATAGGCCTTCTCCAAGGAATAAAGAATCGCCAAGCCTTCCATAAGGTTGATAGTCTACATCCCCTTATGAATGGAAAAGAGGAAAACCACTAAGCCAGAAGAATCCCTGCCTACCCCACCAACTCCAGCGGGGCCAGGATTTCCCCTAGAGGAACCATCAGTATTAACCTTCCAGGTACTCACAGGGGGAGGTTGCCAGTTCCCATGCCACTGGACACACTACCCCACCTGCCTACCTTTCTGACCACAAGACGCAACAAGGGTTAACCCCTAGATGCCCAACTGGGACACCAACTCCGCATCTTTCTTCTCCAGTGGTAGCTACACATCCCCCTTGGCTTGAATAGTCTCCTGAATCATCCCAAGAACTCTAAACCACACTTGTTGAACCTGCAACAATTCCCCTATGAAAATCCTCCTATTCCTTTCTAGCCAAATCTACCACAACAAGAAAATAGGTCCTGCCTGCCAAGCATCCTACAAAAAAGAGGCCCTCGAGGGAGGTCTACCCAAACTTGACCAAAAATCCACTAAGGAGGAAGCATGAACACAAGGACTGTTCCAAAAACTCCACCAAGAATGCCAGAGCTACAAGGCGAAAGGACATCGAAAGAAAAGATGTGAAGAGTCCTCTTCACCTTTCCCACACAGCACACACTTAGACAGGCCCTGAAACCTGTGCTTCTAGATATTGTCCCAAGTCAAACACTTGTTCCAAGCCAAAATCCAGGCAAAGCAGTTACACTTCGGCCAAGAGAACTTATTCCAAACCTTCTTCCACCAAGGAACTTCCTCCCCCACAAACCTTTGAGAAAACAACCTTCGATAACCCGACGCAACCGTGTAGTAACCTTTCGGATTAGGAGACCAAGCAAGGATATCCCTGTCCCTGAGGGGATTGCACTGTCTGCCCAAGAGAATATTATGCAGAATCCTACATTCCTCCACCAAACCAATCACCGGCCACTCCTCAGGAGTCTTCCACCTAGCACCCACATGTTGACCCTGAAGAGAAAACACCTTAAAATCACTTACCCTCGTCCAACCAGCATCACTGAAACTCCTACTCGGGGCCACCAAGTCAGGGAACTAAGTGAGGATGGGAGGATGACCATCCCAAGAGTCATACCAAAACTAAACCTCTGTCCCACTCCTACAAATCCAAAATAAGCCATCCTTGATGAGCGCAGCTCCCTTCTTGAGAGTAGCCCAAATAACCGAACCCTTACCAACCAAGGGGTAGCAGGGGATATCTTCCCCAGGAATACCCTGAAAGTACTTATAGGAAAGGGTCCTAGCCCAAATCCTATCCTTCTCCGTGCACCATCTCCAATAAAGTTTCGCCGCCAACGCCATCCCTGCCAGTGAGGAATGCCTCAACCCCAAACCACCAAGCTGCTTAGGACAACAAACTGTATCCCATCTAACTAGACTCCACTTGGAAGACACCAAACTTCCAGCCCATAAAAATTGTCTTTCCAAAGAGTCCAATTCCATAACAAAGCCTTTCAGAGCCACCTGAAGCATACACCGATAAATGGGAAGAGCTTGGACCACAGACTTCAGCAACTGAACCCGCCCAGCAAATGACAACCATCGGTTGGTCCAGTGAGTAACCTTGAAACAAAATTTATCCAAGATAGGTAGCCATGACTCCTTCGTTAATCTTCCCACTGCAACGAGAACCCCAAGGTAAGACAGAGGAAGAGCCCCAATCTGAAAACGTAGAAGTTGCGCAATTCTCCTCTAGATAAGATCCAGAGTATTAAAGAAATAGATGGAAGACTTGTCCTCATTAATTGATTGACTAGAAGCCTCAAGATACATATCCAACACCCTACGAATATTAGTTGCCTCCCGAATAGTGGCCACTCCCATCAAGGCAGTATCATCCACAAACTGCAAGTGGGATTGAGGGGGTAAACCACCTCCCCACCGCCACCCCTGAATTAGGCCCAGCTCCACCTGTCATCTCAGAAGGCATCCCAAGCCTTCCACCAGTAGAATAAACAGGTAAGGGGAAAGAGGGTCACCTTGCCTTATCCCGCGAGAGGCTTCAAACAACTCTGAATGCTCCCCATTAGTTAAAATAGAAAAAGAAATCGACGTGATGCAACTCATGACCCATTGAATCCAATCATCTCCAAATCCAAAAGTAGTCAGGACCTTCTGAAGAAAAGACCATCGGACTCTATCATATGCCTTTGCCATATCCAACTTGATAAACATAGCCTTTTCTCTAGAAATAGCCATAGAATGGATAGTCTCAGTAGCTATAACAGTACCATCCAGAATCTGTCTACCCTCCACAAAACCACTTTGCTCCTCAGAATTGAGTAACTGCAACCACTTCTTCAACCTATTAGCAATTAGCTTTGAAATAATCTTATACACCACATTGCAAAGGGATATAGGCCGAAATCGGCTCAGCCTATCCGCACCATCACACTTGGGAATAAGCACCAGAAAGGTGGAATTCATGGCTTTTAACATTTGCTTATTCCATTGTGACTCTTTGACCACCTCTAATAAATCAAGTTTGATGATCTCCCAAAACTCTTGGAAGAATTCAATCGGGAAACCATTAGGGCAAGGGCTTTTCCTTTCTTCGTCTGAAACACCATCCCCTCCAACTCTTCAAGAGTGATCTCACTCATAAGATCCTCCCTCATCTCCCTAGACACCAAATGAGGGATGCACAAGAGGACCTGAGCTTCCTCCACTGAGTTCCCCTACAAATCCTCCTTGAAAAGGGAAGAAAAATAATGAACAGCTTCATCAGAAATACTCTAAAAGGAGTTCAGAGTCTCTCCCCTATCCATGATCAAAACAGGAATAGAATTACCATGCCTCCGTGCCTTTACCGAATTAAAGAAAAAATCAATTCCTCGAAGCCAATCAATCCGGGATTTTTGTTTCCAAAAGATCTCCTCTCGCAATTCCCATTCCTCCAAAACTTTCAAAGCCCTGGATTCCTCCTGCATCAAAGACTCAATCACCCCATTCTCCCTCATCACCCTCGTAATACCATCTAGCTTAGCTTGTGCATCAACCTTGGCTTTAAAAACATTCCCAAAACATTGCTTATTCCAACGCTTAAGCTTATACTTAACAAACTGAAGCAACTTAGTAAAAACATACATTGCCCTGCCAAAAGATGGTCTACCCTCCCACCACCACTGAGCCACATAATCATGGAGATCAGGATCACGTAACCACATAAGCTAGAATTTGAAGGAGGGCTTGTAAGGCCGCCCAGCCGAGATGACATAAAGCTTTATAGGCCAATGGTCTGAGCCCCCTCCAGTCCAAAATCTCTGAGCTAGAGGACCACCTATCACCCACCCAAAAGCAAGAAACCATAAACCGATCCAGCTGCTCCGTGATGCAGTTTTCACCAGTCCTCCAGTTGTTCCAGGTAAATAGACCATTTCCAGGCTTGATATCAACAAGATTCAAAGCAGAAATATTATCCTGGAATAGGAGAGTCGAAGCCTCCAATCTCATGGTACCACCCCGCTTCTCAGCAATCTCCGTGATAGCATTGAAGTCACCCCCAATAATCCACGGAAGGTAAGGATCCATACTTCGTACATAACAAATATTCAACCACAACAGATGCTTGCCCTACATATCCACAGGCGCATAAATGTTGGAGAAAAGAATCGACTCCCCTAAATCATAACAAGAGGCTACCAAAGAGATAGAGGACTTGAAGGACATCCACCACTTGGGGCAAATCTTCTGAGGGTTCCATAAGCAAGCCACCCCTCCAGAGGATCCCTGAGCACCAATGCATTGGCATTCACCATTCATCCACAGCTTGGGAATTATACCCATCATACCATCCACAAAAAGCTTGGTCTCCTGTAAAAAAAGAATATCAGGAGACTGACATCTAACCAAATTCCGAACAACTTTTTGTCTAGGGCCACTGTTCAAGCCCCTAACATTCCATGATAGAACAATCATTTCAAAGGGCTTGAGAAGTGAGAATCCAAAGTCTTGACTGACCCTGATTCCACCAAATTTTCCCCTATCAATTTAATCTTCTCCATATCCTTTTTCCTACCCAACTTAGCGACTTTGTCTGCCCATCCTTTCTTAAGATCTTTTTGCAAGATACCCAAATGAGGAGACGACTTATTGTTTTTTCCCCCCTTTGAACCTGTTCTTCGCATGGGAAGAGACAAAGCCTCACTGTCCTTCACCACTACACTTC
Source organism: Sequoia sempervirens (assembly GCA_007258455.2). Taxonomy (NCBI): domain Eukaryota; kingdom Viridiplantae; phylum Streptophyta; class Pinopsida; order Cupressales; family Cupressaceae; genus Sequoia; species Sequoia sempervirens. Next base: position 134,812,003 of record VDFB02373365.1, on the reverse strand, counting down.
CTAATTATTTTTGAGCCTTCATCTTTAGATCTAATTCCAAAAGCAAGGTTCCATCCTCCTGTGGAGCCAAAGAGACCCTGGGGCTGATCCCCTCTTGTCCAAAGCCTCCCCCATCCAGCTCAGCACCCTGTAAGCCCAAACCCACCACCTGATGGTATGCCTGCTCCAGCTCAACCTCTTGCTCCTGCTGTTCAGAACCCCAAATTCCTTTATCCAAATCAACCAAACTTGGATTCACTTCCTGCTAGCTAAGACCCCCCAAAACCTCAAATCTATTAAAAGTATCCTCATCTTGCCTCTCTTTCATAGTCATTTTTGGCCCCTTATTTTTGTTTCGAGATCTGACGGGAATATAGCCATCCTCCCCGAAACCACCACCCTGAATAGGACCCTTACCCTTATCCACCCTAGGTGGATTGTCGGGGGACTATGAAGAGTTAGTCTCCAAACGCTTAGCCCTTGGGCATCTATGCTATAAGTGGCCATATTCATGACACAAACGACATCTAAAAGGTAGGGTCTCATAGTCAAGCTGTTGAACCCATGAGTAAGATCCTGCACACACTTCCAAAGAGTCTGGCAAAGGTTTACTTAAATCAATTTCCACACAGAATCGGGCAAATGTCATTACCTTTTTCAACTGCATCTGTTGCGAAGAACCCACAGGTTTACCAAGCATTGAAGCTAGTAAATGCAAAACATCATCATGCCAGCACTCAACTGGGAGCCTTGGTAGTCGAACCTAGACTGGAACCTGACTAGGAATCTCCTCAGCCGGATTGAAGCCCGCATGCCACGGCTTGATAAACAAGCCCACCTAATTGTAAAAATAAGGGCCTCCTTCAAAAACCTTGATCCTATCTGCCATGTAGTCAAATGTAACCATGGAATAGTTATTTTCCAGGAGCTTAATCTCCATCTCTCCCTCTAGCAACCAAGTCCTCTGGGCCCAGGCCTCCAAAAATTGCAGCGAAATATTCAATCCCAAAAATTTGCAATACAAAGAGTGACGTGAGTAGTACTCAATATCTTCCACGAGCATTTCCATCGAGATCACAACATTCGACCTCTCTTTGCACCTTTCTAGGCATCCGTTAATCTTTGGAAACTGAAACCCTCCTGTCGTTCCCATCTCATTCTTATCCAAATTATGAGAAAATAGATTATTATCATAAAGTCGTGACCCAAGTGGCAAGGGTTTTGAACCAAAAGCAGATCAAAAATCCAACTTGGTTCCAAACCCCGAACACTCCCCATTCTCCATTGAAGAAAAGAAAAGAAACTCCGCTAAACAACCAATCCCTCAAAAAACTTAGGGTCATTAAACCCCACACCAGGGTTAGCACCCCACACACCCCCACCAACAAGGAGAAACATGCAAGAAAAGAACCCCCACAACTCCACCCTACACCAACCATGAAACCCAACACACACCGGCTCAAACACCACTCCACCCAACTCCACGGCACCCTAAACCCCAACCCGCAGCCCAGGCCAAGCAAAGGCGGGCACCAAGAGACACCCCGTCCACCCTACCACAATACCCAAGCCCAAACGCCACCTCCACCAACAGAAAACTCCAATGCCACCAGCCCAAAAACTAACCAAGCCAAGCACTCCACCAAAGGAACCACAGACCAACCAGAAGCCCGCAGAACAGCCGACCAGCGACCAGCCAGAAAACCCCAAATGATGAATAACACCCCCCCACAGCGCACCAGCACGAAGGACAGAAGAATGAGCTAGGGCACGAGTGCCCTAGCTCGGCTCGCACGGCACGGGAATGCCATCGCCATCATTCTCATTATGCTTTATTACACTTAAGCTAAACTTAGGAGTGCTTTTAATTCAATAATTGCTTTTATTAATTAGTTGCATTTTGCATGATCAAAGCTTGTAATATTAGAACTTGTCTCATTCATTCCTATGAGGACACTTTTCATGTTCTAATCTAACCCTAATCTAGGGTTAACTTCCATCCTTTTCATAAGGATTGATTCATTGTAATTATTATCAATTATGTATGGCATTATATTCACGGAAGTTGTTCACATAATGCAAATTGGCGTTTTCATCATATTTGAGTTGTAGGGCAATCATATCTTGTTTATTTCTTCATAGTGTGATAGGTTTATTGTTGCAGGTGTTTCATAGGAGCTGTGGATTGAATCAGTCAATTCCAACAGTTTTATATCCCAAACAACCCAATCAAGTGTTATTCCTACTCATTTACAACATGTGTGTAAAGTGACATAAAAAGGTGTAAAAGTGAAGGGTATGCACTTTTATGCCTTACATTTTTCCACCACTATTATTAATTATGTACTTTGATTATGCAAAAAATATAAATAGGCATGAAAATGATATAGTATTGAATTTTGGATGATGCCTTGTTGCCTTCATGTAATTACAAAAACATAGTGTCTTTCACATATACACACAATTCATTAGTCATACCTAGACCCATTGTCAATGCTAAAACCCACAATGATCAAATGGAGCATGCAAAAGCCATAAATTAAAAGTGGAGTGAAAAGTAAGACTTCTAGCGCAAGAAGGATCATGACACATATGGTTATTGTGGAATTTTGGACAACTAGGCATAGACATCGTATGTGCATGGTAATCTTAAATATATTCATTGTTTGTATGCCCCCTCAAAATGTATGTGTTGACAAAAAAATCAACTAGCAATAATAATATTAATTGCTCTTATATGATATCCTAGCTAGAGCTAGCATTTCACAAGGGTAACTTGGAATAACCATATACCTCTAATGTTCTAAGAAATCAAAATTCGAGAGGTTACTTTATTTATTCATATTCATACTTATGATGTTCATAGTAGCTCCTACTCTAACTCTTTTCTCTCTCACACATACATATATATTCTCCACCCTTCTAATTATATAAAACCTCCTCTTATCATTCTTTAATAGATTTTGTAGACACCTAAAATTGACCATTGCATTAGGTCAATTTTATCCCTAATTCATCTATTCCTAATTTATCATATTAATTAAATAATGTCTTATTTATTTAATTAATATCCTCCATTTATCCTACTAGCCTAAACCCATTTATCTCATTCTTCTAATGTCCTAGCCTAAGGTAAATAATTAATTTTAATTATTTATCCCACTTTATCCCTCATCCCATTCTCTCCAAATAAATTAAATAAATAAAATTTATTTAATTTATTTTCTCTCTTACATGTCACGTCATCCAAATTTTTCCATTAGTTCTAAACCTACCTCCTAATCTTAATCTAATCACTCTCTTAAGCATGTGCACACACTTAATCCTTGATTAAGTGATGGCTCTTTCCATTTATTTCCTACCCACCTTATCTCCTTACTCATAAATATTTCCCCTTTTGAAAGGGACCCCACATGGATCTCCCTTCTAAAGGTACACAAAAGGAATTTTAATTTTTTGTATTCCTATCATTGAGCCCTCCCTTTGGAGTGTGAGGATAATTTTTTTCCTTATGACAAGATCTCCTCTTACACTCCAAAGTACCATCTCCCCTATCAACTCCCCTCATGGTGATACTTGGGAACATCCCATGAGTTAAGAGGTCATACTCAATCCCCACCTTTGATCTTTATCTTCCAATCCTATCCATCCATCCATTTTCTCTCCAAATCTATATAATCCAATACTTAGCCATTTTCAAAGGATCTCGGCCATTTTATTTGGAGCAACACTATGCTACCAAATTTTTATGTGACCATACATCAAATTGATAATCGTGGGAAAATATATACAACGAGGAGATCAACATAGCTCGAAAACATTGAATTCTATGTTGGTTTGGTCTTCACTTGTCTAATCTGAGTGTTTTTTCTTTTTTCTTTTAATAGTTAAATCATTCACCTTGAAACACATTTCATGCACTCAAATTCCATTTAAGTACTCCTACTCATTGCTCTAAACTATGCTCTCTTCTATTATAATTTTTCTCTTATTTCTTGTATTACATACATAACATATTAGATACATTTATATAAATAAATATCTAAGGAACATGTCATATCATTATATGTCATGTCATTTATTTCAATAAAGTACCTAGATGTGCCATAAAGCTTCATGCTCTACTAAGCTATATTGCATGTTCTTGTCTTGATCCCTAGGACTATGTGGTACTAATAATCAAGTGATCTACACAATCATTGCCTTTAGAAAAACCTCTAATGACTGAGTGACATATACAACAAGTTGCACATTTAGTTGAGAATAGGGTTTTTTCTAGTAGAAAAATTACCTTGAATCCCCAACCATTGTTACATAGATTCTTGTGGTATCAAAATTTAAAAATCTATCTTGTTTTTTGGTCTTGAGTATGACTCGTCTTTGTAATATTAGGAATCAGTCTTATGAACAAGGGACTAGTATGGATGGGATGGATTGGGTGAACTAGAAATGGATATAATCCATTGGAAAGGATTTTGGTTCTTTGGGTACTCATTATTCAAAGGATGATCATTGGTTTTCTTTCTCCCCTATCTTTAAGGAACATCCCTTTCAACTTGGCATCTCGTATGTTAGATTTTCTTCTCTTAGATGTGTTGTTGATGAGAATTATTTAGAGGTTGGTGGTAAGCTCTTAATTCTATATATTTTTGGGAGCAAGACATAGTGTGCATGAGATTAATGGAAAGATCAAGTTTACTTGAGATAATTTCAAGAGTCCTATTGATGTGTGTGTTTTGACACATCAACTTGTTAAATCATTTTTCCCTCTTGGAAAAGGGGAAAATATTCTCCAAGGCTATAGAAACTTGTTAATTAATTCTTGGCTAACTTAGAGGTATTTATGGATGTTCAATTCAAATGGCTACTAGTGTCTTAGAAAAAAATGATTTTATAGCTATTTTGTTAAAGTATGCTACAACTTGTTTATCTACAAAAATGATCCATGGTCAATGTTAATTTTATGAAAAATGGGAAAGATTCATCATTCAAGCTTAAAGATAAGAGAAAATCTAATCTAAACCTATGTTTAGTCCAAACTAGTTAGACTTCAAAAAAACCAAAAAAGAATTAGGAAAGGGGAGAAATAATATGAGATTGAGAAGAAGAAAAGTGTATATTAAGTTATCAAAGGTTCTTCTAGTGTCATCACCAAGTCCCATGAAACATTCAACCAAAAAATTAGCAACCAAATCGAGCATTATTTTCTTGTACAAAATTATAGAGATCTCCAACCATTGTCCCACCATGAATGTGTGTATAGATAGTGTTTGCAAAGAGGGGGTGCAAATTGTTCTAGGCCTATGCTCTTCTATGTTGTATTTATAACCCACTGTAAAGGATAAGAACTTATGAGGTGGATTACAAAGTAGTGTTATAAAGGTAAAAAAATAGTCAATCAAAATATAAGTATATAAACATTCATCTCATATACATATCAAATTTGAGTATACTAATCAATCTCTTAATACATATTTTTCTCCTTATTCAAATATTATTCTTATCTATCCTCTCAATTACATATCATTTATCATATTATGCTCTATTTCTCTCTTTCTCACATATAATCGCTTCTTCTATCGGTTATTGTAGCATCGTAAATTGTCACCCATGACAATTTCACACTATATTTTGCCCCCCCTTAAGTAATTGGACCTCAGTATACATCTAATGTCCCAAATTATGCATTCTAGAGCCCATTTGGACATTTATCAATAAAACCCATGTACAAAACCAAAGCAAACATATAATATTTTTCTCTCGACACTTTACACCCCACACAATAGGGCCAAGACTAAGTCGTCCTAGGCGACTTGTCCCCCTATTTTGCCTCCAAATTTTAATATGTCGGAGTCAACATTTTATTATTTTAATTTCAAATTTTCAAATGTCGGTTATCGAGATCTTATTTTTGAGAAATTAGAATAATTGCAAATAAATACCTAGTCATTACATCATTTGAAATCTATCTAGCAAGAATTATTGTCAAGAGCATTATCACGCAAGTCAAGAGCAGTCAAGAGTTGATTTATCGTAGCAATTCAATATCAAAGCATCATGTCAAGTTTTATGTGAGTTTTCTCATGTTTATGTTATCATGTTGTTTGTGAGATCTAACCCTTGTAGGTCTTCAAGCAAATCAAACAATCAACAATCAAGCCTTGAGGAGATGTACATGAATTTATTCTTTCAAGGAAGCCATTTTTGAGTGGTGAGTTGCAGTCCATTCTTGATTCATCATTCATTTTTCATTTAGCCTCTATTCCTCAAAAGGATAAGCTCTCTTTCATTGACATCAAGTTATTGTGGATGTGGAAACACCATGGGATTTGGCTTAGGAAAGCCCCTATATGGAACAACCCTTCCCCTCTCTTTGAATGTGCAGGTTTCAGGTATGAAGAATATTGAAAGAAGTTTGAAGATCAATTGTTCATTGTTGCATTCACACCCTACAACTTGACAACATATGAAAACTCTATTATCTCGACACCCGAAAAAGATTCGACAATTAGACACCTGGGGAAAAGAAGTTCTGATTTGGCTCTAGAGGATTGTGAATCATATTTAAAATTTAGTCACAAGGACAATGTCCCCTAGGATGACTTAGTCCTCCATTTTCAGCCCCAAATTCATATCACAGGTGCATAGAACTCTGCTCAGTTTGTCTCTGAAGTCTAAATTTGTCTGTGTGACTTTTTGGATCTACTATTTTTGCATCAGAATAGTTATTTGCATCATTAGTCTATTCAATCATTGTATTTCATTTCAAAATCCATTTCAAGTTTGGTCAAGGGCAGGTTGACTCACCTTTTAAGTTGTAAGTCAGTCCTATACCTTGTCCAAATGTATGAAACCCTCGCTACCTCAAATTTTAAATGAAGTGATAAGGAAAAAGTGCCTAAACCCTAGAGTAAAATCCTAAGGTCACACATTTTCCTTCATTTCAATTACATCACTATTACTTTCTACATATAATATATGCAATCCATATATATGCATTGTTAAACACATGGATGTGTTCCTCTTTCTTGGTATGTCCATTTGTATTATATGTCATGGGCCAACTCTATGTGCTACACTTGAGGTGTGGTGACTTTTCCTTGATATATCCTACACAAGGTGTGTTCTTGTGTTACTATCCTTTGGTTCCCTTGTAATTTTTCACCATTGGCCTCCATTAAGTCGTTCTTTCAAGTTTTCAACCTAATGTGAGTGGCATGGCATTGCCCTACAAACATGACTGCCCAACTATACCTATGTCTTATCTTCAAGACATGTTGGATCTATTTTTCAATGCTTTAATAAATGATTGAAGATATCAAAATTCTCCAAAATTATGTGCCATTGCCACAAACTTTACAAAATTAATGTTTCCCCTATTATATTATGGATAAATGTTCTTGTGCATGCTTAGCATGTTATTGAATGTATGCATCCATTGTGAGATAGTTTTTGTAAGAGGTGGATGTACTGGTTACCACAAAGTTCACAAAATTAATGTTTCCTTCGCACCTATTCTTGTCAAACATCACATCTCAACGCAAGATACCTTGTAGCGCTATTAAACAATCACAATGATCCACATTCAATATTTAATTAAAATATTGCATCTAATAAATCATTTATTCAACAAGAAAACACACAAGGAACTAAGAACAATTCATAGTCTCATATAATGTAATCATCTAGGATAATAATCACATACAAATTACCATGGGATGGAACATATAATAATCATAAGATAATCTAAAAGGGGTCAAAATGAGGATATTACATGGTTTCAGAGCTAGTTTTTCTTTCAATGACCATAACATTTAGTGGTTATTTATCATTGACAACTCCAACTTCCTTTGTAGAAACACCTTAAATCAAGGATTTTATACTATTTTACAAAGGAATTCATACTATCTTTAGTCTCTTCTGAAGATTAGACCTTGTGAACTACCTTTGAACAAATTCTTTAGCTTGCTAACATTGATTTCCCTTGCATCATTTGAATACAAGAGCTAATTACATAAGTCACACTTCACAAGTTAGAGCTTCAACCTCTTCTAGCTTGTGGAAGAATTTGTGGTGAAATTTTGGCATTGCACAAAGGAATGACACTCTAGGGATTCTATCTAAAGTGCTTAGCCCTTTCTCTTTAACACTTTATAAGCATAACTTTGAGATGGGGGTTTCTCATCCCCTCTAACTTGCCTTTGTAGGCTTAAAAAAGTTTGTCAATGTAGACTTGAGCCTAGAATTGTTCACTTTGTTTGGTGTTTGGTCTACCAAGGGATTCCACTTGGTGAAAAAGACTTATACATGTTGGACAAGTTCATATTAAATGTCCAGCGTTTTGCAAAGTAGTCTTTCAAACAGATATTTTGGAATTTCCCTTGTGCTCGAGATGTTGGAAGATGATGCATGGTCTCTTCTATCATTTTCATCCAAGATTTTCCACTAATAATTTGCTATATTTGGAGATACAACCTTGTGACCTATTTACATTACTAGAAATTAGGATTTCTTTCGAGCCTCTATTTTTTTAAGCTCTTGAAAGCAAGAAATATTGTTATTTTTCATGTTGAATCTATTACCTATTATTTTTGTCATAATGAGAAATTTTATGTGCTTACCACTACTTGTTTTTTAAATCCAAGTATAGATGGAAGTGGTGCTAGAATTCCACAACTTAGCTACTAAGAGAGTGATCTTTATATCATGAGGATAGCTTCACCTAATCACATTACTTACACATTACTACCATCAACTTCTCACTAGTGGATCCACTCACACGTAGTCATATATCTATACCCTCTCCTAAACAGAGGGGTTCAACACCTTCCTTACGAGGGAAAACTTCTAGGTTGATATAGGATGATATCAAGACTTTTGTTGTGCTTGTGCAAGACCCTCAAGATGGCTAGTAGATCCGTGACTCTCATTTTGCAGAGTTCTTTCTCTTTGGTGGTTACTTTGTAGGATGATCCACCCTTCACTTCCCCCTCCCCGCCTCTTAATCTCTTCACCAATAAATCCATTCACACAAATTCATCTCACTATCTCCTCCCTCAATAGAGGGGTTGAACACCTTCCTTAGGGGAGAAAGTTTTCAAGTTGACATAGGGTAGTATCAAGGTTTTTGTTGTGCCTTCACTATTGGGTTGGGGAGTATTGGTGTCACTTGTGCAAGACCTTAAGAATGGTTATTAAATCCTTCACTCATTTAAAAGAGTTCTTAGTTATTAAATCCTTCATTCTCATTTCAAAGAGTTCTCTTAGGTGGTTACTTGGTGGCCAATACTTGTGCTTAACTACGTGCATTTGATGTTTTGTGTTTTAGCTTGTAGTTTAGTAGGCCACTTTTCTTGTAAACGTTCTATTATACACTATTATTTCTTAATTAATAGAATTTATCACATGAACAATGTGAGAAAAGTTAGATAGGATTCAAATCAATAACCTTCATTTTGCCTCAATTGCTTTAACAATTCAACTAGACACACTCATGTATATAGTGTTGATATTTTAGCCAAAAGCTCAAAACTACAAAATATTGACTAATTAAACTTTAACTTGTAGTTGTATTTTCAATTAGAAAACAAATCCCCAATGATATCTTGAATGTAATATTATAGATGAAATTTTAAAATATCAAATTATGAAATTGAAAATATGAAGAAAATAGTCATTTACAAGGCATCAATGATTCAATGATTGGTTTACAAATAAGAAGAAGAGTCCTCCATGTAAAATACAAATTTGTAAAAGAAAATTTGTTATTGTTATTAAAATTATTTAGAAGGATTACAGACCTTAAATTTGATGGTGAACCCTATATATCAATCAATTTTATTTATTTTATAATAATCATATTGCTATTCAAATTCTGTAACATATATAAAATCTCCCCTTAATTTGATATAATCTTCCTACAATTTTGGTTTAGAACGAAAATACCTAAATATGATCATACGGCCATCAAATTTAGTCTACGGTAGAATGGAAACCAGAACATCTACTCAAACTCCTAATATCATAGCACTTTTGAGATTGATATCAGTGCAAATCACAGATACCCACGTTACATTAGAGCTTGTGACTAAAAGCTTCTGCTGCAGATGAGGAACAGGAGAATTCTGAATCTTGAGTGATCAATTTTGTGGGCGAAAGGGAAGAGTATTGTATTTCAATTTACTTTCCCTTAACTGAGGAATATCTTTATCCGCAAAATGATCCTCTGGTAAATAGTAGCCAGTAATGGGGTGAGGCATCCAACTTCTCTGTCTGCTCTTTTCCTCCGCTTCTTTTGCCTCCACCTGACCTCCTCGCAACTCCAGTTTGCTTGCTACGGCGCTGTATTCTCTCCTGCAAATTACAAAGAAATTAAACTAAATTAACAACCATTCATTTTGCACCAGAATTTTTTAAGAAAGGAGGAGATTAAGGAAAGTTGAAGCTTACCTGGCTATATTTCCAAGCCCGAAATCATGACCGCAAAGTCGAGAGAAAGCCTTTGAATCGAGCATAGAGAGATATCTGGCCATGGGAACTTCCTCTGTTTTCTTATTCCGCAAAGACACAGATAAATCTCAAACAGCTTTCCCTAATCTGGCAATGCGAAGGATGATTTAAAAAGAATGGGAGGATGGACGATTTAAATAGAATTTGTTGGTGGTGAGATTATTACCGAATCTTTTCGAGTAAAGAAAGAGTCAGGGCGTGTGGACGGCTTCAAGGAAAGAGGGTCGGTCTATTTAACTTTGTGGGGAAGTGGGGGCGGCAGTGAAGGCTCAGCAACCGAGTCCGTGGGTGCTTCACGGACAGGCGTGTATTGTGTGGATTGGCGTTGCCAGTCAAGACAGTCAAGACCAGGGGGCGTGTACCTTTTTACTTGGTAATTCATGGTCTGTATGACTTTGGTTCACTTTTTATTTATTATCGAGACTTTCCCCGATGGAGCACCCTGCCACTTGCGTTTCCTAGGTAAAGTAGCTTTCGTGAAGGAGATGAGTGGGGTAGAAAATACATTTGGGGACACTACTTTCCATGGCCCACGTGAAGATGAACGCAAAAGGAGGGTCTCTAGAAGGTGCTGTATAATTTGTTTCGCTACCATTATTGTTATTAATAAGTGGTGTACGAGATCTGATCTTGGCATGTATGATATTATAATTTGCAGGCAAATAGTGTTCCACCTATTTATTGTTAAGGTGTAAAAAACTATCTGCCAAAGGTTTATAGGGGAGAGGGGTCTATAGTGGAGGAGTTTAGGGTCCTAACTCCTACTAATGGATTAGGACCTATTTTTGGAGGTCCATAGTGGAGGAGTCTAGGGGCTTAGAGTGGAGTAGTCTATTTTTGGGGGTCCATGTGGAGTGTCACGTGGATAAAAGATTTATAAACAATCGTTTTTTGGTTCAACAATTTCAAGATGGATTCAAAAAATCATTTTCGCTTATGTGGATGCAATCTACCATGTGTACATTGATGATAGGTTGAGTGATCAAATCAATTGCCTGTTTGGATGGGTAATTGATTGTGGGTCATAACCACCCCCGATGATTGCATGGTAGGGGAATAGTACATGTTCGACATGTCACGTGCCGAACATGGAGAGCATCACCATAAATATCCACTTCCTCACATTTAAGGTGTGTCGTCTCTTATTTCCCTCTCGAGAAGCCACATTAACTATGTGTCCCTTCCCATTTACTTGTTTCAAATGGTGACAACTTTCAATGCATTTGTGCATAAATGTTGCACAACCTCACTTATCTCGTTCACCACCATGTCACAAATGAGACATTTCTTTTGGAGTGTTTGTTTGAACAAGGAACAAAACATGTTCGGTTGTGCTTTGTATTCCATAGGTCTTCTTTGAAAGGAACACTCAACAATGGTGGGTTCGTGGTTGTTGTGCCTCTTCACAATGATGGTGTTTGCAAAGGTAAATGAATTTGACTGTACAACTTTTCCTTCCTCTTCACAATAATGTTATCTGTTAAGGCGGGTTTTCTATTTTGCTATAACATTTGCCTCTTCATTTATCATATCTTGTAGGTTTTAGAGAATGGAATAGTCACCAACTCTATGTCGATCAATGTGGCTCTTCCAAGCATTCTCAAGTGGTTTTCTACCCAAGTGAGGTTTATTTTCCTCACTAAGGTAATGAACCATAAGCTGTCTATTGTGGGTGCTTCTTTCATTTATCGTTTTCTACTTTTTTATCACCTCTACTATGTATTTGCTAGCTTGAATATTATGTTGTTTTATGGGTGTTTCTTTCAATAATGGTTCTTTGCTTCTTTTTTTTCTTTGACATTCTATAGTTTGAAGTTGAACGAGTGAGGGTTTTTGTTTCTTTAACTTTGCACAAAAAAGATTGAAAGGTGTTGTTCAAAGGTGTTTATGAACACGGTTGTATTATGTGTTCATAAACACATTTATTATTCATGGGAATTCTAGTTTTGTATTAGAGCATCATTGTAACATACCATTTAAGTTATAAATTTAAGTTTACGACTCTATGAATTTGTTATGCAAATGGGTTTTCAATAGTTTTATTGTTTGCCAATAATATTGTCAAATTGGTTTAGGATTATTGGCTTTAGTAATGTTTAACATGTTTTTTTTTACAAGTCTAGGGTTTATAATTATTGTTGTGGGTCATTTAAGAACTTTTATTTTATAAGAATAGTAGTTTTGTTTACTAATTGTAGAGGAGGAGATTCACTACTCTCGAGTCTCTAGGACAGGGAAGAGTCTACAGGGAGCGAATTATCCTCAACTACCTCAAGGAAATAAGCTCAAGTGACGGGAGACAACTAAGGGTGAGTTTTTTATATGTTTTTATATTTTATAATTGTTTATGGAAAAAGAACTTCAGAAACCGAGTGAGCAAGCCTCAGAGGTCTCGGGAGATAGACAAACTAGCTCTCGGTTAGAAGATGGAAGCACAAGCCAAGGACAACAATGTGACATGCTAGCATCTCAATGGGGTGTTGACGTCTTGTACGGACCAGAGACACAGTCAACCGCCAAAAACACACAAGATCTGCTAACTACTTGGGAACTGGAGTTTAATAGTTTTGACTAATCTAACAGAATGTTGAAAATAAAGGGAAAGCACAACAAGAATACTAAATGAACGAGTAATCAAACTATTAAATGAAATAACAAAGAGTGGAGGAAAGGGATGAACTCACGGGTGGTCCAGCTATGAAGCCTCCTGCAAAGCTCCACATGGATAGCCTGCACACATAGAAATAGTAAAAGTGTTGGGGTTGTTTTGGGACTTGCCTTGGTCAAATCCCTATTTTGGTGTTTCCACCTCCACAAATAGCCAAAGAGACAACAAGATAGAGAAATAGACAATAGACGATGTGAAATGACAAGATAAAGAAATAGAACATGCAAGATATCAATATGCTACTTCAATAAGAATAATAATGCAACACAAGGAAATGTTACCCTCCCTCCAACGAGCTTGTGAAGCTGAGAGGAAGTGCAATGCCTTGAGAGAGCTTGAGATGAACGTGCAACAACCTTGATATAAAAGAGCTTGAGTAAGCAAGAGAGCAAGAAAAGAACGAAGGTTGAGAGAATAGACTTGCAAGAGATATTGAGTTGCTATAAGTGAAAATCAATGAATTGAATGAATTAGAGGGAAGAATATGAGTTCAAATGAAGAATTGCATACAAGAGGGTCATTTTCGGTCATGCCTATGATTGCGGAGGTGTTACACTTCGCAGGCAAGTGAAAGTGTAATGTCCCAATGGCCACAAGATCATGAATCTTGTTAGGACGTTTGTGTGGCATGTAGACGTCTACGCGACACAAAAGTGTCCCCAACAAAAATTCCCCCACCTATAGAAAACGATAGGGTCAAGGACAAAAATGAAGGCGAGGAGCAAGAGTATTTGCATTATCGTCTCATTAGGCTAAAGTGAAGATTGATGTAATGTGAAATTGCATTAAGGGTGCAATTTACGACATTACATTTTTCCCCCACTTTAGGGAGCATATGTATTTGAACATGTGTGAGCTAAAGTAGAAAGAGGTTGAAGAGAATATACTTAGGATGAAGAGGAAGCAGACCTTCAATCCAGTATATGCAATGTAGAGAAGTTGAGCCAAGACACAAAGAGGACATGGGTCTTCGATCCTGTGAAGCTAGCTGCAATCTCACCACAAACATGTTAGTTGTAGACAAACATGTTAGGTGAAAAAGTGAAAAATAGACATGATAGAATTCCATAGACATGACAAGACATAATCTGATTAGGTAAATGATGGCTCTGATAGGTATGGCTAGCATGGCTAGAGACCAAACAACAAGCAAATAGTTATGTGGCTATTGCAAATTGTGTTGCAAGATAGTCACAAAAAAGACAAGACAAGTTTAGTCAGGTTGCCCCCTGTAATGGCATAAATTTACACCCCATACAATTTCCCATTAATTTACCTTCATTTTAGCCTTACAAGTTTGATAATGTAAAAACCCACCGCTTTTTCTCTTCTCCCATGTGTCCCTGTCGTTTAGTGTCGATGAAGGGAATTTCTATCGAGGGTGCACGTACACTACGTGGACATTCACGCGTCGCATTGCTGGCCTAACAAAGATTCTTGCATCTAGAATCTATAGAAGTGTTACAATTCATGGGTTCCTGTGAATGTAACATTCCCTATCGACTCTTGATCGATGAAAATTGATTGTTTACCTCCATTGACCCATTCAAACTTCATTCTTTCACTCTCTCAAGCAATTCTATCACTCTCATGCAACTTCTCTCTCATTCTTGCTATATTCTCACTCTTTCTTGCTACTACCAGCTTCTTTCTTGGCTTCTACAAAACCTTTTTGTTCCAACACCATTATCATTGTAGGTTTATGAAGCTCTATCTCCTTGGCATGGTGTCATCTATCTTTTTCTTCCTCTCTCAACCTTGAGTGCTCACAAAAAAGGAGGTGATATTATGTCTTTTCATTTGCTTGCATTATTGTTCTTGTAGAGTAGCATCCAGGTTGTCATTGCTCTCTACTATATTGTGTCTTTTCTATCTACTTCTCTATCATTTTTCTCAATCTTGTTGTCTATTGGATGTCGTAGAGGTGGGAACACCAAAATAAGGGTTTGACTGAGGTAAACCTCAAAACATAGCCACAAAAAAATTCTTGTTGCTGTGTGTGTAAGTGTTGTTCATTTGCTTGGAGCTAGCTAGAGAACTGGACCTTGAGTCAGTTGGAATTCTTCTTCTCTCTTTTTCATTTCGCTATTAGAGTAGATTTCCTATTATTCTTCTTGTTGTACTTTTATTTTTGTACGTTTTTATCAAACTGTGAAACCAGAGCATTCGGGTTGCCAATAGACCCTGTGTTTTTAGCTACTTGACCCTTTGTATGTATAGGACGCCAGCGCGTCTTTGAGATTTCAACACAGCATGTTGAAGTTCTACTCCCGCGCTATCATCCTCTAGCAGAGAGTCATCTGGTTTGGAGTCCAAGACCTTTGTGGCCAACTCACTTGATTCCAAAAAATGCCTGTCATAAGCAGAAGGGAAACAAAGTCCTATTTTCCCTTCCTTTTGAGCATGTCCTTTCTTCTTTAACTTATTAAGTACTCTAAGGTAGTTTAGGGAAGTTCTTTTCCCGACGAATCCCCCTTCTCTACCCCCCAAGCTTAGACAATGAGACATAAGACATCAAGAAATCCTTTTGAAACTTTTTGAAAACTAAGCATATATGATAGCCCCCCCTTAGAATGATGTGTTCTATGTAGAGGAGCATATGTCATTGTAAGGAGAATAAAAATACAAGAGATTTTGTGGCATGAGATACATAGCGAGATGTATTCGTGGAATGTTGTCACATGAGAGACAACACATAAAATCCACAATAACATGAAAGAGAAAAGCAAAGACGAAGAAATCAAGATCACAGGAAGATCTAATTATTTGGGGTAAAAAGTGCTCATAGATATAGATAGATATAGTATAATATATGTATGAATTGGTATTACCCCCCAAATATATCATAATGGGAAGAAGAGCACATGAAGACAAAGTAAAAAAAAAAATTAGATTGTTACACCCCATTGTGTATTTATCAGTTACTTTTACTTTTATGAGTAAATATGATTTTAAATACAAGATTATGACTTTAATATGTTCAATGGATGAATGAAATGTATGAACATGCATTATGATGTGATTGATTTTAAACGCTTTAATGATGCAATTGATAAATGATGGATATGCTTTTCATGTTACCAACTAACTACGTTCATGATGCACTAAGTTGGATGTACGAAAGAATCGAGCCCTCTAGTGAGGAGAGGGGGAGTATCACCCAAGAGAGGAAGTTGGTATGGAAACCACTAATGTACCTACTTGAGTTAATGCACACACTCACTGCCTAGGTTAGACAACCTTTACCAATTTAGTTTGGGCTATGTATTGGTAAGTAAACCATTGGTGATAGCTTTTTGGGTTGATAGGAATGTATGGGTGAATTGTCTTTGATTCTCTATGATTTTTTAGTTGATTTTTATAAATATTGTTATATGTATTATTATTAATGATTGTCGTGATTATATTTTCATTATATACTAGTACATATAATAGCCAAATATAGATACTAATATATAAATATATGCTTACATAATTTAAATGATTATTGATTATATGTATAGTAGTAATTATGAGATTGATGTGTGTGTGTGTATATATTATCATATTTAATGATTATTGTATATAAATGTATATGATTGATGAATATAATATGGCATATATATAAATATATACTATTATATAGCTAACGCACATATATGTACAAATAATATTATCAAAATACGATTGTGTCTATATATATTATGATGGATATATTTTAAAACTCGTATATTTTAATGTATTTATATATATAATATTGTTTATAAAAAGAGTCCCTTTTGTGATAACATCCAGTCGACTCGTGGGGTCAACCATAACACCTGTTACAATGTTATCATTGATACGAGTAGGGATATAAAGCGGAGAGGGCTCTTTATTCAAAGGCAGATCAATGAGGTGAATGTAATATTAGGATTTGTATTCATGTTATCCAAGGAGGAATATGATTAAATGAAACTACATTCACATACTAAGATGGAATCAGATCAGAAGAAGAAGTAGGGGTGATAAGGTTGGTGGAATGAGACAGAAAGGGATCTATGTAAATCTATAGTTGGTTGTTTAGCTTCACTATAGATTTGTTTGAGTTCTACTTTTTACCATAGAGCCAAATGGTATCGTTGTCAGTGTGTATCACGTGACAAAGACACACACATCGCTCGGTATCATGACCTAAGACCCAATGATATTAGCAAAACTTATGTGCATCATACTATCGAGGATATAGCTCAGAAAGGGGTCTAATCTCTAGGAGAGTTATTATACCATCTTTTAATAGATTTTGCAATACATTAGTATGAGATTCAGATAATTTTGTGAATATTCTATTTTGACTTGCAAAAAATTTAGCTGTGGGAACCAACACCATGTTCACCACTGCTTTGTTCTTTCTTGACTCACTAGAGATTGACACAGCTGACCAACCATCTTGATGGAACATAATTCAAACTTTCAGGGAAGAGGAGGAAGAAGAATAGATCCAAGAGGTATAGAAGCATCTGTAGAAGAAGAAAAAAAAGGATCATACAATTCAAATTCAACAACCAATGACAACAAATAAACTACAACGACTAATCGATGTTATGGCGACTACAAACACCATAATCTATAACAGTTTGATTTTGTAAGTCTCATATATGTATGAAGGTGAAAACACTAGTAGCAAGGATAGGATAATACACAGCCTGATATTATATATAAGGAAATTTGATAAAAGGTTAGAGGAAGTAATTAAGGACTTCCCACAACCTATAATTGTCGTAATTTGGGAGAAAAGGGAAAAATCCCAAAAAGAGGAGGAAATAAGAGAAAAATCTATCACAAAAATAGGGGTTGGCCTTATCGCATATCAAAAGGAAAAAAATCATATGAGCTCAAGCACAAGATCTCTACACAAAGCAGAGAGTAGATACGCTAATGGGGGGACAATAGTTCTAAGGAGATTTCTAAGCTACATGAGGAAACCACAAAAATCACATAAAATATTGGATTCCATAATATAAGAGGAAAAAGAAAAGAAACAACCAACACCTTAACCTTCACCAAAAAATAGTCCACCAAGTGAAATAAGGGGTGAAGAACAAGAACAAAATATTGGAGAAACATTTGCATCAGTTTCTCCAATCTAGTCAATCAAGGACTTCTTAGCACAATAAAAATAATTACATCCAACACCTATACCACAACTAATCTAGCTACCAATGATGAGCTCCCAGGTGAATTTAGAAAACATCTCCCCACTCCAAAAAAATTAACTGGGAGGTATTTTTCATGCTAGTGCTAGAGAAGAAATACTTCAACAACATGTGGATAATGCAGAGTAGCTAGAAGATGCAATACAAACATTGCAGAGTTCAATTCCATATAAACAAAGGGACACTTCCCTTCTCCTACCACAACAACTTAAACAATTGGTAGATGGGCTACAGTTAGACCTAAAGGCACAAAAGGATAAAATAAGGCAAAAATTTGAGCAAGAAATTTTGAAGAACACGGAGGAGACCACAAAAAGATGTATGGTAGCCCACTCACAATAGGAAAAATAGATCAAGAATGTAGAAGGAAGTATTGAAAAGGTTAATATAATGTATCAATTTTATCTCTAATGGCCTAACCTCACAAATAATTTGAAAGATCATATCATACAACTAGAGGCCCAAATAGTGCAAGTTGCATCCTCTTATGATTTATTAAAAGACATGGATGGAGAAATAAGAGTAAACATCAAGAACACACACACTCAGTTGCAACAAATCCAAGAGAAGAGAAAAAAAATAAAGATGCAAGTAAAGCAACTAAGAGAAACCATTAGCATCAAGCTAGCTCACTTGCACAAAATACTAGGAAAGGCCATAACTGCACTACAACAAATTCAAATTCCCAAGAATCTTGCGGAGGAAAAAGATACATAGATAAACACACAAGGATACATCAAAGTACTCCATAAAGAAAAATAAAAATGGGATATTGCACTTGTGCAGTTGAAGGTTGTATACAAACATATTCTCCTAATTAATTGAGCAACATGTCTTGAGGATAAGACGTAATTTTGAAATGGGGATGATGTTAGCATGGTATAAGGTAGAGAGTAAAATTTATCACAACCTACCACATAGGACTTGTGAAACCTTAGGCTAACAAGGAATATAGAGTAAGGGGTTCCCTATAAGGGTCACATCTCTATAAGAGACTAACAGTTAATATATGTGTGGAATAGATAATAGAGTATGTATAGAGATATAGATATAAGAGATAAGGGAGGATTATAATACAAATCAGAGACTAAGACCTGCTAATGTAATGTATATCTGAATATATATATATATATATATAAGGAGTTTATAAGGATGGATTATATAATATGACCTTTTGGGCTTTTTTTTTAATTATAACACAAAGAACAGATATCCATTACATAAAATATAATAATTGGTTGGGCCAGACCCAACGTAATTATAAAGACTACCTTAAACAAAACAGATATCCGTTTCATATCAGCTATTCATTTTGAAACGGATATTGTACTTAGGCCTGCAAAAGGTCAAAGGCATGAATTTCGCATTTTTGGACATGTTAAAAATGCCTTTTTTTCACATCGCTACTTTTTGGACCCCCATGATCTTGCACAGACCCTCTACCAAAATTTTATTTATAGATTTGTTTATATTCAAATATTGCATCAAGAGTCTTTCCCTATCAGTGTTATGCATGAAATCTCCTATTTGGAATTATTAGATAAGAGATATTTTTATTATATTTTCCTATGTACCAAATATCGTAGGCGCCAACAATGTTGGTAACAAGGTTACTTTATTTTTATTGGGCACTGAATTCCTTTATTTTTTCCTTGGGGTCCAATACTTGTAAAGTTCCTAGAGTGATGAGGAGAGTATCTATAGGGTATTTTTCTATTGATATAGTTTTACCCTTATCTTTCCTTTGTTTAGGGAGTTGTTCTACTCCTTTTTACATTTTCCTTCTCCTATGGTATCTCTAATCAATTTTATTGTTCTTTTCCCCTTCTTATCCTTTTGTTCTTATTTTCTCAAGTATGTGGTGTGATCATATACATACCTAATCATTTCCTTTAAACTTATTCCCTCTTTGCCTATAGTTTGTGTAATCCATTTGAGTTTGTTTTTATTTTTATTTTTATATTAATAAAATATTATAGCCCTTCTTTGTGGCCTTTAGGGTTTTTTTTTACCTTCTCCTTGGATTCTTCTAATTGTGACAAGAGTATCCATTTTTTGTTTCGATCTCAACTCTTCCTTTGTAATTGTACCAAATTACCTTTATTGTTAGGAGAGATATTTCAACTATCTCTCCTAGTTCATATTTTATGATTTTCTCCTCTAACTATGTTGCCTCTTCTCTCTTTGTCTTTATCTTTTACTAGTTCTAGAGGGAATACCTTAAATAGGTCTACCATAGGATGAGGAATCCCTACAATTTAATATTACATTACTTCCAAGATAAATTTCTTGTTCTTATTTGAAATCGTGGTATACAAATGTGTTATCTATGAAGGCATGTCAAGCAAAAATAATGGTATACATATAGTAACTAGATATCCATTATGTCCTTTTCTTTCTCATGTGTTTGTTCTATTTAGGGTTGTGGAGATATCATATTTTTCTTCCTTTTGACTCCCTTTTCATCTAATACCTTTACCTTGCTTAATTGTGACTTATTCAATCTTTGTATCACTTCTATAGGTTCATCTTCCTCTTCTTCTTTTGGAATGTGTGCACATTTCTTTTTGGCCTTTTTCTTTGGTATTTCCTTTTTTAGGATCCCGCCTCTCCTTTTTTCCTCTTTGCTCTCATTTTTAGGAATGCCTATATTTTTCCCTCATTGGTGATTCTTCCCTACTTTCTCCTTGTTTCTCCTTGGGTGGCAATTGAGCAGGAAATTTTCTTCTTTAATTCTTAAACTACCTCTTTCCCTTCAAAACTATAGTTAGCCTTTATTTGTGACTTGAAGAGCTATAAACCATGTTTTTACAAAACAAAATAATGTCTTTTATCTAAAATACATTATATTACACTAGTATACATAGTTTACACAATACTTTCATCTATCAATCTCCTACATGATAGTGTTTCAATCTAGCTCTCCTTTCACATATCTATTCAATAGGTCATATAATAGGGTTTTTAATTTTACTACTCCAGATGATGTTATTTCTTCAATTTTGTAAGGTCCAAGCCATCACATTTTCAATTTCCCTAGTTTCTTAAATTTTATATCATACATTGTATCTCCAACTTGCAATGCTTTACTACTTATAAATTAATGTCATGCTAAGCTTTCCAACACCTTTTTTTTAACTTTGATTATATGTGGAAATTACTCTCTTCTCATCTAAATTTTATAATTCTACTTGATTGATTATTCTTCATTAGTTCTCAATTTTTTGGCTAGCCTTAGATTTGGTATCACATATTGGATTAAAGCAGTGTGGTATCAATCCCATACACTAACTATAAGGGATTTAAAATTCTGTTAGTCTTTTGTAAGAGGTATTGTATGCCCATAACATAACTATAATCTTGACATCCCAATTTGTTATGCCCTAATTATACATTTTTGTTAGTGAGATGCCCAATATCTTCTTAAATATTTCATGGGATCCATTACCCTAAGGATGACAAGGGATGATTATATTATGTGTTATCATGAAACTAAAAATAATCCTAGCAATTTTCTTATTAACAAAATATTTCCTTTGGTCTCTAGTAATGCAATACATGAATATAGTGACATTTTTTGTAATACAAAATTTGTTATCCTTGGCTTCTACCCATTTGGTGAGATATTCAATTCCTATTATAATAAATCTAACATGACACTTATGTGTTGGAGGTTAAATGGGTCCAATGAAGTATATTGGCCTTTTTTTCAAATGGGACTCTACAATAGTCAACCACAAGGGCATTTCATCCCTTGCGATAAGTATCCCTACCATTTAACAAACGTCACATGATCACATGTATGTATTTCCATCCTTAAACAAAGTGGGCCACCATATTCCTACCAACATCACTTTTATTGTTGTCTTGCCTCTAGAGTTATGGTCCTAATATTCTTTTGTGAGCCTATATTAAAATATCATTATTTTCATGTTCTAGTACCACCCTTCATATAACCTCATGTCTTCATACAATACATAATTATCCCTTAATCAATGTGTATGGTAATAATTTCCACATTAGTCTATTTAATTCCTCTTTTGAACTTTCTTGACAAAACTCTATTGTTGGCAATAGTTGCACTACATGAATTCAATTCCTATAGTACTATGTCTACCCTAAATAGGTTTGTAGTAGGTATTTCATCATCAATTGAGCCTTGATCTTCTATATTATCAATTCTAGATAAACAATTATGACATTAATTGGATTTTCTTAGTTTTATCTTGATTTTAAAGCTACTCTTAGAATAGTAACTACTAGTGGCATATCCTCCCTTGGATAACTAGTTTGTTCATTAAGTACTTGAGGGGTTCATGATTTGTTAAGAATACAATTGGAGTGGAAAAATGGTAATATGTAAGCTTTTGTAAGGTATACACCATCATCATATTCTCCCTCTTTGTACTTGCATAATTTTTCGCAACTTGTGTCAATTTCCTACTAGCGAATGTTATAGGATAGTCCTTGTTCTCTCTAGGTTGTGCTAGTACCACATATATTATGGTACCTAAGGCATCCAAATGGGCATGGAATGAGAGGTTATATTCTAGGAAAATCAAAGTTGGAGCCTCCACAACTTTGTTCTTTAGTGTATCAAATGCTTCTTGGCATTCCTTTGTCCATTCAAATTTTGTATTGTTCTTTTTCTTTATTAGCTACTAAATTTTTCCTATAATGGTTACATAACCCCTAAAGAATTTGTAGTGATAGCCAGTGTATCCCAAGAAAGTTTTTACTTCAGTGATTATCTTTGGTGTGGTATATTAAAAATATTACAACCTTTGCTAGGCCACAACCATGCCTTCCTTGCATATAATATGACGTCAAGTAGTTTTCCAAAAGGTACCACAAAAGTGCATTTTTATAATAAATTAATATTTGGAGATTGAACTAATTTTTTCTAACAAATTAGCTACAAGACTTGGACATGATCTTTCAATAATCCATACATTCTCAGCATCCAAGTACATTTCTAAAAAGTCGTGGATAAATTTTCTAAATTCATTAAGCATTATTATACTATATTTTTCCTTAAAAGTCTTTAAGCTAAAGGACATCACTATATACATAAAAAGGCCCCATTTGATAGAAAAGGTAATTTTGGGTTGGTGTTCCTTTTGTACTCTAAACTAATGATATTAAGAGAACCCATTAATGAGGTACTATACTTCCCTACTAGCAACTAATTCTAGTACCTCTTCTATAGAGGATGTGGGGAAGAGGTTATTTACGTAGGATTTATTGAGTTCTCTCAAGTCAGTAAAATTTTTTATTTCTCCTATTTTCTTGTGTTAGACTACCATAGGTCTTATATAGTTTATGTTTTCCACTACTTTAATTATTGCACTTTCCAACACTTTATCTATTTTCTTCTTTACCTTAATATTGACGTTAGGATTTAACCAAGAGGGTCTCTTCTAATTATTGGTCCCTCCTTTAATTGGATTTTCATCACACCCACTTCTTTAATCCCCTTTAGATTAGTGAAAGTCTTAGGAAATAAATCCTCATAATCCCTTAAATTTTTTACTACCTACATAACCTCATTTTCCTTTTAATAGTCTCCCACTCTATCCATTCAAAGATCTCCTTTAGATCTATTTTCTCTTCTTTTACTCTTAAGATTGGTAAAAATATTTAGATTTGGTTACATTTTGTTTTATTATTACCTCCTTTTTGTTGGGAATAGGGTGTCATTTAATTGCAATCCTAAACATATTTCATGTATCTCTTAAGTCCTTAGAAAGTGTTCCCCAACACTAGGATTAGAAAGAGATTAAATTCAAATGAAATGAACATGCAAATTGAATTTGTGATTATTCCTAAATGATAGGAACATGTGGGGGCATCCAAGAATAGCTCCTACAAAATAGGAGCACATGGGGTGCCCACATGGAAGGTGGAACCCACCTTGCTCAGTTAACTATTTGGAGGATAGATAACACTTCAGTAATGCATGTAAAGATCCTACAAATTAGGGATTGATATTTATATGAGTGGAGTTCAGTTCAGTTCAGTTCAGTTTAGTTCAGTATCAGTTCAGTTCAATTCAATTCAGTTATCTTCAGTTATGGTTCAGTTATCTTCAGTTGCATGTAGTTAGTTTGAGTTGAATGCTAGTTGACTTTAGTTGACTTGAGTTGCATGACTAACAACTTTAGTTGCATGAAAGATAACAGGTGGATACATTCAGTTAAGTGGGGATGATCAATCATGCATAGTGTTTGCATGAATTCTAGTGGAGAGATATGTTTCAATTAACTAAGATTTACTTGGACCCACCTTGGGCACCCAAGTTGGCGTCTTTGAGTTAACACCTTTTGCATGACAAGATATTTACAAGGCTCAATTAAGTGGGCCCATTGTTGGGCACCAACTTTGAGGTGATGCTTGCAAGATATTTTCTTGACTAGAGTTCAGTTAAGTGTTCAGCTTGGGGTGCCTAAATTGAGGAAGACTTTGGTTTGACTTCAGATTACATGGTGGAACTCTACTTGCCCAATCTAGGCGTATATTTTTGTGAGGAGCTTTATGCTCTTGTATTTGACAACTCTTATGAGTTTACAGGCTCACTAATTGTCTATTAATTGCAGCAAGTTGAAGAGAGTTTCATGAGAGTTTTGTGCAGGTTGTGAAGAAGGATTGTTGAAGGCAAGGAAGCATATCAATCAAGGATTGATATAGTATTATTGTAATCTTGTTCTAAGGCTAAATAATACAAGCACTATTGATTTTGGTGGTGGAGTTTTTTCCCGAAAGGGTTTCTCCACATATATGTTGTGTCACTTCTATCTTCTTGTCTCATTCTTCTACAATCTTTTGTCTCTTTCTACAATTGGTAAAATTGATCTAAACAGATAATCATACACAAATAATTGTGACAAAGAACACTTAATTAAATCTACAGTCTCATAGGTTTACAAGCTTTAATCTACGATTTCACCTTCATTTTCAACACATTTCTCATCTTCTACCTCAACATCTATATTCTTTAGATCTTCCTCACAATAGTCTCTTTCATTCCCTCTATTAGCATTGTATTAATCTCGCTAAGGAATCAAATTAGATTAATTTGTGCATTCAACCAAATTCCAAATGCCTTGTTCCTTTTGTGGGGCTAACATCTTCATTCTTTCTCCAAATTTCTCTCTAACCTCTTCTAGTAGTGATACTATCACTTCCTTCATCTTTTCTCAAAAAATTACATTCATTTATTTAAGTCATGGAATGAAAAAGTTTTACAAAATTCCTCCCATAACATGTTCCAATTTCTTGTTGCTACCCTCCTTTCTTGATTGATTTACCATGTTTTAACTATAAGTGATAAGGTCTAGAAGAACAATTAAATTCCTTTATGTTATCAAATTCCCTAAAGCAATATCATAGGTGTATCATGGGTCAATTTCTTCTCAATAATTTGGTGTGGGTTGTAAGTCTCTTTCTTAATTAATTAATTTATCTAATTTAGTCAATCCATTCACACAATTAGACTATAGGTTGATGTACTTCAAAATTGAGACCAAATTCACTTTCCCTAGCACCTATTCTTGTCAAACATCACATCTCAACACATGATACCTTGTAGCACTATTAAACAATCACAATGATCCACATTTAATATTTAATTAAAATATTTCATCTAATAAACCATTTATTCAACAAGAAAATACACAAGGAACTAAGAAAAATTCATAGTCTCCTATAATGTAATAATCTAGGATAATAATCACATCCAAATTACCATGGGATGGAACATGATAATCATATGAGATAATCTAAAAGAGGTCAAAATGAGTAATATTGCATGGTTTTAGAGCTAATTTTTCTTTCAATGACCATAACATTTAGTGGCTATTTATCATTGACAATTCCAACTTCTTTTGTAGAAACACCTTAAATCATAAATTTTAATACTATTTAACAAAGGCATTCATACTATCTTTAGTCTCTTCTCAAGATTAGACCTTGTGACCTACCTTTCAACAAATTATTTAGCCTGCTAACATTTATTTCTATTGCATCATTTGAATACAAGAGCTAATTCCATATGTCACAGTTCACAAGTTAGAGCTTCAATCTCTTCTAGCTTGTGGAAGAATTTGTGGTGAAATTTTGGCATTGCACTAAGGAATTCCACTATAGGGATTCTATCTAAAGTGCTCAGTGTAAGGAAAGCAGAGGTGTAGAAACACTTTCCTAACATCAAAACCATAGGGAAGAATGCAGACGGTACTTTTAATTTTCTAATTACAATCCAAATAAGACACACATGAAAGATTTACAGAAACATAACAAATACACAAAGACAAATGAACACCAGATTTACGTGGGAAAACCCTATCGGGAAAAAACCCACTACACCAAGCTGAATCTCTTTGTATTTTAGTAATAAACAAATTACATACAATGCAGAGATACAACTCTCTGGTATTAGTTTACAGTAGCTTCATTCACTGTTCATCCAGTTACAGAAAATGCTCTAAAGAATCCGATTCTCATCTCATCCTTTACAACTCAGAATTGATCTACTTTTATCTTATCACATTCTGATTTTTACATTCTGTTCATCCTTATCTGCCATTACCCAGCATAGACAATTTCCTTTCGACCAGTTGATTTTTCTCTACATACAGTTCAGCTCTAGCGTCGCAACAGTTGCAAAAAACTAATTGCCATCGATTTGAAATTCGCTTCCTCTTATTTTTCCACGAGGCTCCACATCGGATGGTCAATCGGTCAAAAAGCAATCAAGCTGTGTTGGCATATCGGTGAGACACTGACAGTGTCTCGCCGATGCCAACACAGTCAACATTCGATATCGCCAAGAGTCCCAACAGTCGGCAGGACGATATATTGAACACCATGAGTCATACCGAAACCATTGACATCCATTGCGTTCCTATCGACAAGATATTTCTCATTGGCAAGACTCATACCGATGCTCACAAGTTACATCGATTTCAACTTTTCCATCAGTAAGACTACCGCAGATCGCCAAGACCTCATACCGAAGTCTTCAAGTCATGTCGTCGTGAGATTTCCATTCGGCGAGACAATCGTCTTTCTTCAAGACATCACATCGAGCACATCATGTTACCTCGAGGAACACTTGCTATCGGCAAGACATTCGTCTTTCGTCGAGACTTCACTCTGAGCACAACCAAGTCTTATCGAGTCGGCAAGACTTATGTCTTTTGCCGAGACTTTTCACCGAGCGCCCATGTCTTACTGAGTCAGCAAGACATTTGACCTTCGTCGTAACCTTTCATCGATCATCTTGAGCTACTTCGATGACTTCAGTTGTATCCCCATCGGCGTGACCTTCCTTCATCACCAAGACTTCTCTCTGCGACCCTTGTGTTACCCCGATAGCCCAAATGTTATCGATGAGAAATTCTCTAGTTGTTGGGACTTCTCCCCAAGTCCCTTTAGTGTCACTGCGAAGGCTCCAAGAGTGTCCCATCGCTGAGACCCTCCAATAGTCGCTGAGAGATCTTCCCGACTCCCGTGTGTGAGCCCGATGAACACATGCTATCGGTGAGACTTTCACCAGTCGCTGGGACTTCTCCCCGCGATCCTTGTGTCTCCCCGATGCCCGATAAGAGCATTCTATCGGCCAGAGATTCCCACTCGACAAAAGGTCACACCAAACACTTCTTGTCACAGCGATAGACTTCATTTGGCAAGACATCAACTTTGTCTTGGCGACATGAACATTTCAACAAGATTCATAGTAGTTAGTCGGCCAGACATGAATAATGTCACAGCGACCTTGCCTTTCAGGAGTTCCATGTCAGTATGGATTGAGGCACATATTCCAACAATCTCCCACTTGAAGAAGACCTTACTGACAACTCTAGGGCAAAATAAAACTACTATAATTCATGGACCAAGAGACCCATCGAACTGGCACACCAACTGAACTTGTCTGTGCTCACAGGCTTCATCAATGCATCTGCAACATTTTCTAGAGTATCCACTTTCTCCAAAGAGACCTTCCCATCCTCCACCATATCTCGTACAAAGTGATACTGTACATCTATATGTTTCGTCCTGGCATGGAAAGTAGGATTCTTTGCCAAACATATAGCACTCTGAATGTCACAGTAAATAGTAATTTTTCTTGCATCAAAACCAATGTTAGAACACAAACGTTTTAACCAAATTGCTTCTTTACAGACATGTGTAGCTGCCATGTATTCTACCTCTGTAGTGGACAAAGTGACTACAGCCTACCGCTTGCTCATCCAACTCACTGCACCACCATTCATCATGAAAACATATCCACTGGTGGATCTTCTGCTGTCAATGTCCCCTACCCAATCAAAGTCCACATAACCTCGAATATTGAGAGTCCTTTGAGATTCAACCAAGTTCCCATGGTAGCACAAAGCATAGTCTGAAGTACCCTTCAGATATCTAAACACTCTCTTCACAGCATCCCAATGTGTCCTCCCAGGATTAGCCATAAAATGACTAAGAACTCCCACTGCTTGGGCAATGTCTGGCCTTGTATAGACCATTGCATACATTAGATTGCCAACTACACTAGCATACGACACACTGGTCATGTCCTCCATCTCAGTAGGAGATTTTGGACAATCCTCAACAGATAGCTTCATTCCCTACATAACTGGAACAACTAGCTGCTTGCAATCAGTCATACAAAATCTCTCTAAAACAGTCATGATATACTTACTCTGACTGAGCCAAAGTTTTCTATTCTCCCTGTCCTTGGTTATTTCCATTCCCAAAATATACCTCGCTGTACCAAGATCTTTCTTTCATTTGAACTTTGCGCATAACTGAGACTTAAGATCGAAATCATTAGCTTACTATTGCCTATGAACAACATATCATCAACATAGAGAGCAATAATAAGGGACTTGATCACTTTCAACTTTGTAATACACAATGTTGATCGGATTTTGATCTTACAAATCCTAATGACAGTAAAACAAAGTGTCAAATTTGGTACTTACATTCTAGGAGATCAAGCTTTTAACCCATACAAAGATTTCTTCAACTTGCAAACCAGCTTTTCTTTATCTTTTTTCCAAAAGTGCTCCTCATTGACATATAAATTTTTCTCAAGATCACCTATGAAGAAATGTTGTTCTACATCCATCTATTCAATTCCTAAGTTATACGCTGTTGTAAGTGACAAAAGCAAAATCTAATAGATGTCGTTTAGCTACGTGGAGAAAATATTTTCCATAATCAATTCCCCACTGAATAACCTTTGCAACTTAGCCTGCTTTATATTTTTCTACACTCCATCCGTACCGATTTTCTTTTTAAATACCCATTTGTAGCCCATAACTTTTCAAATTTCTTTAGCAATGGCACCAAACTCTGGTAATTCTTTTCAATGATGCCATCTCTTCATTCATGGCTTCAAACCAAGAGTTTGAATTAGATATTCTAAATGCCTCTTTCATAGTCGTAGGCTCATCAGTGCTAGAAATTAAAGCATAGTCACAAATAGAATCTATCAAAGAAAACCCATACCTATCAGGTTGCTTTCTTTCACGAGTTGACCTCCTCACATGCTGAGGCCGAGGTGGTTCTTCATCTTCTTTAGAACTTTCAGAGCTACTTGAGCTTTCCCTCGATAGATACATTTTGATTTTTCAATTCCTCTTTATCCGTGCCTGAGGAATCTCATCCTTTTCATTTTCTCTGATTTCTTTCTCCGAATCGTTGCATCCAATGTAGAAGGCTTCAAATTACTTAAAGATAACACTTTCATCAGACAAATCTTCTTTACCTCGTGGATCCTGCTTGTATCCTTTTTATTCCCAACACTATAGCCAATAAAATACACTTTTACAACTTTATTTTCCAACTTAGATCTTTTTTCAAATGGCACATATGCATATGCCTCACGCCCAAAGACAATTAATATGTCTCAGAGAAGGCTTCTTTCTAGACCATGCTTCCAAAGGTATTTTATCAACAAGAGCGGAATTAGGAGAATGATTTATCAAGTAACATGATGTTGCAATTGCCTCATTCCAAAACTTCTCCTCCAATCCAGCATTGCTTAGCATACTTCGTGCTCTTTCCATTACTATCCTGTTGAACCTTTTAGCAACTCCATTTTGTGTGGAGTGTAGGGTGTAGTCTTATGTCTTTTAATCCCATGATCTGCAGTAGCACCTTTCAAAGTCATCTGAACAAAACTCACTACCATTGTCAGTCCTTAAACATTTTATTTTCCTACTAGTTTGATTTTCAACAAGGTTTTTAAATTCTTAAATGACTGAACACTTCTAATTTACTTTTCAGAAAATATACAAATGCTCTTCTTGAATAATCATCAATAAACGAACATAGTATCTTGATTTAGATAAAGAAGGAACATTCACTGGACCAAACATCTCGTAATGAATATAATCAAGCAAACCAAAAGATTTGTGGAGAGGACTGGAATAAAATGAAACACTTGTTGCTTACCATATATGCAATGTTCACAAAATTCACCAAGGTTACAATCTTCAAGCCCTTCTACCCGGTTTTTATTTTTCAATGTTTTAAACCTTTCTCACCAATGTGGCCTAGCCTATGATGCCAGAGCATAGTCTTCTGGAGTTTAACCTCCATGGAGTTTACACCCATCAGGAACGTTTTCCTTCTTTTCCCCATGAGTAGCTTTCAGTGACTTTGCAGAGACACTATTGCATTGAACAACATGTGCATCCAGCTTGTACAAGGTACCAATTCGAGCACCCCTAGCCAGCACCATAGTGGCTCTAGTAATCTTGCAACCATTTCCAAAGAACGTGACCTGCACTCTAATATCATTCAGCTTACTTACATAAAGTAAATTACGAGCCAGACCTGGTATGTGCATTACATCATTGATTCCCTTCACTCTTCCATCAGGGAATTGGATTTTGACTCTTCCATGACAACAATTTCCAAAGATGAATCACTTGCTAAATAAACCTTTCCACCATCATAGTTTTCATACTTCGTGAACCAGTCTCTATGAGATGTCATGTGGAAAGATGCTCTAGAATCAATCAGTCAGACATCATCTGATGCATGTGCAGGCAAGGCTGCAATGAAGGCATCTGCATCACTCTGAGAAGAATCATTGCCAGAAGAGTTCTTCTTCTTTTTCTCCTCCTTGCAATCCTTTCGGACATGACCAGGTTGCCCACAATTCCAGCAGTTCACCTTGGACTTCTTGCCAGGAGACTTTGATCTCCCTTCCGATTTCGATCTGGATTTCTTATCTTTCTTCTTGCCTTTCTCCTTCGATCTACCTCTGACATCCAGAGCCTCCTTTGCCATCTCAGAAGATTTTCTTCTCATTTCTTCTGATAACAGAGAAGCAACAACATCTTCCATCTTGAATGTGGATGTTGTACTCCCAATATCCATCACTAGATGATCCCAAGAATCTAGTAAAGAACATAGCAGCAGCATGCAACGATAAATAGATGCCAGTCTTTTTCACAAGGAAGATGCAATATTTTCTTCA
Organism: Sequoia sempervirens; assembly: GCA_007258455.2. Classification (NCBI taxonomy): domain Eukaryota; kingdom Viridiplantae; phylum Streptophyta; class Pinopsida; order Cupressales; family Cupressaceae; genus Sequoia; species Sequoia sempervirens. The sequence goes on along the minus strand of VDFB02373365.1, from coordinate 134,780,178 downwards.
TGAACGTTCAGAAGAACAGAGTCTACTAAACAGAGCCTTATCAGCCCTTTTGATTTTCTATCTACCATGTCCCAATCTTCTTGCTTCATGGTTTGAGGTTTCGTTTCAGACACAGCATTCCAAAGATCTCGGTCCACTAACAGATCTTCCATTTTGAGTTTCCACAACTCAAAATTGCTACCATTGAATTTCTCTATATCCATCTTTCCGGATGTGCTCACCATCTTAATCTGTAACTAAAATTATCAGACCTCTACCAAACTCCCACTGGAAAAGGATTGACTCAAAAAACCCAACCCACTCACAAGGACAACACAACTGGTCAGGCTCTGATACCACTTGTAAGGAAAGCAGAGATGCGGAAACACTTTCCTAATGTCAAAACCATAGGGAAGAATGCAGACAGTACTTTTAATTTTCTAATTATAGTCCAAATAAGACACACATGAAAGATTTATAGAAACAAAACAAATACACAAAGACAAATGAACACCAGATTTACGTGGGAAAACCCTATCAGGAAAAAACCCACCACACCAAGTTGAATCTCTTTATATTTTAGTAATAAACAAATTACATACAATGTAGAGATACAACTCTCTAATATTAGTTTACAGTAGCTTCATTCACTGTTCATCCAGTTACAGAAAATGCTCTAAAGAATCCGATTCTCATCTCATCCTTTACAACTTAGAATTGATCTGCTTTTATCTTATCACATTATGATTTTTACATTCTGTTCATCCTTATCCGCCATTACCCAGCATAGACAATTTCCTTTCGACCAGTTGATTTTTCTCTGCATACAGTCCAGCTCCAACATCGTAACAGTTGCAAAAAACTAACTGCCATCGATTTGAAATTCGCTTCCTTTGATTTGTCCATGAGGCTCCACATCGGATGGTCAATCGGTCAAAAAGCAATCAAGTTGTGTTGGCATATCGGTGAGACACTGACGGTGTCTCCCCGATGCCAACATAGTCAACATTCGATATCGCCAAGAGTCCCAATAGTCGGCAGGACGATATATCGAACACCATGAGTCATACCAAAACCATTGACATCCATTGCATTCCTATCAGCAAGAGATTTCTCATCAGCAAGACTCATACCGATGCTCACAAGTTACATCGATTTCAACTTTTCCATCGACAAGACTACTGCAGATCGCCAAGACCTCATATTGAAGTCTTCAAGTCATGTCGTCATGAGATTTCCATTCGGTGAGACAATCGTCTTTCGTTAAGACATCACACCGAGCACATCATGTTACCTCGAGGAACATTTGCTATCGGCAAGACATTCATCTTTCACTGAGACTTCACTCCGAGCACAACCAAGTCTTACCGAGTTGGCAAGACTTATGTCTTTCACCGAGCACCCATGTCTTACTGAGTCGGCAAGACATTTGACCTTCGTCGTGACCTTTCACCAATCGCCTTGAGCTACTCCGATGACTTCAGTTGTATCCCCGTCAGCGTGACCTTCCTTCATCGCCAAGACTTCTCTGCACAACCCTTGTGTTACCTCGATAGCCCAAATGCTATCGATGAGACATTCTCCAGTCACTGGGACTTCTCCCCGAGTCCCTTTAGTGTCACCATGAAGGCTCCAAGAGTGTCCCGTCGGTGAGACCCTCCAACAGTCGTTGAGAGATCTTCCCGACTCTTGTGTGTTAGCCTGATGAACGCATGCTATCGGTGAGACTTTCACCAGTTGCTGGGACTTCTCCCTACGATCCTTGTGTCTCCCCGACACCCGATAAGAGCATTTTGTCGGCCAGAGATTCCCACTCGACAAAAGGTCACACCAAACACTTCTTGTCATAGCAATAGACTTCATTTGGCAAGACATTAGCTTTGTCTTGGCGACATGAACATTTCAACAAGATTCATAACAGTTAGTCAGCCAAACATGAATAATGTGACAACGAACTTTCCTTTCAGGAGTTCCATGCCAGTATGGATTGAGGCACATATTCCAACACTCAGTCCTTTCTCTTTAACACTTTATAAGCATAACTTTGAGATGGAGATTTCTCATCCCCCCTAACTTGCATTTGTAGGCTTAAAAAAGTTTGTCAATGTAGACTTGAGCCTAAAATTGTTCACTTTATTTGGTGTTTGGTCTACCAAGGTATTCCACTTGGTGATAGACTTATACATGTTGGACAAGTTCATACTAAATGTCCATCCTTTTGCAAAGTAGAGTCTTTCAAACACATCTTTTGGAATTGCCCTTATGCTCGAGATGCTTGGAAGATGATCCATGGTTTCTTCTATCATTTTCATCCAAGATTTTTTGCTAATTGTAGGCATCTTTTTAAAATCTGCAAACAACTAAACTTCAAACAAAGGGTTAGTGCCTTGCAAACTCTATCAAAATACCTCTATGAAATACATTGCAAATGCTTTCAAAATGCCACAAATGATGATAAAAAGACTAAAGCATTAAGAAAACAAAAGCAAACTACCTATTCCATAGTTGGATTGGTGTCACATGTGCTAGTGACCCTTTCCCAATCCTTGATCAAAGCTCAAGATGATAAAATGCAAATGGAGATGATAGAGTGAAATGGACAAGATCAAATCTCAAATGAAGAGAGTAACCTTGCATAAAATTGTGGATGATTTGCTTGAGGATGATGCACCTATTTAAAGATTTTCAA